>OX359245.1:51908030-52508030 GCA_947179485.1 Allacma fusca
GGTACATTTAAATATACCCGGGTACAGGTACTTTTTTGGGTACTTTTTGGGTACAGGTACTTTTCAGGTACAGGTACTCCTGATTTAGTTTGATTACAGGTACAGGTTCAGGAAAATTGAACCCAGGTATTCAGGTACAGGTACGGGTACAGGTTCAAAAAATCCATGTACCCATGATTCAGGTACAGGTTCAGGTCCAGGTACAACATTTTTTGCACCCATGCGGGGCACTAATAGATATATAGATAGAGTTATATATAAATACAGATGGTGCTCAATACAGTTTACCTTCAATTTTCAAAAAGGTGTCTGGAGCAGTTAAAGCAATCAGAGTCATTGTAGTGAAAGCTCGAAAAACACAGCGCCATAATAGGATTTGGGAGATCATAACGCCTGGCAGACTTGTTGGGAATTTAGAGGAGGATTTCCCGACATATTTCTGGACGGTCAGTTTTTGTCATAATCAAAATGTTTGGCACAACTGAGATGTTTCTTTCTTCCCGTACGCTAAATTGATAGATAGATTTATTAAGGGTCGATATTACCTTAGCTTTTACAATGCTAAATTATGTCATAATCTTCTGGTCGTAAATGTTCCGTTATCATCCTCTGGTTACAACAGTTGTAACTTGATTTGCTCGTTAGTAATATTTTTTCGGGATTATTGTCTGGTAGTCTCTTATCGTCGTGTATATTAACCATAGATGAATTTTTTGATCCTGTACAATCGTTCAATGTAATTTTCACGTATAGAATACGAAATTCAAAAGAAAGCTTGGAAATTAGCTTATAAGTAAACCTCACGGCAGTGGTCAGGTTTTTGTGGAAAGATGGTAAGATTCTTTCCATGGAAAACATATTCTGGCAGGGAATAAACTTTTAATGGGAAGGAATTTTATAAAAAATGATTTTTTAAATTCATTGCTGTTTGGCTGGGATTTTCAAAAAAATGTATGTCTTTCATGGAAAATTTAAATGTACTGATTTTTTAGCAGGGATTTGTCATCTTGTAGTAAAATGTTTTTTTTTACCAGGAGTGATTTTGTTGACTGTTTTTCAGTAGCCATTTTCGAAATCGTTTACGACTTTCCTTTAGGGACTTCACCTTCAGCAAGAAAACTAAAAAAATTTCCAGTGAGATTTATAAAAATCCGACACCTGCCACGCGGTCCAGGCGGCCTGACCGTAAGTACGCACTACTGTATGAATTACTGAATGGGGAAAGGTATAATGTGTTCAAATATTTATGGGCGAAGGGAAATAATTCTGTTGTTATGTTGAATTATTTTAGCCCTCATTATTCTGTGCCAATTTTTAATCTTTCGGCAAAGTATAGTACTGTTCAACAAAATATATGGAATTGTACAAGTCTAAAGTAATGTAAACAATGTTTTCAGTTATTTTAATTTCACTGCATATAATTACATTAAAGCGAAACATTGCACTCTGGACAAGTCATATAATTACATATGTACATTGTGTCATTGGGATTCAGTTGCAAATACTCAAGTACTGTACTCAATTAAGAGCTCGCTCAAGTAAACCCACGGTTACATCAAGTTTATTGCTCATTTAAAACACCTTCATAAACAGTAAAACGTCTTGAAATATTCCGATTAAACATGGGAGAGAATGTCAATAATATAATTAATTAAATTAAATTTTTAGCAATTATAATGCTGTTGAGAGTTAGATGCTCTGACAGAGAGCCCTGAACAGTTGATCTTTATGCTGTAAGTCCAATTTCCGAGGAGGTTGGACAACAGTAATTCCGGACTCATACCAAATATGAGGAAGAGGAAAGAGGATAGCACCGTTTTTCCAATCAGGGTAGGAAATCGGGGATTCATCAGAGCTCCATACGTAGTCTTTGTATAGAACATTCCCAGTCTTACCTCCTGTCCAGGCCGCAGATACACCTGTGTACAAATGTACCGTTTTTTCGTAATGAATTGTATGAAATAGAAAATGAATTGATTTGTATGGAATTTAGTTAAATGCGAAGGTTCTAAAGAACTTTTAAATATTGGTCTCACCCTGCTCTTCCAAAAAATCGTACACAGCTTTTTTTATTAGCGCACTCCTCAATTCTACCAATCGGTAGGGTCCTCGGTCACTGCAAGTCATTTTCGCATCGTTTTGATTGTACTGATTGTGAGTTAAAAATGAAACAATTAATTCCGGTGTTTAATACAATTTAATGTATGCATATATACAATATAAATATAGTAGCAGAATATTGGAAATTAGGTATTGTCACCTAATGTTTTAAATATTTTGCTAGGTGGTGTCAATTAAACCGGGAGTTATATAACCAGAGTAAAGAACTTACAGACAGAGTGCTCATTACAAGCTGACCATTCAAGCTATTGTAAAGAATCCATTCCTTGTCCTCTAAAAACGCAAAACCGAAGTGTCTTAAAGTAATGAAAATTCATTTTTATCCTTTAAGTAAACATATATAATTATGCATGAATATTCGAACTTATATAAATTGTCACTGGATTAGATCTGAAGGTCGTTAAACCGTCTTAAGCTTTATTACTTCTAAACTTGACTGGAAAACATTTTAATAAAAATCCTGTAAAAACTTTCGAACCACCTACTATCGTACAATCTTAAAAATTTCACGATTGTTTTCATTCGTAAAATATGGACCATTTTTTATGAAACTCACTCCGTTTGTACTATTTATCTGTACTTCCGAAAAAAAGTAAGTACTCTCTAGCTACTCATAAAATTAAAATTGCTTTGAATGTATAGTGTTTGCAAAGTATGAGAATCTCCGAGATGTAAATGAATGAATTATAAATAGGGTCTACACCGGAGGTTTATAGTTTAAGTCACTGCATTGGCTTGTATGGTTATTATATGTAGTTACTATTTACTATGTGTATTGTATACAGATTCTTACCTGAAAGTGTACTGTTCCGAGGTGTAGGTCCAGCAGCAACAGCAACCAAAACAATACAGAGAATACAAATTTGGCGAATCATTTTAAAAAATAAATAAACTAAGGAAATAACTTCCTTTTCAGTTGTATTTTTTGATGCTGCTGAAATGAAAATGTGTAATAAGAGTAAAACAGTTATGAGTAACAAACAGGCACGTCGGTATTTATATTCAATTAAATTGGGTCAATAAGATTAAAGTTACGATTCAAGTGCATCAAAATACAATGTTAAAATGTTTGAATCCCCAAGGGCAGATTTATTTTTACCTGGAATAGCTATTTTCATTGACAACCAGTGTTCGTTGTATTTATGTATATAATATGTTCACCTTATTTACAATATTTGTGAAATGATTTAAATTTGTAACCATTCGGGAGCTCCTCCATCAATCATACAATACATTTTTGATATTTTTGATCATGGTAGCAAATCTTGTTTTTGTGTATATGTATGTAAACTTATTAGCAGAACATATGACCTATTACCAGTATTAGTACTACGAAGGTATCGTAGTTATTGGCCCTAATTGTTACCTGTCGACGGTATCATTTAATTATTATGCCATGGCCGCCCAGCCGAATTTTGGCTAAAATTTTTTATCTGATGCATAGACCGGCACTAGGAAACCAGGGGGGTTATTCTCGAACAGAATTTGCGATATCGCAAGTTACGACTTCGTAAGTACTTATGACAGGTGTCGTACGATGCCTCTACGATTTTCAAATTTTAATATTCTCAAAAACAATCGCAAGTATATCGTAGCTACGATCACATTTACGAATCGTAAGAATGTAACGGACGCTCTGATTGGCTGTCAAAATTTTCGAATCTTAAGCCATCCAATTAGCTATAAAATTCTTCCCATTTGTCCTTTCTATCAGTTTTACGTATTGTTTTTCTCTGCAAATCAATTTAACGTTTATGGAGTGAAAATGGCAAAAAATATTAAAACGAATTTATCAGAGCACCCTCCACTTCCCCTCCACTTCCCCTTCAAATACATATCCCCTCCACTTCCCCTTCAAATACATATCCCCTCCACTTCCCCTTCAAATACATATCCCCTCCACTTCCCCTTCAAATACATATCCCCTCCACTTCCCCTTCAAATACATATCCCCTCCACTTCCCCTTCAAATACATATCCCCTCCACTTCCCCTTCAAATACATATCCCCTCCACTTCCCCTTCAAATACATATCCCCTCCACTTCCCCCCACTTCCAAGGGATGTGGAGGGGATGTGGAGGAGATGTGGAGGAGATGTGGAGATGTGGAGGAGATGTGGGAGAGATGTGGAGGAGATGTGGAAAGGATGTGGAGGAGATGTGGAAAGGATGTGGAGGAGATGTGGAGGAGATGTGGAGGAGATGTGGAGATGTGGAGGAGATGTGGGAGAGATGTGGAGGAGATGTGGAAAGGATGTGGAGGAGATGTGGAAAGGATGTGGAGGAGATGTGGAGGAGATGTGGAGGAGATGTGGAGGAGATGTGGAGGAGATGTGGAGATGTGAAGGAGATGTACAGATGTGGAGATGTAGAGAAGATGTGGAGATGTACAGATGTGGAGGATATGTGGAGGAGATGTGGAGGAGAATACTTGGAAGGAATCTCCCGTATACAAAATGGACCCAAATGACCGAATCCAATTATTCCAGGTGCGTTAAGTATTATATATTACTCGCGTAATAATCCCCAAAATAATAATTATTATGGATAAATTTGTCTCTCAAAATATAATTGATTTGATTTTAAATGGAAAAAACGGTCCTTGTAAAACGTTTTTGCTGACGTATTGACTAATAAAAATGTTTTGCTTTTAGATCAAATATATCGAAATTTTCCAACATTTCCTTATTGGACCCCGTTAAAAACGTTCTATTTCGAAATTGAATCTTTTCGAAATTCTGTCATGACAAACTCACTAAGGTTGTCAAATCCTTTAAGAGGCATTGCAATTAAAATGGATTTTGTGCGAAATAGAATACCTTACCACATTATATACGCAACAAACGTTTAGGAGAGGTTTTGACCCAACAAGGGGATGCCAAGGAAGCATATTATATTTAAAGGAATGCTCGGAGCATTGAGAATAAAATTGGAAGAGAAAATGAAACGAAATCACAAATCAGAATGATCACTCAGAAGCTAATATAAAAAGTTAACACGTATCTACTTACAATTATGCACTTGGCTAACGTATACATAGTACTTACAATATGCTTATCCTATTCAGCCATGTACTGAATCGTCGCTTCGTTTAAAGCACACATATACATAAACTAAAGATCAAGTTCATTGTGTCAAGTGTATCTATATCATATCTCGCTGCTACTACACACGTAATTTTGTATTATTAAAAACAGTATATTAGTACTATATGAATGCGTGCCGATTATATATTATTACCTGTAATATACCCGATCACTTTTGCATTGCAGTTAGTATCACCTCAACTCACTTGCTTACCCCAAAAAATTCGTGGAAGTCAGAGATACAAGTTTTTAGTTTGCGAAGCCAAAGTAATCTGAATGCACTATGGAATCGTATTATTTGGTACTGACATCAGGTAAGTAAAGCTAATTGATGGTCCTTATAATAGTGTATCAAAACGACAACCTAGTGTTTTGCATTCCTACAGAACAATTTGTGTAGTTGCAAACATTTTGAAATATATATATATATATATATATGTATATATATATTCAAATCAAGATTCAAGTTTTCATAACCAATTACATGGTATCCTGTAATAATGTCCTTGTAGTTCATATGATAGCATTTGTGATTTTTTATCCTCTTAGCAATTCCTTGACTGCGTGCTTTTCGGATTTTAAAAATTGTATTAAAATAAATGTGTTTGTATGCTCAATATACTATTGAGACACGCCTGCCACCTATATAATCAAGATAATTTGTTTTAGAAACAGTTCAAACCTTTAATTTTCAGCAGAATCAAATATTTGTTATGTTAAACGAGATTAAGGATTCCTTTGAATGCTCCCGTGATTTCATAGTACTATATAAAAGTGTCAGTTAAAGTAAAAATAATTCTTGGATATTTGAATTGGAAAATTAATCTGGATATTTTATTTCGACACTTGAAGTAGGTAGTAGAATATTTTGAGTGAAAACAAAAACATTGAAATTTATTAAGTTTTAAGCAGGGACGAGAATGGGCTTGATAACGAATACTTTTTTAAACCTTAAGATACGACGGAAATATTTAACAAGGATCTTCGTATGGTCAAAACAAACTTTCCCCTTTTGTAATTTTTTAAAATTAATTCCGATTTACTTTTTCGTAAACCCATTTCAGGTATTAGAAATAGATACCGGATTTCAAAACTAGGAACGGGACTGTTCCTGAATGTTCCAGGTTTTCTTAAAATGGTCTGTTCCTTGAGACTCGACCAGACCATTTTATCTGTTCTCCGTGTAGGACCAGGACCATAAGGTCTTTTAGACTGTAGGACCGGAACTACCTGGTCCTTACAAATTGTTGGAACAGGAACATATGTTCTGTTCCTCAAAATTACTCGGACCAGACCGGAACAGAACAGACCAGACCATTAGGACCGAATATGTTTATAATACGATCACAAAATGCAAGCATTTGACTATTTAGATAATATTTTAAGTAATCGATCGTATCATGCTGTACGATCTAGCAATGATATTTGATTCGCGGGAATTAGAAATACTTAATGGTCATCTATCGAATCTGGTCCGACCATTTGAAATACATGCTCAAACGTTCCAAATGGTCTGGGCTCAACCAAGGACCAAACATTCTGGTCTGTTCTTTGAGCTGGAGGAGGTTTAATTGGTCTATCAAGGTTCTTGGACCAGATACATTTGGTCCTTACGTAACCAGGGGACAGACTGGGACAGACCATGGAACAGACCAGAATGGACCAAAATTTCTGGTCCGGACCGGAACAGTCCCATTCCTATTCAAAACTTCTTTTTAAATTCCGATTCTACTCTTTCATTGATCTAGTTTTCTAATCTTACAAAAAAACACTGGAATTGTCGATTTGAATGCAATCGAGGCAAAAAGTTTTTGTGGCACTGCGAAATTCTGATTCCCGTCCCTAGTTTTAAGTTCGGACTATTACAGTAGCACAATGTCACGTATCTTCGATATAGAGTGGAATTATTAGCATAATGGATTTTATCGTCTTAGGAATATTATAAGCGAAGACATGATACGAGAATTGCTCTACATATTACGCCATCAAGTCACTGTGTGCCACTCGTGTTTTCTGCAATGGAGAGTAGAGTATACCGACTTCCGACACATTCCGCTCAATCCCGTTGTCCAATTTTTAAATCCTAAACAAGCATTCTGAAATAATTTAAACGTTGAAATAAGATTTTGAATCTCGTAATTACAAATTTTAGTCTTGTAGTTATCCTTTGAAATGATCACATTTATTTAATAGAGTACTCTCACTACGAAAATATACGATGTGGAAATTGGAAGCATTGTTCGCAGCAACAAAGAATCGAGTTGCTTGATGAGTCGCGTTTTTAATGTTTATGATTAGTATTTAATATACATACATACAATTTGTTTTCCTGAAATTTTACACATCATGTTTCACTTGATTATATTTTAGGCAGCCTCCCTTTTTAATAATTCTTCTATGTACATCATGCAGTTTTTGCATCGTATGTACACTACATAAAAACATGACGGGGGTGAATATGAATCCCAGTCGTGCAGATTTTACGCGTGACCAAAGGCTTATCACGAGTGTCGTTTATCTCTACTAATAGGAACATAATAGAAGCGTTTGCAAATAACTGTGTCCGCATTTTATATATGTATATGTAATAATGTATGTAGGTGTCAACTCATGGGCAAATCGCTGCTCATGAAGTGTGGTTCTTTGCACTATAATGATCTGGGAATGACGGGAATCATCACTTCAAGTCAAGTGAAATTCGACGTGCGAATGTCATTAGGTATAGTTAATTGTAGTATCTAACTATGTTTGGTCATTCAAACAAAAATTATACAACCCCAGCCAATATTCAAGCCATAAATACAAATGCACTTTGAACATGTATGTATACATACAATCTGCATGTTGACCATTTTAATTTGGGGGTGGATTTACGGTTTTCTGATTACATACCTGTTCTGAGCTTACTTCCGGCGATAAATTTTATCCAATATGTGAAAATGTCACTCAAACTGAATACGTCGTGGAATCTATAATTTTATCCTGTAAAACTAGTGTATTACGCAAAATACGTTTTGTCCGATATTTGGTCAAATTTGGGCATAGGTATTGATATACTATCTCGAAACAATACATGTAATGTTGTAGAATTTGTATTACTTTTCAATATTCGATATCCTTGATTAATCAATATAATTTTCTTTCTAGTTGTTATCTTGCTACTGACCGTATGGGTCAAAATGGGAAGATTGGAAACCCTTATGTTACAGGTAAGAGAATACACGTAAAATACTTCGACAACAATAAACAGGGGTAAAAAGCAATAGTAGATACGTTTTTAAAGGTTGTGCTTTAAGGGTGAACACGGCTTAAAAATTCGTTCAAAAATCTTGAAATGTATCGTACGTCATGTTTTCAAAATCTTGGAATCTTCATTTTGAAGATTCCGTGACGTAGGTGTACCCAGTCACTTCAAACTGTATGGGATTCCTATAGGATGCAATTTCTGTGAGAAAATGTACCAGAAATCCCACAAGCCATATAGGATCTTATAGAAATCATTCAGCTCGTCAGAAACTGGCACGCGATTCTTATAAGATATATTACCATAGGAAGTTTTCAGAAAAATCCCATAAGCTGAGGGTACCATAGGAAGTTTTTAAAGAAATCCTATAAGTTGGGTGCCGCATATCCTGCAAGTTCGAGTTCTATAGGACATTTTCAGAAAAATCCTATGGTTTCGGGTACCATAGGACATTTTTAGAAAAATCCTGTACTTGCTTTGACAAGGATTCTGCGCTCCTCATCGTTTGTACAAGACATATATTATAACCGCCAAATTCGCCATACTTAATCAACAGCAGTTGTCATTCACGTGTTCTTTGGTTGTGATGAACACCAAATCGACTTACCTGTTCTTTAGATTGTTTCAATTTTAACTTACAATTAGTAATAGTAAGACAAGCGGAAAATATAACCAGTGTGTGATTGTTATTGTTCTTTTTTTCAATTTATACGTGGAATTATTTACTTGTGGCTGCAATTTTATTTTGTAGTGTTACATGTTATTTCTACATAGAACTGCAGTGTAGGGTGTATTACTATTGACAATTTGAGGAGATGTATATGTATGAAAACGTTAATGGCAGTTAGCTTAATTGTTTAGACAATTGTAAATATTTAGAATATTTACAATTGTCTAAAAATTAAGCTAACTGTAGTAAAGATGGTTATGTAGTTTTAATTTTGGAGGAAAATGGAGTAGAAGTAGAGAAGCGCATAAGATAATAATGAATTTTCAACTATAGGACAAGCTAGAGAAAATCCCATGCGAGGTTGGGATTAGTAACTATGGGATAGTATAGGATCCTGTAAGAAAATCGTTTGAGATATCGTCCGCAGATCTGATACTTTTATCCTATAGATTTTACATGTAGGATCCTATACATTTCGAGTGACTGGGTACATCAGGACTGACTTTGCTTTACATCCTCTGTAAACGTTTCCAAAATGGCATACTATTTGTATATTTTTTTTCTGGATCTAAACAGTACAAACATCTGCGCATATGAAGTATTGAAATAAGAGGGTGAGACAAGATTTAACCGGAAATTCGCCCCCATCTTGTATTTCACCTCGATTGCAATTTTAAACATTTAAATCAATAGAATGTAATATAGGACCAAAACCTTGTTTTCGCCAGATTCCACGGGTATTTAAAAAAAATTCAGAGACATTGAGACACACTATAATTACTCTTCCGAAGTAACATTTTATCAGTGCTCGGACTAGGTACTGGTAATATTCGAGTAAATGGGTACGGGTTCTACCCACTACCTGGGTGGTCTGGTGGATTCTAGACAATAAAATGGGTTCAGTTACGAGTATGGGTACTCACTCAGTGACAATCGGGTATTACACATTATATATGGGCAACACTAGTCAAAATATTTGTATCAGTGCTTGCTGTACACCATTATTTTTGGGTCCTTCAAGGGCTCCTACTGCGATGGATTTTCATGGCTAAGACGTGTCAACCATGGATTTGGGAGTAAAAATTCTTTGATCTTTTGTATACAGATAATCGTGTCAGTGAAAGAGACAACGCTTCGTTTCATTTCTGATTACGTAGTCATTGCATTCTAACGCTTCTAATGATTCCTCTCAGGAATCTTGAGATTAAATTTAATTAGCTTCATTGGTAACGCAACATTAATGTCATTTTAATTAAATTAATTTAAATTGTTATGAGGTAAGTTCCGAAAAAATAGTTTTGAGCAGTCAGAATTGACTTGCCTATATTAACTAAAAACTAGCTAATACTAATTATGACTCTAGTAATTGGGCCAAAGTATTTGGAACCAAATTATAAAATAGTGATGAGAGTCGACTCATGAAAATGATATGAGAGATGTGTGCCTAATTACTATTGAGAGGAGGCTCAAGTGTGGAGCCGTTGAGTTCTTATGCGAGATTGACTTTATTAACCATTACTAGCGCCCAACTAGCCTGCTGGAGGTGAGTTGGAGCCGAAGACGCTCCAACACACCACTCCTCTTATCATGACATATATAAGGACTCTTAGGTCCGCATACATTTATATGTTTATACATAAGGGCCCACCTTAATAATATTATGGAGTACATATAAACTGTGAGACATATCCTCACAGAGCCAGATCTGTTTGTTATTGCTAAACGTACCCAGGTTTGGAAATTTGAAGACGTCAAAAAGTTTCAGGCCATTGTCGTCACATTTGAGTCCACTTTTGCCTACCTTAATCAAAAATTGCCCTCAGTCACCAAATAAATAATTAATCTTGTCTCCTAAATTTATTACCTTAAACAACAAAGTTTAAGCAGCAATAAACATTTTTGATGTTCTCGAAGTTGAAAAGTAAGTTTTCGTTTATGAAGAGTTTGGTAATCAGGAATTTGTTCCACGTTACTCTTAAACACCGCACAGGAAATTTTGTATAACAATTTTGCGAGAACGCATTTCATTCATTTGATTAATATTTGTTCGTAGTAGCATTTGAATTTCTTTAATTTACATTGGCATTGGACATTTACAAGGCATTTTCAACTTGGCAAACAAATAACATTGGCCAACCCTGCAGTACCTGAGTAATACCCGAGTTCAAACAATAGGTACTCGGGTATGGATACAGGTTCTGGGTACATTAAGCACTTTGGGCATATTATCCGTATTTATAATGACAAATTCGGGGTATAAGGTGCTACGTTTTAGTTTTAAGTATGGGTACGGGTGCTGAACAAATTTACCCGGTTACTCGGGTACAAGGTACTACGTTTTAGTTTTAAGTATGGGTGCGGGTACTGAACAAATTTACCCGGTTACTCGGGTACGGTTTATGTTACCAGTCCGAGCACTTCAATATAAAAAACGATACCTTCAGCAATAATATCTACAAACAAAATAATAATAATAATGTTAATTCAGGTCGATAATATGGCCTAAGCCCTTACAACCTTGCATTTAAAATCTCATGTGTACACAGCATATTTAAAAGATTAAAATTAAAAAAGAGTTGAGCTAAGTTACTCCTCGTCAGTAATTAAGTTATAAAACAGAGTTCTAACTTTAATGACATAAAACCAAAATAGATACAAATCATGATATTTTTCAGCAGTGATATCCTCAGTAAATATCCTTTCCCTGTAGTCTTCTCTGCTGCTTGCACCATTTATATGTTCTGCTATGAGGTGTCTTCCACCTTTGTAATGTGGACATTCATACATGACGTGATATATGTCCCCATCTTCGTTCTTGCTGTACAGTTCACACTTGCTTGTTTGATGTGTTATTTTCCACATTTTTCTTATTGCATTTAGCTTGATTGTCTTCCTTTTTACACTTACGTACGGTTTCGCTATTCTTAGAGACTGTACTAGTCTTACTACGTTCCAACTCAGTCCTGCTTTAAAGTGTGGACTTGTGTTTACGTTGGTTGTAATTCTGCTGAGTAGTGAGTGCCTGCTTTGCATACTTTGCACATCTTTGTTTACTAGCCATAATTGGTATTTGTCTATCATTACACTCATGTTTGTGTTGATGTACTGCGCGTTCATTTTATTAAAATCCTCCATCATGTTAGCCTCCTTGAACATGTTGCGTACTTTATTTAGCCAGTTCAGTTTATTTTTCTCATGATTTTTCATTTCATTGTAGCAGTTAAGTGTTATTGACTCGTCAGACTTGTTTAAGGTTCTATTAATCAGCTTTAGTGTAGCTTTAAATATCATGACGTTTACACTAGTCCCAACTGTTTCCAGTCTTAAGATGTATTTAGACACAATGTTAGGAGCATGTAATATTTTCCTAAGGATTTTTGTTTGAAAGTTCTCAATTTCATGTAGATAATTAATAGACCATATAGGAGCACAATATAGGACTGAGCTTACGAGCATATTAAACAATCTAATATGTACATTAATATTTAATATTTGACTCTTATATATACCTTATATCTGATGGAGTAGTGAAAACATATAGTAGCCACATGATGTGTGAATAAAACGAGAAATTATCCATGTAGAAGCATATTGTTATAAAAACCAAATTTGTGCAATTTATAGGTGAATTCATTACCCATCTTTCAATTTAGAAATTGGCATTTCATAAAATGTAACTTGTAACTAAATTGTATTAAATCTTAGAAATGAAACGACATAGTCGTAATGTTTAATACCTCACAATAATATGACGGTATCGTATATACTACTTCCATATAACGGCGCTGATGTAGGACGGGTTAAATTTACGGACTTTTAATAGAATCAACTAAATGTTTCCACCCTATTTTATACACAATATAATCTTTTCATAAGAAGAAAAAATAGTATTACTCAAGCATGAATATCTCCAAATAAGTTTTCCTTGCAGCAAATACATCTCTATAAAGTTGCATGCAGGGTAGATGTAACAGCATTGCAGGGTACGTTGAAGAATATCCTTGAATTGCACATCCGGCCATTTTTATGCTACAAATATGCTAATTGTGATATTCATGAGCCACCACTTACACTATCACCACAGCAATGTCGTTGTAATAGCGTTGATACAGCGATAATTCTGTAGGCTTTAAAATTAGCTATTACAAGAGTTATATACCTCTCCCCAAAAGCAGCGTACTAATTATTTTGCATACACATGTCAGATGATAGTTTCTTATGTGTGATCACATGCATGTGCTTCCTCAGGCGACTGACCGGATTGTTGACCGATACATCAATTCCGCACTTCACATCGCAAATATGCACAGGTATCCAAAAAATGTGTACCCTAAGCTCCAGTTAAATTGAGAAACACTATGAGCACACGGGCCATTTTGTTGTTATTTACACAATGCATTTATTAAACATATATAACACACTACTACAAATATAATAAACACATACATTTACACCTTTACAATCCAACACTATACACAAATTTTGAATAAACACCACTTGCTAAGAAATGTGTAAAACACTTGCACACATAATGTTCCAGAAGCTCGGAGCACTGAGAGACAGTTAACGCTGGTCTAATTTGTTTAAAATTAATGTAGGTTAAATTTTGAAACGTTCTAAAAACTAAAAGTATGTATTTGAGTGAGTGAGAGTAAGGGAATTGTGCGTTATGTGGGTGTGTAAAAAAATGTGGATTTTGTCTCTGGGTGGGGGAGGGAGGACTGCACTTTTAGTAAAAATGACAATAAAATTCACGACAAGATGAGAATAACGGTCACAAACACCGGCGCCTTGTAAGAATGTGAAATGCATGAGTGAAATAGTGTAGGGTGGCTCAGTCGTAGAGAGTAGTAAAGATAGGTCACGTGATGTCAAGAGCTAAACCAGGAATAACCTCCCTTGATTTATTCAACAGAATAGATGGTAGTGGTTTAGTTAGGTAAGCATCGTGTTTGAATCATTGGTTAATATCTTTCGTAATATTATAAATTCATTATTAATAAATTATATTAATAATAATTATTTATTAAATAATTAATACAATAATAACTAAAATCACTTCAGATGAACTCGGTGCATAACGGCGTGCTAAATTATTTAAAAACAGTTGTTAGTAAACAGGTATCCAATTTCCGAAATTGCTTTACACCTTCGATTTGTAAACTTTCCAATGTAAATCTGTTCATGTAAGAATGAGTTGATATAAAGAAGGACGCAATATTTTGAGTACACTATGTATTTGATAATTATTTTGATTTAAAACTCAAAAAAGCTGTATGATGTTTACGTTATAAGTTAATTGACAGGCTGACGTCGGGAATGAGTTACCGACAACGCAATCCGATTTTAAAACAATCAGCCTTGTGCAGCACGAAAATCGGAGCAAAATATATACAGAACAGTTAGTTTAATAACCCATTGTTTTGAAAATGTAAGCCCAGTCTTTTTAAAGTGTTCGTGGTGGCACAGGAACATACGTTTTTCAAGAAAGACTAGAATAGAATACAATGAAACTATAGAAATGATGAGCGACAATAAGCTAATGTTTTGGACGCGATATTATGTGCACATCATGTGATTTTAATGCCGACCATTGTATTCAGATTTTGAACTGAATTGACATAAGACCTCTTATTATTGACATGTAACTACTATAGAAAAAAACCATTGTAGACAGGGTTATCATAATGTTAAAATATACGGTGCGTGATGGGGACACATGGTACTGGATACTGTGAGAACGAGACCACTGTATAGATGGTGACTATATACAGGTTTTACTGTAAAATCTTGAAAGACTATGAACACAATTTAGTATTTCTCTTGACAGAATCAATGCTTTGATGGGGCTCATGTGAGAGGGTTTACACTGCTCCCTGAGTAACACACTGAGTCCACTACGCTGTATGCATTGACGCTCGCTAGAGTTTTTGCATATTTTTGGGATTACACTTGCAATACATAGTAAGATGTAGTGGCATCTACATATACGGTCAGGTTTTTTTGGCAGCCCTGAGGGTTATCAATTAAATTAGGTAATTGATTATTTTTAATTTTTTATAGATACTGGAAAGTCAAAATAGACAAACTTTTGATGTTCCAACAAGCATCCGCGGTCTTCAAGTTAATGGGGATATTATTGATGGCAATATTGTTGTTACTATAAATCCATCAAGTTTTCAAGAACAGCTGGAGGAGTAGTTTCTACTACAGCCACCATTTAACTACATAATGTACTGTCTCGTGTATTATTAACATAAAATGTCACATATCTTATTATCGTTGTAAATTTTGATTGTAAGTTTGTTGTATATTATTTTGCAGTTCGTTAGCGTTGGATTGAATGTATTTATTTACTTATGTCGGTCTGTTTGAACGTGGCTTTATAGTACATATTACAAAATCGTTGGTCACAAATGGCGGGATCGGAATCAATGCTTAAACAAAGGTCCAAACATCGATTGTTTCTCGAAAAATTTCATTTCTAGACGGAATTCCAGAACCGAATGATTCACAGTCCTTGGATTATTCACAACATAACTGAATCGCAAATTGAAAAATTTCGTGCATTTGACATACACAATACTCCCAATAATTATGGTAGGTATAAATTTGAACACTGTAAATATGAAAGCATATTAACGGTGCATAATTTTCGCAACATTGTTAAAGCTTAAATATTTCAATGCATTACTATATACGTTATAATAGGTGCAGCTTTAAAAGATAAGTAAACTAGTGATAAGATACAACTAGTGCAGGATGTCCGTTAAGATTATATGATAACAACACTCATCGTTTCAGTGCGCACTTGCGTACCTCTTTTACAACAAAGTTTGAATCTGAGACACAAGGCGTGAGTATTTGGCAGTTATTTTGAATCATCGTGAAAACATATGTATGTACACAGGAAAGCGTAAGCAGTAAAAACTGAAAAACGTCCGGCATTTGTTTGATATCCCCAGACTCTTTTGTTATTCTTCCTTTGAACAGAACTACGTCAATTCTATAGATTCGCATGCTGTATCAATTTCGTGGCGTACATTAATAGATCTTCTATTCATTGCCTGTGTTTCTCTGAGTTTTTCTCAATATATCGTCGGCTAAACTTCCTAACCGGCTATAATTTAAAATGCATAAAATGAAAACCGGCTATAGCGCTCCCGCTGGAAACTCTACAGTGAAACCCCGCCATAATTCCTCTTTACAGTATATCATGTAAGTGGAGCGGAGTTCACCTTCACTACCCCACAATACCCCTCCACACAAAATCCACTTCGAAACCACTACCCTTCACTAATCTCCACTTCCCCTTCACTTACATCCCATCTTCCCCTCAACTTCCCCTCCTTTTTCTCTCCAATTCTTATTCCACTTTCCCTCCACTTACCTTTCCACCTTTACTTCCCCTCAACTACCTCTCCACTTCCCCTCCATTTCCACTTCCTCTCCGCTCTCCCTTTAATTCCCATCCACTTCCGCTCCACTATCCCTGCCCCTCCACTTCTTCCGCTCCACTTCCCCTCCATTTCGACTTTCCCTCCACTTCCCCTGCACTACAGCTCCACTTCCCCTCCACTTGCCCTCCACTTCACCGCCACTACTTCTCTACTTCCCCTTCACTTCCTCACCACCTTCCCTCCATTTCCACTTCCTCTCCACTTCTCCCGCTCCACTTCCCCACCTCTCCACTTCCAAATCCCCTCCACTACATCTCCACTTCACCTCCAAATCCAATTCCCCTCCACTTCCAATTCCCCTCCACTTCCAATTCCCTTCCACTTCCCCTCCACTTCACCGCCACTACTTCTCTACTTCCCCTTCACTTCCTCTCCACCTTCCCTCCATTTCCACTTCCTCTCCACTTCTCCCGCTCCACTTCCCCACCTCTCCACTTCCAAATCCCCTCCACTTCACCTCCAAATCCAATTCCCCTCCACTTCCAATTCCCTTCCACTTCCTCTCCACTTCACCGCCACTACTTCTCTACTTCCCCTTCACTTCCTCTCCACCTTCCCTCCATTTCCACTTCCTCTCCGCTTTCCCTTCAATTCCCATACACTTCCGCTCTACTTCCCCTTCCCCTCCACTTCCTCTCCACTTCTCCCGCTCCAATTTCCAACCTCGCCACTTCCAAATCCCCTCCGCTACATCTCCACTTCACCTCCAAATCCAATTCCCCTCCACTTCCAATTCCCTTCCACTTCCCCTCCACTTCCAAATCCCCTGCACTACATCTCCACTTCACCTCCATATCCAATCCCCCTGCACTTCATCTCCACTTCCCCTCCACTTCCAATTCCCCTCCAATTCATCTCCACTTCCCCTCCACTTCCAATTCCCCCACTACATCTCCACTTCCCCTCCAATTCCCCTCCACTTCCCCTCCACTTCCCCTCCACTTCCCCTCCACTTCCCCTCCACTTACCCACTTCCCTGATATATAATCCACTTCCATTTCAATCAACCCCTCCGCTCAAGGGAGTGGAGGTAGGGATACAGAATGGGGATATAAAATTTAGGGGAAGGGTAACAGGATAAGAAGTGGAGGGGTAATGTATTTGAAGGGGAAGTGGAGGGGTAATGTTTATGAAGGGGAAGTGGAGAGGATATGGATGGGAAGTGGAGGGTAAGCGGAAGGGAAATAATGGGATTATTATTTGTAGATGTGTAGTACGGGGATTAGTGTAAGGGGAGCGGAAGGTGTGGTCAAGTTGAGGGAAATGGGGGAATTATGGCTGGTTTGAGTTTTGAGCGACAGCGCTAAATAGCCGGTCTGCATTTTAAGCATATTGTATTTTAGCCGGTTAGGAAGTTTAGCCGACGATATGTATACGTGCTCGCATTCTTTTTTAAGTTTAATTCATTTTTTTAATTTGACATTTCAAAAACACAGAATGGGATAAGAGGAAAATAACGTGGACATTATTCTCTCCAAGACTCCCCCAAAGATTGGCAAAAGTGATGCCGAATTTATTTCCGTATATATGATAGGGCCAAGTGTCCTTAAAATGGGTTAAAATACATAATACAAACCTCGCAAATGACCAATATACTTAAAATCACATAGATGTTGCTTTCAAGCTTGTTATACCGTACAGTGATGCTGATACCACTGGAGGAATGGAACCTGAAAAAACATGAGGTTGGAGAGAGGAGTCATTATTAAATTCCGGTCGTCTCTACGAGGTATAGTTGATGATTACGAACACACAAAATTTGTTTTAACATCTTTCCAGAACCAGTCGTGAGTGAAAAATCGTTGTCATTCTTGGAAGTCAACATTCTAGCTGGAGATACACAACAAAAGTCACAGTCATTTTAATTGAAGGGGTTATCTCTTAATTAGCAGAAGGTCAAATGAGTTCAGTTCAGTAATATTGCTACTGCTACAGTTAATTTTCTTTTTAGCAGAATAAATAGTAAAACAAAAATAAAATAATAAATATCCTCTCACGGACTCCGTCCGAGATTTCTTTGAAGACATTTCTAGTTAATTTTTTCAGACTTGGTTTGTATCGTAATAGAGTACCAGAAAGGAAATACGTACAAATCGATGGCTAGTCTTGTTGTATTGATACGTTATTTTTAACTGTAAATAAACGTGTAGTATGTAAAATAAATCCAGAGATCTACGATTATCATTTTAAAACATAGATGATGATATTACCGCCACGGTATTTCCAACGGAACGAACGATCTACCCTACAACGTGGCACGGAAGTGAGTTACAAAGTTTCCGTCTGACTGTTAATTCGTCTGCAAAGGTTAACAACACATGAAATATTATTAAAACTGAAGAATTTAAAAATTGGATAACGTTAGTTAATGACAAACATGTTAAACTGAAACGTGTCGGTTAGTTATGCAGATTTAATTAAACGAAAAAACGATGTTTAAATAAAATAAAAGTTTCCACTTTTATTTTAATTCAAGGCACCATTCTTTGTTAAATCTAAATATTCTTAGCAATTTTGCACTGCACTTGACAGAGAATGTTCATTAAAAGTATACAACCATTGCTACATAGGTTTAATTAACTGAATGTGAAAGCTGCTAAAGTTTATTTTAATTTTTGAAAACATGTAATGTATATAATCGCACCGACCAGTAGCTTTAGCAAACAACATCAAACCGACCAGTAGCTATGGCACACAACCATCAAACGGTCCAATGGTTACAGATTGCACAATCGAACCGACCAGTCCCTATATTATAGATCATCGAACCGACCAGTGTTTATAGCATAGATCATCGAACCAACCAGTCTTTGTAGCATAAACGATCGGACCGACCAGTAGATTTAGCATCAAAACCTTAGGTTAATCATTTTATTTACCGGTAACAATTTTATGTGACACTTAAAACAAAAATTGTGCTAAGACTTGGGGCAGTCAACTCCCGAGTTGCATAGTGTAAAGGAGGGATTTAAATTAAATTAGGTTTACATGCAAGTTGCAGTTACATGGATGGTTAAAGTTTGGCTGATTTCCCTTGGTGTAATTTAAAACTATCATAATTCTTCTCTTGTTCTCCTGAATTAGAATATTGAATACTTCAACCTGTAAGACGATATGCTTACATAAAAACTTAATTTTTAATTTATTAAAATTATTTATTTTTTTAATGTTATATAGTTTTATAAGCTCGTTATAAACTTATTATATGGTTCACTTTGTATAACTTAAAATGTACACTAATTAGTCTCTTGAGTTTGTATTCCTCAAGGCAGACTGAACCAGTGCTGCGCTCAAGTCAAGTAAATTCCAGGCTTGACCATGAACTTGACTTGACCATGAAAGTCAAGTATTATTTTGATACGATCTTGAACCATGGCGACTCATGTTCAGGTAATTACTTAAAATGTCATGGTCAAGTAACCAAGTACGTTTAACGTCACTTGAACATGATCACGTACAACCAAAATTACACTTGACTTGACCATGACTTGACCATGGCTTGATCGTGGATTGACCCGAACAATATATATATATATATATACATATATGCTTATGTACGGTGAATTTCCTACATAGTTGTTCCCTAGGGAGGACAAAATACCTGGTCATGTATGGGGATGCCATTGTGTATATATTACTACTTCTTAATGAAAATGTAATACAAGGTAATATTTAACCATGTTAATCTAAAAGATATGCTGGCCAAGATGAAACCACTGTATAGGAAATTCACTGTATATACAAATATACATGTATATGGTTAAACTAATTCAATATCTTGTTTTCACGTGGTCTCAAAATTGTAAATAGTATGTAAGATAATTTAAAAAAACGAAATTTCATCTGAAAAAGATTTATCAAGGAATCTTATTCATTGAAGCAATTGCTATTTACGCCAGATGTTAAAACAGGTAACAAATTTAATTGTAGTCAAATTTTTCCTGCCGAGCATGAGTTGGAACTTGTTGAAAAATAAAACAACAATTTGCAAAATGTTATTTTGAAAGTTTATGCGCCGTGTCTCTGACATGTACAACTTTATTTTACTTGAATCTGTACATGAAATACTCATGGTTCATGGTCAAGTTTATACATTTCCTGACCATGACATGAATGCTCAAGTTATAATTATTTTTTAACTTGACCATGACCCGAACTTGACCATGACCTGAATGCTCAAGTTATAATTATTTTTTAACTTGACCATGACTTGAAATGCTCATGGTCTACTTGAACTTGTGCGCAGCACTGGACTGAACCATTGAGATTTGAGCTTCATTTTCGTGCAGTTTAAAACGTGACGTTTATCTTGTTCTCGTCTGAATAGAATGTTAAGAACTTCAACCTATTACAACAAAATGTACTTTAACATTTGTAAATTGCGCCCAAATAAAAAATACATGTTGTATCAGCTAAAATACCCATGATTCCTTGATATCTCGCAAACCGTTTCCACTAAATTTTTTAATACATTATAGAAAACCAGTGCACGTGATATACGATATGCACACAATTTTAGTCTTTTCGGATCATGCTGTATTTGAATTTGTATAATAATAACGCGTAATGATATTTTTGCACATATTTTAATTAATTTTGCTCTACATAAAACGTTCCGGAATTGAAGTCATTTATCAGGTCAAGAGTAGATACTTTAAAGTAGTAACGCAATTGCAGTACGTGTATTATATATAGAACAGAAAATTGAACTACACCAGGCTATATTTCTGTCATTGCTAAAATTTACTTTTTATACGTGCGTAAATTGTAAAATATCGTATTCACATGTTGAGGGCTAGATATACGGTTTTATCAATATGTACATGTCTTTTTGAGTTTACTTACTTTTGAGTTATTACCACAAAACTGATGAAAGGTTTTGTGTAATATGACTTAAAATCTATAATTTTTATCCGCCCACTAAAGGTAACTCTCCGGCCATTTTTTTAAATTTGTTTTACGATTTTTTACGTCACCCTGCACATTGTCAATACGATCATGCCTGGGCAGTTTTTTGATAGACGTATGCTCAGATATATATGTTTCGAAGCAATGCAGTTAAATATCATGCATAGAATATTTTTTACAAGAATTTTAAAATTAAATTCCTCAATTAATCAACACAATTTGCTTTCCAGTCGTTATCATACTGCATACCGTGCTAATTTTCCTTGGGCTCAAAATATATTCAAGATTGGGAACCACTTTGTCGCTCAGGCAGAGGTTGGTCCAGTCAACGTTAAGGACCGATTTACTGCAATCATGAAAGATCTTTTGGCATACATTGAGGGAAGAGCTGTAACATGTGAAAAACAGCGAGCAATTGTTCAAATTTTAATGCTGGTGTCATTCATATCCCCTGTCATTCCGTGCTACCTCGGCCTGATCGTATACCCCGAGATTCATTTTTTTATTTTCTTCACATTGACATTTATCTTGAAGATATAAGGATATTGAGTCAGCATTTCATCCTCAAAGAGGAGTCGGAAAAATGTCGGTATTTACAAATTTACGGCCCAGTACAAAGTAGCTTAGCTAAGGTGTTGTGGGAAGACAAACGAGAATGTTTTGATAATTTCCTGAAATCGTTTTGTTCCAGAATGCAATTTTATTTAGACCAAGTTGATGTCACCACTAAAATCGGTCAATTAAGCATTAGAAACTGCTTTCATGCTCTAAAACAGCGTAAAGAAAAATTGAGTATAGAGCCCCAGTTAGATTTGGTTCAATGTTTGGTAAGAAGGGTTCGCTTCATATTTCCGGAAAAGAACATGCACTCGACAGTAGCCTCGATACTCTAGCTGAGCTATTTGAAGTCAGCGCCTTTACTCGGATACTTGTGGAGGCCTAAGCAATGCTAAGAAATCTTATTGTGTTTCTTGGAAATTTTGGTATCCCATTTTTTGAATTTTCTTAGTGTCTGCTAAAAAATTCATATTGGGGAACAACTTATTGTAATTGATGTATGCGTATTCCCATCCCAGAATTTGTAAAATGTCCTTTTAACAATAAATATTTAAATGTTATGATCACATGTCTTCAGGTTTTCAAAATAAATATTACATATGATGTTGTTCATTGTTTTTACTCGTGCTGAATTATTTAAAACATTTGTGTCGTCGAGAATGCTAAATAATGCCTCTGGCATTGATGGTACATATATTGAACCAGAGGCTAAAATTACGACTGGAGTTACTGAAGCGTTAGAGTTGCGGAACACTCCAGATGTTCCTAAGCAACTCAAAACCTTACACGAAGTTACCAGGGAATGTAAGAAGAAGCTATTGGAGGAGAAGTTGCAGCAGCCAATTAAGAAGGGAGATGAAAATGGCCGAGCGAGTGATCAGCCAATCAGCTTCGAAAGGAGAGAAAATGGGGTGAGGAAAAAGGACTGGCATGGCGGATCTGAGATTAAAGTATCCAAGTCATCCAAGGAGGAAAGAAGTGTCCGAGAAGGGCTCCGAAGGAAAAAGAAAGCGTGACAAGTTGCTTGTTTTTCCAGTTTATAGAAAATTCGAAGAGTTGAATTTGTACACTTTACAATTACTTTTATAACAATCAGTGTTATTAAAGTACACATTTAATTACAATCAATTATAAATAGGCTCAAGTAAAATAGCCATTTTTGTGAATGTGACATTTATTAATTATTGTTTGGAACTATTTGACCAGTTACAGTAAATTCAGGAAATAAATCTCCATTTAAAAATCTATGGAAGTATGTAACTCTGTGGTCCGGAATAAGTAAATATTCTTATGTGTTGTAAATGCTCTGTATTTTTAAGTTTGATTTTACGAGAGCTATCGAAGGCAAGGTCGTGTCGTACCTTGAAAACTCAACGACAATTTGTTTACAACATATTCTCCCGACCAGAAATCATAAAGTGTATATAAAGACACATACTTAATAATACATACCCACATACCACCCAATTTTCCATCCAATATACCACCCACATGCCACCCCATATACTTTTCTATGGATCACCCAATATACCAAATCCCGTATACCACACAAGCAGGGGCAAAATAACAGATATTTTGTCCCATCCACATTTATTTTACGCTGGGATGTACATCCAATGTATTTGCCCCACCCCCCTCTCAGTTTAAGTTGGTATATGAGTACCTGTATCAAAGCTGGGCAAAAAGATTGCGTATCCTAAATCCTACATACATTTTATAGTTTACGAAGAGCATACATATATGCATACATAAATTTGTCCAGAAAATCAATCATACATATATGCATACATAAATTTGTCCAGAAATGCAATCATACATATATGCATACATAAATTTGTCCAGAAATGCAATCATACATATATGCATACATAAATTTGTCCCGAAATGTAATCATACATATATGCATACATTAATTTGTCCCGAAATGTAATCATACATATATTCATCATATAAATAAATTTATGTATAAATATATGTACACGTGCCTATAAAAGTGCATGTAGAACGTTCTGAACCTTTATAAAAACTAATGAAGCATGGCTTCGCGCGTGTATATTGTTAATTAGTTAAGTTTAAAATTGTTAATTTCTAGTTTCGTAGGTTTCAGTCACAACGTATAGAAATCGTTTGCATTGCAGCAGGAAATAATAAATGCGAATACACCAATAAACACGGAGTTAGGATATATTCCCTCCGACACAATCCCTCCGGTTATATTCCCTCCGGATATATTCCCTCCAACCACAACCCCTCCCTGCTTGGAAATAATCCCTCGCACAAATATTTGCCACTCATATATGCAGAAGTGTTCGTCACTATGCCAGCAAAGCAAAAGCAACGCGGATCGTATGGTGACTCGGCTCAACAAATAACTTATGCGCCAGTTGGCATAGTAACAATTCGTCGACGAAAACTCACGTCTAGAACTCATCATCAAGGAAGATGATTGTTTTACGGAAATGTTATTAACAAATACGAAACCATGCGTTGCAGCAACTTGATTTGTTTGGTCATTAGTTTGGTCATTGGTTGGTGCAATCAGTTCAATCTTCATTATTTCATTCAAGAGTAATTATGTAGCTATACTTGTAGATATTATGAGGCCTGAGATTTCACTTGCTGTAGCTTCTTTTTAAAAAGGAATTTGGACAATTCCAACTGTACTTAATTATTTGAGGATTGTTAAATTTTGTTGCCATAGTGAGCGTAAATTTATTGGGTGTTTATACAAACAGTCCGAGGGAATATCTCCTCTCAAGGAGGGAATATGTTCGGAGGGAATGTGTTCGAGGGAATATAACCCGAGGGATTGTGTCGGAGGGAATATATCCGAACACGATAAACACAGACCGTGCCAAGAAAATACAGATGGAGCTCGCTGAACATACACGGTGCATACATAATACATACCTAAATCTCCCCGGCCTTTTAAACATACATACTCGTAAATACAGTATTCATGCCATACATATATCATACATTTTTTTTAGTGGAAACACGCAGCCTACATAAAATACATACAAATATTCGGAAAATGTGCGAACATACATAAAAAACTGCGTATATTTATGCATAAATGTAGGATATGTGCCCAGCTTTGACCTGTATAGTTGGATGGTATACGGTATGACAGGGGTCCCAAATATCGGTTTTAAATTTTACTACTGAATTTTAAGTCTCTGCAAAGAAGTCTTCAACGATTTCAAGAATCTCTTCTGAAAAAAGCTCAACAGTTTTCGAACGAGTGATTGTGCAAGGTCAAAGAGTTAAACTTATACGAAATTAAAAGAATAAAATGCAGCAATATGGAAAAATATTACTAACAACCAAATCAAGTTACAATTTTTGAAACTGTAGGATGGGACTATGTTACGGCACAATTACATCCAAAAGTATATCATTCAATTTAGCGTACGTTGAGAAAGAAACAGCTCAGCAATGCCAAAGATTTTAACGATGAACAAAAATGATCTTTAAGAAATATTTCGCGACATCCACAACAATGTCTGAAGTGTGATCAAAATCATCGTTACGAGATAATTTGAGGCTTCGCGTAGGGTGGCCTAGGCTGAATTTTGAGTTCTTTTCAAAATTTCAAATTTTGTTTAAACAAAACTATCGAGTCGATTTTAACCACGTAAGCAATAACCATTGCGATTTGGGTAAGCAATATTCACAAAATATTTAATGTATTTAATTGAAATCGATTCAGTAGTTTTAGAGATAACTTCCATTTGACTTGAAGCAAAAATTTCGAGAATTGTTTTCTCACAAACTATTCAGCCGATTTCAATCAAATACGAACTTTGCCTTACTTTTGACACAAGTAATGTCCATAAACAATTTCATTGGAATCGGTTTAGTAGTTTTTGAGTTATCGTGAGAAAGGACGTAGGGAAGTACGGACAAGGTTATTTTACTATGGACTGACGTCACCCTAAAAAACTTACACGAACGTTGGGTCAATAATACTTGTTGTATGTACACTGTCCTTACAATTGAATAGTAATAACTGTTTTAGCGTTTTCATAATGTTATGTTTTTTAAATGCAATAATTATTATGGGATTCCGGCATAGAGTTCATAGTTGATAGGATCTCAAACCTGTACTTTAAATATCAAGGACTGTGTTGCTCTTACAATTACATCCCAATGTTTTAAAAACATAGATTTACATAGGGAATATATTTTCTCACGCTGCCCGATTTCCCCAATGGAAATGTCAGTCCTTATGGGAGCTATTTTAGAAAAAAGAAATGGCTTCAAGGGATGTTGTTACAACATGGAATTGCTGTGTAATGTCTTGTAAACGAAATGAGAAAGTTTCCTAGACTTAACTCTATTAGTCTCAGGGGTCTTGTGAGTTCATTAAAATAGGCAGGTTATGAGAATAGATCAAGTTTAAAACTATGGGGTATTCGTTTCGTAATGGAAATGATTATTCCGCCCTGTTGTGTGCATCAATGGTTTTAGTGCGAGGTACTCATTGGATTAATTTAAATGTACTTCCTCTTAGCCCTCCAACCTGTGTGGCTATAATTTCATGTTATGGTTTCATATTTTAATGTTCGAAAATTTCCTTGTGATAATGTGTAACTTCAGCTGAAATAAATTGCCTTGTGGCGTTAAGGCAAGCTACTATGTGCAATATTATACGATTGAAGATTTTTTTGTAATTTCTAATGTTCAATCAAATTTGTATGTAATTTTTTGTAGAAAATACGCTCAGAGATTTCATGGGATTAACTTGATCCAGAAAGTATGGTATTGTAAGTAGGGAGTGGGGTATTTGATGGAGAGAGCTGTGGCTGAGGCAATAAATCCTCCATTACATTTTTTATTTCCTTGAACAATAAAAATAATTATTACGTGAAATAATCTAAAACTGGGATGAGTGGCTCAGAGGGGAAATAATTATTTTATGATATAATAGCGGAGTTCAAAGAAGTGCAAAGTCTCGTTGATCAACACCTTCGTCTTGCTCATCCTCGGGATTGCGTTCTTCCTTGCGACCATTTGTGCTTTAGTGGTCCAGCCCGTGGCAATCCCATTTTATATTGTGACTTTCATCGTGAGGGAGTACACCATTTGGATTTTACTACGCTTCAAGGAAAAGTTGGACGATGGGAAGGCACCCTTGTTAGTGGACAAGAAAGATTTCACTAATTTGTAGAAAGTGCATGAGCATGATTCCTAAATATTACATTTAAGTGTGAAATTTAATCTCAATTTTTAGATTTTTGCCATATGATAACCCCAGTATTTTAAATGTTATAACTTTTGTTACACATGTAAGCTTATTGTGTTAATTTGAATAAAGGGCAGAGGGGATTGACTCTGAATTTTGTTTATAAAATTCGAATGTATTTCAATGCAAGCGCCTTCACATTTTTTAATGATTTGGATATGTACGTATTTGGATTAGATACATGTCTAAAAATGTATGTATACAATTTAAAATTTGTAGCTATCAACTGAAATGCTCGATTGAAAAAAGGATTTTTAAAACCAAATAAATTGTTTTGAGTGAGCAATTATTCCTGCTTTGATTAAGTACAGAATGATCACATGGAATTTTTTTTAGAGTTTTACATTCTGGGAAGATGACATCATTTACAGCTACGTGTGATTTCCTTTGCAGAATCGCTTCAAATATGGCATTTTATATATACAATATATTTAAGTATTTATCAGATGAACTGAGCAATGGATTTTTGTTTATCTTTAAGAGATAAACTTTGACACAGCCATGTCATCCATTGAAAGCTTGCAATAAAGAGGAAGAAAAAATTGCTGTCACAAGGGTTTTGATATTGTAGATAGTCTAACAGATTGAAGTCCTGATAAAACGTACAGCGTGATCTGAAGGAAAAGTAACAACAGAATCACGTAATTACTCATTGGTATTTCCTTCGTTAAAATAATTTAACCGGAATTTCAAGCTGCCCTTTAGAAGTTTCATTTGAGTCTCACTTGAGTTCCAACTCGAATCGTAGTTTAATCTTGAATTTCAAGTCCCAATTGAATTTAAACTGGAATTTTAGATTTTAAAGGAATTTCAAGTTAAACTGTAATACTATATCGAATTTGATGTGACATTTGAGTATAAATTCAAATTTGAAGTCGCGTCTTACCTTTAAGAAGTGCTAACTTGAAATCGGTGTACCAACCGATTTAGCAGTAATTTTAAGTTACATTTAAAGCTAAGTTGGTATTTCAAGTTGCATTTTAGTTTGTAGCTACACGGAAAATCGGACTGAAATTTCGTGTAAAGGCCGAGGTCGAACTAGAATATCAAGTTCGAATTGAGGAAAACACAGTATAAATACACAGAAAAACCAACTCTGAAATGCACAAACATTCCCACAAAAACGTCTTTAGTTATGATTAACTAAAGCGATCTTGAATTCACTTGCTAGTGAAAACATATGGCAACTTTTATAGCTTTTTAACTGCAGCAAAAGAATCATTTTGAGAAATTGAAGATCAAATGCTTGCAGTTAAATTTCCTGAAACATTGTGTTCTCTCAAGCCAGGCTGAATTGACAACGGATGTTGGTACTTGCTGGCCCCTGTTCGCCGTGGTCTCTCGACCCTTCGCAAACCAGAAACGTTGTGGATAACATTTCCGATAATATATACTAAATCCTCGTTTAGCATCGTGAGGTCATGTATTAATGCAAATAAGGAATGTCATGTGCATCTTCACGCGATAGTCCTGGCAAATACGTACCCGAACAGGAACAGACCGAGACATTTCCAGCACTATAAAAGCTTACATTTCGATGAAATCATTTATTTGCGCAATTTAAAAATAAATAATATCCTCCCACTTGTGTACTTGTTGAAATTGGGTATTATCTATAATGTTAATCTTTCGCCATAGAAAATTATGCCATACTGAGAGTCATATTTTAGAGTGAGCACAGCACATTTAACCATGTACTTTAATGATGCATTTTCTCTTGAAGGGTTAAAATACACTGCTCTTGTGGAATAGGGTCTGCCGTAGTTAAAAATTCCTGGACAATTTTATGGGGAAAGTAAGCGTGTAGTAAATGAGAATGATTAGTAATACATATTTGAGATTCGATTGTTGAGAAATGAATTGCTTAATTTTAATAACGCTGTATTTCATCTAATGCAATTGTCCCGAATTATGTCATGACAATTTGATGTTTGTAGTTGAACTGAGTTCATTTAAGTCATGCTGATTACAAACGATGATGTCAGTTTGATTAGGTAGGAAGGCCTGAGTGCAGCTTATCAATAAAATCACTCCTGGGAATTTCAAATTCAATATAGCAGACTTGTTGACGACAGCACTTGTAATATAGGTCAGGCACTCAGGAACGTCTACAGCAGCGGAGGGAACATTTTAAAAATAATTGTAGTTACTTACTTTATAGCTACATAAAAACATATGTACGGTAACAAATATTTTATTCACTATTTCGCTTTATTTGTTGTATTGGCAACTCACAATCAGCATCAGCCTTGATTTTTCACCACAATTTTTAGTGACGAACTATTCATTGTGCCATTTAAAGAGTTTGTTTTAGTACATACAGGGTAACATATGTAATATTTATCAAATAATCAGACGTACTCTCGATCCCTGCTTGTTTGCCGGAATTTATCGAAATCTTCTGAAAATATTTATTGTATTTAAATACCAACCTTTCACAAAATACAGCGAATGAAGTTCGTAAATTGAAAATTTTTGATACGAACATCAAATTCTAGCAAACTTTCATGAACTTGATTTTGAATCTGATCTATTCGAAGGCCAGGATCAAACCATATATGTATGTTCCACTCTCTGTAACCACGGAACATGTTCCCGTGGATAACTGTTTCAGGTGGTTGTAATTTGGTTACATCAAATTGTTCGGTATAATCTGTACTCTCAGATATGGTCCAAACTATCTGATCCGAATTAGTGCTGCGCTCGGGTCAAGTATTTATAAAAATCCGACCACGAACTTGACTTGACCCCGACTTCTCAAGTACGTATTTCAAGGTAACCCGAACTTGACAATTTCAGTTCAAGTAATACTTGAATGTAACAAGTTCGGGTTTTCAAGTAATTCTCAGATTACTTGACCATGATTTTATACGCGCGTTTCGGGTCCAACGTTAACTTGACTTGACCATGACCCGAACTTGACCATGAACTTGAACTTTCAAGTACAAGAAACCTGACTTGTACGACACCAAAATACTTAAATTTTATTGGAGAAAAATTTATATTTGTCAGGTGTGTACGTGAACATACTTCTACTTCGTTTCTAACACACTAGGTTTCACCCAGCATAATGCGAGCAACCGCCTCTAAAAACAGAAATTGTATTTTTGACCGTTCTCATTGAATGTAGAATGTACAATGAAGATCTACTCTGGTTTCGAGTAGCCGGTGTGTCTGGTGTCTCAGTTGACATTTTCGGTAACACAGAACTCCTTTTAGGTTTTGTTGACATATTCTATTGTAAAAATGGGTGAACATTTTTAAATCAATTTCTACGGAGCCGATCCATATGAGTGTTGAGCATTCTTTTGTATTTACACACGGAACAAGTTAACTAAGGCCTCTTAAAATGATGCACTAAAATTCCGCTTTAAGTTTTATTTAGTATAGTGAATCGTAAGTGAATTGAAAACTCCCTCAGCCATGGAGACTTGCTCAAGCATGATTACTTGAACTTGTACACGAAAAACTCAAGTTCGTGGTCAAGTACTTCTAAATATTTACTTGAACATGACCAAGTACTTCGTTCAAGTAAAATAATTATTCTTGACCACGTACTTGACTTGACGTAAGAAATCATGGTCAAGTCCATTAAATTCCTGAACACGACCCGAACCGTTCATAGTTTTAATTTTATTTACTTGACCACGACCCGAACGCGAACTTGACTTGAAATACTCGTGGTCTACTTGTACTTGTGCGCAGCTCTGATCCGAATGTTTGGAAGAGTTTCATTGATTCGGCCTGAATTTGGATCATGCTATTAAATGGCTCAAACTTTCGAACAAACTTCTTAAATTATCTAGATATGTGAGTCCAAATGTCCAGCAAACGTAGCATTAAAAATATGTCATTTTTAATAATATTAAGACAATATTAAAGATAAAAACATTTCAAATTCTGGAAAAGTGATCTTTACGGGTGGTAGTATGAAATTGTAACTCTGAAATTGTATTTTAATACTGGTTGAAGTAAAAGATTGTAAATAAATTCAAAAACAATGTCACGGGTGAAAATCAAGGTCAGCTTTAAAAATTCCGTCGGACTTGTCATTCCAATTTTGTTATTTTCTCTAAATTGTTGATCCTAATGCTGACCCCGCTTTTATTGTTGGAACACGGAAACTCATCCACAAATTTTAATCCAATTTCTGATTTTGTGTTCTTCTGTCAGGCATACTTAAATAGTTAGTTGCAGATTTAAAATTCGGTTGTATTAAAAGATTTATGCGGATGATGACTGATGCATAAAATACTAGGCCGAAGTGGGAATATTATAAAATATTTGCATGAACTTTCATTCATCACTTTTATATGTGACGATACTGTTGATCAAAACTACTTCGTTTTAAAAATGCATGCACGTTGTGAAACCATTCCTTTAATTTTTGAATATATGAAAGTTCAAAATGAAGGAGGGCTGCTTTTGGAGAAAGGCTTAAGAAAGGGTGACTCAATTTAAAATTGAAGGAAGGCTGACGGAAGCGAATAATTTTAAAGGCTTCAATTATTGGTAGGTTAAAGGAAGGCAGATTTTAAAAAAAACTACCCTTTGAAGGCGTGAAGGAAGGCCATTTCATTTGGACATATCTAGTTGGACGTACACGTAGACTGTTGTGTTTATTAATTTAGCTTGCGAATCTATCGTTCAGACAATTTAGGCAGTTTTCTTGTTGAACCAATAATCTCCCGACCCCGACGTATGTATTTACTATATATTACGTGAAAAATGAGTGAGAAATATTTTGTAACGACAATGTTGGAATTTCTTCTTAAACCCAATGAGTTGCGTTTTAGAAACGATTTCAGGAAACTTTGAGATTTCATAGCAATTTTAGTTTCGGAAGGTCAGCAAAACAATAATTTGCTGCTTATAAAATGAGAAGATGACAGTTGCATGGCCTGGCCCTTCCTTAATATTTTTGGGGGGACAATGCTCCCGATATCCTCTATGCCTGATTGCCGCATACAGGTACAGATCAATTGTAAATACATAATTACATATTACATACCACAAATAAATACACCGGGTAGTTAGTCTTTAAGGTAACTGGTTGTGTTCCGGTTTTGATTAAATACATAAAATGGTCATATGGAAATTTTAGTTTTACATTGTGGGAAGTATGACATATCATTTGCAGGGTTACTAGACATATTTGGAGCCTGATGATTTTATTAGATGATGTTTTATTAAAAGGACTCAAAACTTTTATTGTTTGTTATTGTAAAAGTACATGTACGACGATAGTATACGAGGGATGACTTCAACTTTCAGAAGAGATGATTCACAACTACGGATCAGAAAGTATATGAAACGATACGATGGAACCTATGTTTTCGAAGTCCCAAAGGGACGAACGAGCTATTGAAGGCAGCAATAGTATGTGATTTCCGTTGCAAAATCGTTTTCAATACAATATTTTATTTATGAGTATTTATCAGATGAACAAAGCTACTTTGTTTATCTTCCCCAGATAATCTATCCCCGAAACAAACATGACACGATGATTGAAAACTAGCAATAATTTAGGGGAAAAAATTGCAGTCACAAGGGCTCTGTTGTTGTAGATGCTCTAATGATGAAAGGGTGATAAAACGGATAGTGCGTCGTAGTTGATTGTAAATGATAATATCAGTCTGAAAGGGTAGGTATCACAAAGCAGACGTGCAACTCATCAAATCTCACCTTGAAAGTAGAATAAAATTTGCAGTTCCAGACCTGTTGGTGCCCACAATTGTTCTAAAGATAAGTATAAACTTGATTGATTGGGACTACCAGGATCGAATCTTTCTTACAAAATGAATCCACATAACCGGATCCAGTTACTACAGGTGTTTTGAAATTTTTAGTTCGAGTAGATCTAAATAATTATTTTTGACTAAAGAAGTTGGTTTTGGCCTGAAGAATAAAACTTTGGATATATTAGAAATACTTATATAAACAGGTATTGACTCATAAATTTTTTGACTTTTAGAGCAGTTCCATTAAACTTTTTAAGGAAATCATACTATGGCTTACTGGACTATACTCAACCCCTAACGTTGCTGTAGGTCAAATTTGACACAAAATATCTGATTACACACATTATTTTACGTGCAGATTTCTTTCTATCTTTAATCTTTAAATTTCCATGGGGCGCAGGACTCAGGTACACCTGGGGACCTAAAATGGATGATTGATTCAAATGTGGCTCAATCAATGGAACAAATGAAATCAGACGACAGATGGTTAGAAAAACATTACAGAAACGTTTTCAGTGCGTCCCAATTTGCACCTGCGGAACAGGAGAAGTTTCAGAGCATCATGGACCATTTGACGGGGCTCAAAGACGAAGATACCTTTAAGAATGCAATTCACTATTGTGATGGCGTACAGACAATGGGGTTTAGTAAGAAATTTGGACAGATAGTCAAATATTGTGTGGCAGGAATTTTCCAACTTGGCGGAAATGAGAAGGAATCCTTAAATATTCGCGAAACCATTGCGTCACAATCAGCTAAGCATTCGCCAATCCTAAATGATTTTCAAATCGCGGATAATCTCCATCAACTGGCATGGCTTCAGTTCCGTCTCGGCAAGCTCACTGAAGCTGTCCAAACTTTTAAAGAGACTTTGAATTTAAAATGTATTGTTTACGGAATGGAGGACTACCTCACATTAAATACTTATAAAAGTTTAGGCCAGGTCTTTGAAAAACAAGGGAATACGGAGGATGCCTATTGTATTTATAGGGATGCTCTGAGCATTGAGAAAAAATTGGAAGAGAAAAATTAATGTGACCACTCCGAATTTAATATGGCGTAGATTCATAGTTTGGGGAATTTCTGGTATTATATTTTTATCATTTTCTTTTATTGCAATTACGATGATTCCCTAATTGTAAGTGGCTAATATGTACGTATCCAAATAGTAGTGGCAAAGCACAATATGATTATCCTATCCTGTGCTGTAGATAAAATAAAGTTCATAAATCAAGTGGTTGATATTTCGCAACTCGTTTCTACTCAACATTTAAATGTATTACAGAAAAGCATTGCACGTGATTTACGAAATGCACGTATTTATTTTGTTTCGGATCATTCTGTATTTGAATTTGTCTGTGTGTCAAAGCAAATCCATCGCTTAACCCAAAACGTCGAGGACATCAGATTTATAAAATTCTGTTTGTTGGAATAGCTTTGTGAAGCCGAAATACTTACAATGGAAGCCTATTATTTGATACTGATCTCAGGCACGTTAAGCCAACACATTTCCATCATTATTTCGCCTAGGACGGCTATCCGTTTATACTAAAAGTTTGTAGTTACAAGAGTTTTCAAATATCCTTTTTGCAGCTTGAGTTAACGATTTGGTACTGATAAAAGAACTAGTTTTGAATTTAATCAGTTCTCCAAGTAGAAATCCTTTGACTTCATACATTTTTGGATCTTAACATGCAATCATTTCCTATTCTACAGAAGCTTATAAAATGCCATAAAGGAGATGATTCTGATTAACATAAATGACGCGTGCCTGACCATTTATCTCGACGCCCTTTTATCACAACAATACTTCTCAAAATTACAATAGAAACGTGTAATCATATTTGTGCACTTATTTTATTTGAGGAGCATATGTCAAAGTATGCTTTTTTGCTCTACATATAATTGTACCGGACTGAAGTTATTTATCAGCGCAAGGGTAGAAACTTTATAGTGGTAACGCTATATGTATTATAAATAGAACAAATAAGTGTATTAAACCAGAATATATTCCTGCCATTACTATATATACACATATTTACATGACATCTGTAAGTGTTATTAATCCTATGAAATGTAGCGTGGTAAATGAATGATAGGATTAACGACTGAATTGAATAGGAAAGAATTAGTATTTATTCAGAAGGCCGAATTGATAGAGAAGTTGGAGAGAAAAGATATGGAAGATGTGTGTAGTGCGGGAGTCGGAATAAGCGTCCCGAGGTGTGGGCAAGAGGGAGTTATTCTGTAAGGTAAGGGGTGGAAGAGCAAGCTTATTCCTGTAGACAGGGGAAGGAGCTGAGATCGGGCAAGACAGGATGTAAGGGTAATTACACGTGTCAGCACGTACATACGTATATACTCAATGGAATGCAATGTAATGTATAGGTGCGTATCCACACATAAAAGAAAAAAGCACTGAACATATTTATATTAATTAATATGTACTTATTGAATATATGAGAATTCATGGAGTACTCAGTTTCATCATTCAAATTATGTCCAGTACACATTTCAATATTGGGTACTAAACAACACTCTGAGAAGTCTCCAGAGTATATTAAGGGAAGCGCCATTCAGACGCGAGGTCTTATTGTTAATTTACTCTTGCTAAAAACTCTGCCGAATAAATGTTCAAAGCCGTCATATTATAAGTTTAACATTTTATTCCTCATTATTATTTCACAGAAAAACTCACGAAACCTGGAAATTGTAGGGATTTACATAAGAATAATGTACACATCCTAAACCCGGTAAATTACTATTGCGAGCACGGCAGGATAACATGAAACCCAGTGGGTTGGATTGTAGTACACTCTCTCTGTTTACTACGCTTCAAGGAAAGATTTTACATTGGGATGGTACCGTTGTTGCTTGGCAGGAAGGGTTTCACAAATCTGTAGAAAATGCATTAACATGAGTCGTGTCTATTAACATTGAATATAAAATTTAATCACAAATTATTGGAGGTTGGCATATGATAATTCCAGTGTTTTAAATGTTACAGCGCAATTATTGTTACAGAGTTAAGGATGAGTCACGATCTTTTTTATAGTACAGTCGAATGCACGTCAATATTTCTTGCTCCTCCAAGCTAAACGAAATTTTTCAACAAAAAAGAGGCGCTTTCAGAAACGTTAATTCAGTAGTGTAGGTCAAAAGGTAGGAGGAAACAGTAAACGAAACATATAGTTTTCCAATGCGATAACTGTTCTGTGGGCATCATTTATTGCGTGTGATTTCCTTGCAAAATTATGTTAAATGTTGCATATTATTTGAAAACAGATGAAATCAACAATGAATTTTTGTGCACCTTCCCGAGATAATTTTTGGTACAAGCATCATAGATTGACATTTGCAACAAAGAGGAACAATTAATTGCAGTCTGAGTGGTTCTGAAGTTGTAAATAACATAACAGATTGTGTTGATACAAATACAGCGTTATCCGAAGGAAAATTAACAAAACTGTGTAATTACGCAGTGGAATTTGGCACGTTAAAACGAATAAATTACTCTTTAGAAGTTGAGAGGGAAATTTTGAATTATAAGACTCAGCATCGAAAAATATTTCCTGCTACCGATTTACGAAAATCTGGAAGGCTTCTAGGGCTTTTGTTTTTCTGGTGTCCTGTAAACCGTGACCGCTAGCTTTTTTCCCTCGGATATATACTAAGAATTGGATTAAAAATAGAAGTGGATGTCCTTTTTTCACCTGTTTTCTGATCCGGGAAGTAAGCAAAGCTGAACTGACACCATCACCTTTCAAGACTACTAAGGAGGGTCAGCACAGGAGAAAAGCTAAGTGAAATATTTTAGTAGGTATACGTGGTGCTAGGCCACTCCCATTTATACAATCTCTGATGTTAGTGGTGATACTATCACTCGGGCCTTTATATATGTAGAATTCCTGGACAACTGTGGAGCTCCAAAATTACTTCCTTGTATGACAACCGTGAGGAGATCGAAAAGGCCAAAGCTAACTGAACCAACAATGGATACGATTCTGGAGGAGTTAAAGAAGATAAACTCGCGGCTTGACGGGTTTGATCGTAAATTCAATGACATTAACCAAAGGCTGAGAAATCTCGAAACGATCACGAATACTGTTCAAAAGTGCCAAAGCAAAATTATGGATTTGAATGATAGACTGGAAATGCTGGAAATAAGAGAGAGAAGGAAAAATATAATTGTTTATGGTATTGACTACAATCCAAATGAGTCTGAAAGAGAATTATTTGCTAAAATTGACTCTCTCTTTCAAGTGAATCTGAAATTGCTGTCATGCAATACCTACGTTGAAAAATTCAGTAGAATGGGAGATCCGGCCAAAACTAAGCGACCTATTTTCCTGACGCTGCAACAAGACTGGCACAAACACGCTATCTTCAAGAACGCGAAAAACCTGCTGGGAAGCGCTGTCAAAATCAGTGATGATCTTCCTCGTCACATTCGAGAGAAGAAGTCCATCCTGCTTTTGGAGAGAAAACGGGCCAAAGAAAGGGGAGACAATGTCAAAATGAGTGCAACTGAACTTACTATAAACGGGATCCGGCACTACGTCGATTGGGAAAATAAAGTGGTACCAAAACCTAGCAAATTCTGAAGGCCGTCAGCCCCTCCAATACCTATAAATTCCACATCTCTAAACCTTAAGTGCCTATATTGGAACATTAATGGATATAAAAATAAGGATAATCATTTCTACTATGACTTAATTAATTTCAGTGCAGATATATTTTGTTTATCTGAGACCTGGTGTACGAAAAATCATATTGGAGAAATAGGACCGTATGAATTAATAATTATTGATGCCGAGAAAGAGACACATAAAACCAGAGGACGAATGAAGGGAGGACTTATTATTGGGATCAGACCAGAGATCAAATTCACAGTGCTCTATAAATGTGCTTGGTTTGTATCAATTAAAATCAATATATCATTACATGACTATGATGTGTATGTATTCTGCTATATTAATCCTAAATTTGTGTGCTCCAACATAAAAGAATTATTTGACTATGTACAAGTCATCCAACTTACGTATAACAATTTAATTATTATGGGGGATTTCAATGCTCGCATTGGTAAACTCCAAAGTATAACGGGTAGTCGTAAGCGCAATTCGTCAGATAACTTCACTAATGCCTCTGGCAAACTGCTAATTAACAGAGCCACTGACCTGGAACTGACAATCATAAATGGTTGCTACTCCCCAGACGATAGAGGAAACTTTACACACTTTAGTACAAACGGAAACTCAGTAATTGATCTATGTCTACTTTCAACCACCACAACCCAGCGAGTACAGCAATTTGAAGTTATCAACAGTCATCACTCCGACCATTCGCCAATATTTATCGACTTCAAACCATTATCATCCGTTATACCTCTGAAACCGAGGAAAAGATGGGAACCGAAGCTTGCTACAATCTTTCAGTCTCATGTAGATATTTCCCTAAACATCCAAGAAACCCAAGAACTAAATGAAATGGATCACATTCTTACCACCGCGATTGATGACAGTTTTGTAAAATGCGGACTAGTAATCACGCCTAAAATGGTACCAATCAAAGCAAAGTGGTTCAATGAGGAATGTCTACGCCAGAAGAAACTCATGCGAAGATGCTTAAGAAGACTCAGACAAAACCGAAATCTTTACGACGAGTATAAAGAATCTAAAATTACATACATGGCTACACTGAAACTATCCAAAGAAACTTTTTTCCGGGATCTGGAATGTAACATTCAAAAAGCTCGTGACAGCACAGAATTCTGGAAGAGCATTAAGATACTAAGGACCAAAAAGAAGAATCCAAGCAACAATATATCGGATGACCTCTGGACCAAACATTACACAAACCTTTTCCAAACCTATCAGACTAACCGAGTTATTGAGTTGGGGGAAACATCACACGACTTTATACTGGATCAAGACATCGGTGAGCAAGAACTAAGAGATGCGATAAAGACATTAAAGAACAAAAAAGCACCTGGGGCTGACGAATACACAAATGAAATTTGGAAAACTATGAGTGACAATGGCATTGACTCGCTTCGACAAATTTTTAACAAAATCTATTCTTGTGGCAAAGTACCTGAAGCGTGGACACGGGTCAATATAACTCCAATTTACAAAAAAGGCGACCCATCTACACCCTCAAATTTTCGACCTATCTCTCTCGTCATGACAAAGTTAAAGCTTCTCACCTCTATTTTGAACTCAAGATTGTTACGATGGGACAGATTAAAAGGAGTCCTTTCGGAACTCCAAGCAGCCTACAGACCGGCGATGGGCTGCCTCAACCACATCTTTCTATTATTTTCGATAATTACGAAATCACTCCGTGAAAATAAAAAGCTTTTCTGTTTCTTCGTAGATTTAAGTGGTGCTTTTGACAGTGTCTCTCACACTTTGCTCTGGACTAAGCTTAAAAATTCAGGCATAAGCTCCAAATTCATTAAATGTGTTAAATCAATCTATGACAGTGCTTTTGCATGCATAAAAACTTCTAAAGGTTTCACGGATCCGATAAAAATTAACATAGGTGTGCTACAAGGAGAAAGTCTATCCCCCACGTTATTCAACCTTTTCATCAATGATATTGTTAATACCTTCAATGTATCCTTTACAGTCCCTATACGAATTGATACTAAAAGGATACATCTCCTACTTTATGCTGATGATGTAGTTCTTCTGGCATACTCTGAGGAAAGTCTTCAACAGAAGATCGACATCCTAAAACAATATTTCCAGAAAAATTTGCTTAGCTTAAACATTCAGAAATCCAAAGTGCTTGTGTTCCAAAAACATTCTGGCAGAAACAAACTCCATAAATTTAAGTGGGGCGAGCGTTTAATAGAAGTGGTCAGTGAATACAAGTACTTGGGTGTCACTTTCTCGAAAAACGGTAAAATGTATAAAGCTGCACAAGATTTTAAATGTAAGGGTAAAACAGCTATTGCATCAATGTGGCCAATTTTGACTCGTGGTGGTATAAGTTTAAGTCAGGTTCATATAAAACTGTTTAATTCTATGGTCAGATCTGCAGTGTCATATAGTGCGGAAGTGTGGAGCCTACGTTACCTGGAAATAATAGACTATATACAAGTATATTACATCAAAAAAATTCTAAAACTACCTAAAAGTACCCCAAATTATTTTGTTAGAGCGGAGTTCGGTTTGAGCCCTCTTAGAGTTGAGATAATTAAGCAGGCTTTGCGTTTGTGGGCCAAATCATTAAATTCCCGACAATCCCTACTTACAGCGTGCAGAAATGACATGTGGTCCGCCAACGGACCTATAGAATACAACTGGGCCCTGCAGCTTAAAAATGAAATTGGTGATTTAATCGGCGAGGATCTGTGGAACCAAACAGACTCTCATCTAGTCAGCTCTCAGATCAAATTCATAGTTGAGGCATACAGAAGAAGGTGCATAAGTGAAGACTTCGATAGAATTTCTCAGTCCACCTTCATTCCCCACTACAAATTTCTCAAGACAAAACCAAGACAAGAAAACTACACTGACTCCAGACTCCCCATTCAATTAGCTAGTCTTGTGGCTAGAATCCGTCTCAACTCCAAAAATATCTACATCTGCAATAAAAAAATCTCCACCGTGAAACAGTGCACACTTTGTAAAGAAACTTGTTCTGAGGATAACTTCCTACATGCTATACTTGAATGCTCTGAAATGAAATCAACTCGTGAATTACTATTTCCATATCTATCAACGTCATCGGGGTTAAGTTTTAGTCAATATTGGTACGATAACATTAAGTCGAACTCACACGAATTCTGCAAAATAATTTACCAATATTTTAAGATACTTAGTCAGAAAATATAAATCTTTGCTGAATTGTAATTTACCTATTGAAGGGGCTAAGACCCAAATCAATAAAACCATACTACTACTACTACTACTCTTTAGAAGTTGCGCTTGAGTTTCACTTGAAATTATGTTGACATAATGTAGATAGTTCAACTTTGATTTTCAATGTGTTCAAACTGTGAGGCGTGTGATAAAACGCTAAATTCACATGTTTCACATCACTCAAGTACAGTCGCTGTCAATAATCTTGAATTATAAGTATGTACAAATGGTTTCTGGTGGATTAATCCAATTGAACTTATTCAATTCGAAGAGCTTACAAACAGGTTTTAGGAAGAGGTAGATAGGGCAAAAACAAGGATTTTACTTAGGAAAAGCAGTAAAAAAAGTTGAAGAACAACAAAATGAGAATTGAATGATTACATTTTGCATTATTACTACCACGTCTTACTTCTAATAGCTGGTGACCCCGCCACGAGCCTTACTAAGGACCTGAATTCTTTGGGGAGGACCGACTAGATTAGCCTTTTCTGCGAAATACCGCGCAAACCTGGGTGCCGGATGAATCTGAGATTATCTTGGCCGGATGGCTTCTACCGGGGGCAATTGGTTTGTCCTGCAGGCAATTCCGTCTCGTTCTTGGAGAAAATCCGTTCGTCCTTATTTCGTCCTGAAATAACATGGACAAAATTTGGGTTCCAAAACTGTCCCGATCCCGTCCCAAACAAGTCATAACCGGATGAGGACAGCCTCGGAGCATTCTATTAAGATACACATACAAGGATTTTCCATGGGATCCATGCCAGGCAATTGCGCAGGTCACGGGAAAACAATTATGTATGTGGCTCTTGTGAAGTCATACGTGCTCAGTTTTGGTTGTCTGCTTCGTGTCGCTCTCCTGCTGAACGATTAAATCCTGAACATTTGTCGTTTCTTCATCAGATTTCTTTGAATTGATAGCACCAAAACTTTAATTTTCATACACAAATAAAATGTCAACGTTTGATTTTTGCACATTTTGCTAGCAGAATACAGTGGTAAACTGTAGTATGCGTACGTCTGGAGGTGTTGGCTATATTGCTGCAACATGACAACACATGATTGTAATGGTAAATAAATGGTTTAATTTTAAAAACGCTGTATAGTGCAAATGATCCAATTTGTGCAATTACGACTTGTTGCTTGTAGATAAGGTGACTACAATGAAGCAAGTCGTTGATTGCAGACAAAGTCAGTTTTAACACGTAGCAAAAAAACATGACTGCCGCTTATCAATAAAATCACACTTGGAGAGTTAATAGTCAGTGTGACAGACTTCTTGGCGTCAACACTTCAATGGATATAATTGATTGGAAAAACTAGAAAATAATATTTCGTATACAAAATGGATCGCAAACACCGAATCCAATTAATCCAGGTGCGTTAAGTATTATAACCAACGTAATGGACCCCAATAATAATTATGGGTTAGTTTTCCCCCTTAGAACATTGGTTTTATTTAAAATAATTACTTGTAGTAAAGACTTACTTCTTGAGTGTTGATTCAAAAATATTTTCGCGTTTAGGGCAGATCTGTCGGCATTTTCAAACGATTCAAACTTGGCCTTGTTGGACTATACACTACCGTTGATAATGGTGTAGTTCAAAAATTTAACTATTCGAATGTCTAAAATATTCCTAAAGGTTTGTTTTTAATTTCCATTTATAATTTCTCTTGTGGTAGCACTTGGGCGTCAAACCAGCGGATACAAAAGAAATACGTAGATCAGAGCTGCGGGCAAGTTCATGTTAAAACTTGACATGTTCATGTCAAGGTCAAGTTCATGTCACGTTCAGTTTGAAGATTATTTTAACTTGCCCATGAAGCATCAAGTTCGAGTTTACGTCAAATTGTCAGTTGACGTTTAAGCCCGAATCATGTTCAAGTTCAAGTCTTTATCATGCAACTTGACAACATTTTCATGTTCATGTTCGGTTCAGCCAGCTGGAAAAACTTGATCATGTCATTTCAAGTTGATGTTAGCGATAAAACGGGATTGCAAGATATTCTTTATTAGCAGCTTGTCCTGATTTAAAATTTCAACGGTTTGCAAATAAGAGCATCTACAATGCACATATGTGTAAGCAAAACTCAACGTGCTTATTCCCATCAACCGCATGGTTAACAAAATTCATCTCATAAAGCTGAAATACAGTAAATAAATTCATTTGCTCATAAAACTAAGCTAATTAAAAGTAGCCCACATTAAAGCTCGCTGAAAAAATGTCCGATGGTCAGAGTTTCAAAGAAAACCCTGGGGGAATGTTGATTAAAATATTATGGTTATTAATTTTGCCTATTACATTTTAAACTGGCATACCAAATGCATTCCAAAGGTTACAATGTTGAGTCCTTACTTAATTTATTTTTTACCCCGATAACTTTCAATTCGTGGTCATGTTCAAGTTCAAGTTCATGTTCGGGTCAAGTAACATGATATTCATGTCAAAATGATCACTCCAAAGTTAACAACGGGGAATAATAATCAATTATACTTTTAATAATCAGTCACTCTCACAATTATATATTAATCAATTCTCGTCGTTATCGCTCGTTTTGCTTACAACACGACATGATTATTCTATTCAACCATGTAATGAATCATGGCCTCGATAATGAAACATAGATATATATATAATACATATATATATATTAAATATCAGGTCCAGAAATCAAGTGTATCATATCTCGCTTTTGCTCAACATGTTTGTACATTATTAAAACAGTGTATAGGCAAGTACTATACTAGGCTAATTTCGAGATTTCTTCTGCCGTTGCAATTATTTATGTGTCCTCTCAATTCATTTGGTTACTTCAAAATGCTGTCGAAATCAGAGCAACAAAATGTTAGTTCAATGGATTCTGAATTCACTATGGAATCACTTTTTTAATCTTCATATCAGGTACGTAAAGTTTATTGATGGTCGTTAATATACAGTATCAAAACTACAACTTTGTAGTGTCGTTTATACCCAATATTTTGTAGTTAGAAATATTTTAAAATAAATAACATATTCTGTTCCATGATATTTTGTGGTAAAATTGCCAAAGTTTCTATGATGTCATATCACATTTTGGATCCAACCATTAAATGCTGGTCGGTATTCTCTCCCGAGTTTAATTATTGCATGAAAGTAAATTGTTGATATCTTGAATATAATATTGAGACACGTGTGCCACCTAAAAACCCAGATTTTTGTTTCAAGGATAGCACAGTTCTTTCAATTAAATATTTATTACATTAAACGAGATTTAGGATAGCAATTCATAAAATTCTCCTGACCCACATCTGCCTAAAATTCCAAAATATGGTTATTATTGGTGTTGTACATAAAAATATGCGGGGTAGATACATGTATTATATTTTGTAAAATTTAGTTAGAACGTGTGTTGACATTCCGTCTAAAGCCAAAATCATGAATTGTTGGGATTCTAACCGCACCCACCATTATTTGAATACTGCCTTTCTTTCATTGCATGATTTCTGAGTTTCTGTTCAAATAGATAAAAAATAGTTAAATACCGGAACTCAAAAATATATCTGGGCATTTGATTTTGATGCTTAAATTAGAAACTAAAATATTTTGGGTAAAAAGTAAAACATTGAAGTTTGTAAAGTTTGAAGACTTGCACTTTGAGGTAAAACGTTACAATGTGCACTGGAGCTTTGCGTTTATGTTTGCGCTTATTATTAAGCACCTACATATTAGAGATTCATATTGTCAGATATCTTGCCCATGGAAAAGGAATTAGCGTGATGGGTATTATCATCTTTGCATTGTTATTAGCGAATGGATGGCAGAGTATACCAGACATTATTCTTACTAAAATCCTCTAACTTTAAAACCAAAATGACAATCTAAAATACATAATTTCAACTGGAATTTTTATATGTAGCAATTACAAGTTTTAAATTTGTCGTTGCATTTATTATATTTTAATTTTCAAATCTGCTTCCATTCAAATGTTATTTAAAAATGCCGTGCATCTCTTCTCTACAATAGTTGCCACAATAAAGATATTTACTCAATGGTTCAAGATATTTGATCCTCCAGTTTTTTGTGTTGTTTTATATCATCGTAATTTTCCTTTCAAAGGATTAAATTTATTTGATAGAGTACTCTCAGGACGCAATTATGCTGTGTCTGGAAACTCAAAGCTTATTTTGCAGTAACAAAGAACAGAGTTGTTTCAAGCCGTTATTCGCTTTTTTGCCTTAGAATCTTTTTTGACATGTTTTTGTATCACATTTTGATCTTTCTGGGATGACAATATAAGCTTAGTATTTATTAGCCATGTTTTCAAAAACATGTAATATCATGTTTCTATTGATTACATTTTGGGCATTAGAGCTTCCTACTAATAATCCTTATGTATTTAAACAGTGTAGGTTGAAAAGGCTAACAATAAGCCAAATCGACCACTAAATTGTATATCTACTAATAATCCTTATACGTACCAAAACTGCATCCTAACACAAGTAGTTCTATACTATCTCATATCATGCTATAACGGAGGTGAATGTAGATTTTACGCGTGGCCAATAGATTATCCAAAAGCTCGTTTATCTCTAACAATAGAAATACAATAGAAGCGTTTGTAAATAACCATGCCCATAGTTTTGCGTACGTGCATCAAATCATGGGCAAATTGCGGCTCATCAAGTGGGATTCTATGTACTATAATGATCTTTGGCTTACGTGAATCAGCAGTTCAAGTGTAATTTGGATTGGTTATGCACATAGGTATATTAGTTGTTGTATCTAACTATTTTTGGATACCTGTAATACAAATAGATAAAATTATACAAGTATTTACCTACCTTGGGATTGGCACATGTACTTTAAACAAGTGTGTTCATAAAATCTGCATGCTGAACATTGTAATTTGAAGGTGGATTTGACGTTGTCTAAATACTTAACTGTTTTATCCTACTTTAGCCAAAAGTACGATAATGCCAAGGGAAAATGTCAAGAAAACGTAATACGTCATGGGATCTTTAATTTTGTCATGCATTTATTATAGTATGCAAATTTTTGTTCTATGTTCACTCAAATTTGACCATATAGTTGTTGATATATTATTTCGAAGCAATAAAAGTAATCCCATACATATAATATATGTTGCATTATTTTATAATATTCAATATCACCAATTTATTTATTTAACTTTTTGTAGTCCTTATGATGCTACTGGTCCTGGAAATTTTCTTTTGGGTCACAATGGAAAGATAGGAGGCCTTTCTGTTGTCGGTAAGAAAATGCACGGAAAATACCTCGGCATGAAGATGCAAGCTTATCCAGCAATCGTAGATGCTTTTAAAGGTTGTATTTTAAGGATAACTCAATAAAAAATGAAATGTAATACATATTATTTTCAAACTCTTGGAGTCTTCATTTGGAAGTTTTCCATGACCTCATTGCATATGGCAGGGGTGACTTCGTTCCACCTGCTCTGTAAGCATTCACAAAATGGAAATTTTTAAAGAATCCCTAAAATATAAAAGTGGCAACTCCAAAATTACTAACCACAAATTCCAACCGCATATTATGTCTTGTGAATCTGCCATTTGTTACTACAGCAGGACCTCTGGTAATATGTGCTTGGTCTAAAAACAAGTTTCTGTTCCGTACAAACATCCCACTTCGAGCGACCTACAAGTAGTTGTTTCGGTCATTTTCGGAATATAAACAGTACATATACATGCCGCCCCTGAAATATTGCAATACAAATGTGTGACGATATCCGATTTTTTTATCGCACCCTGATTGCGATTTTCAACTTTGAGGTCAGTTCAGGATCATTTACAAACCTAAGAATACGCTCATGTCAGACAGGCTATACTTATAGTATTTTTAATGAAATTAACAAAATGTTAGTAATTATACGTCATTAAAGCATTTAGTATGTTTTCATAAGAAAAAAGTGGTATTGTTTTAAGAAGGAATATTTTCAAATGGATTTCTTTTGTAGACAACACATCTTCATAAAGGCGTATACTTACAAAGGGTAGGAGCATTGTAGACTAGAGTACGTTGGAGACTATTAAAGGGAACTACTGCTACTTAAGGGAATGCTGTAAGAGGAAATCACTTTAGAGGAAATTCACTGTACATACATACATACGTCAGATTAGAGCTTCTTATGTGTGATCGCATAATTACGTAATGTTCTTCTTCAGGGGCCAGATCGGATTGTTGACAGAACTATCAATTCCGCCCTTTCCTTCATAAAGAAATAAATAATTCGTGTTTGTACTACTGACTCATGGACTTTTACTATATATATTTCAAGTATTAGGAACAACGGGTAGGTGTCGTGCTTCAATGCATGCAAACATTAATTTATTACTTTTCAATTTATTACAAGTTCTGCACTGCGGGTATAACAACAACATCATTGCATTCTGCTCGTTTCACAAACAATGAATAATAGTGGGATCATCGTCAACGGGATTAAGGCCTTTGAGAATGCAGAGACCTGGTTTGTTAGATTAATACCGGCGGGATTATATACCGCCTTACTTCACAAAATCCTCCGACTGTACATAATATCAGACCAAATGGTTGTAGTGGTTTTCCCATACAGTGGTTTCTTCTTAGAGAGCATTCTAGTTCGTATGTATATATTGGCGTGTTTAAATTTCAAAATAAATAAATAAAAAACCATTAAATTTACGTTATGTATATATAATAGTAAAAATGGCGTCTCCATATATGTAATTGCAGGTATTTTGTCATCCCTTGGGAACCACTATATAGGAAATTCAAGATAAAGTTACACCCACCCGTTAAAATGCAATAACTACAAGGAGATGGCTTCGTAACTGTTAAAGTTTTTATTTTTGTATAGGTACTGGAGAATCAAATTAGACAACCAACCGGCAGCGTTACTGGTGTTCAAGCTTACGGAGATGTATATGCTGGCAGACTGGTCGTTAATATTAATCAGTCAGAAACAGCTAGTAATTTGCATAACAATCCAAATTTGGTTACTACACCAGCATTGCAGCGTACAAGACCGTATCCCTACATTGAGGATGAGCCAACTTTTGTGGGGAGGGTCCAACGTCTCATGGGCCTTGAATTCGATACAAAAAATGTCCCTTCCAGACATTTACATAGAAAAGGCTTCGTCTACTGGATAACAGGAATCGAAGAAATTGGGAAATCCAGGTTTGCCCACCAGTTCATTGAACATTTAAAGAGAAGGAAAATCCGGAAAGAATTCTTGTGGTTTGACTGCAACCACCAACAGACATTATTCGAGCAATTTAATGAAGCAGCTGAAGCCAACGGCATTCCCTTGCGACTAATAGAACAGGGAGGCATTGAGCAAATGTACGAGTAATTTAGCAATTATGAAATAATAATTATCTTTGACAATGTCAAGTCTTGGACATTGAAAAATATTTTCCTAAAAGTACTTTTGGCAAGTTCACAGTCATCGCCACATGTGGTTACTTAGATCCGGAGTTACGAAAATCCAGAGGGATGTCTCTAACATCCTTGGATAGAGCTGAGAGCACGGAACTGTTATTGGCTGCAAATTCATCAAATACTGCAACGTTGCAAAGCACGAAATTGAATAAAGCCTGTAAAACGGCTATTCAGATTAGCAGTGGCATCCCACCCGTTTTAAAAGATTTAATTGATTTTGCATGCTCATGTGCAGAACAACAATATCCTCTTGGAAATGATGATTACAACGTGCATACATTTTTTGACACCTGGGCAAGAGAAAAGCATTTACTAAATTGTAACGATCTCGCTCAGGCAGAGTCAATCAATATTACAGATCGATTTACGGAAATCATAAAAGATCTTTTGACAACCATTGAACAAAGAGCTGTTGTAACATCTGAAATTCAGCGAGGAATTGTTCAGATATTAATGTTGATGTCATTCCTGCTGCCTCTGCCTAATCGTATACCCCAAGTTTTACTATTTACGTTTCTTGACCTTGATGTAAAAATTTATCATCAAGCTAAAAACTTGTTGAGCCAGCATTTCTTACTAATAAATGTGTTGGATGAACCTCTGTATATACAAATTCATAGTCCAGTACGAAGTAGCTTGGCTAAGGTCTTGTGGGAAGACAAAAGAAAAGATTTTGTTGATTTTCTGGAATCGTTTTATCCCAGAATGCGATCTTATATAGACCAAGTTGATGTCACCACTAAAATCGGTCAATTAAGCATTAGAAACTGCATTCATGCTCTAAAAGAGCGGAGAGAAAAATTGAATACAGAGCCCGAGATAGATCTGGTTGAATGTTTGGTGGAAAGGGTTCAGTTCATATTTCCGGAAAAGAACATTCCACTCGACAGTAGTCTCAATACTTTAGCTGAGCTCTTTGAACCCAGTGCGTTCACTCAGATGCTTATAGCAGCCGAGATAATGCGAAGAAATTTCATTGCATTTCTTTGGAATTTGGGTGTTCGATTTTTGGAAGTTATTTTGGTGCCAACTAATATGTCTTAGAAAATTCATACTGGGAAACAGCTTCTAATTGATCATGCGTATTCCCCTCCCAGAATTTGTAAAATGCTTTCGTAACAATAAATATTTAAATTTTATGACCATATGTCTTCAGATTATCCAGACAAAAATTACATATACTGGCTCAGCCAATAAATTGCATATGAAAATGCATGAAAGTGGTTTATATAATTGCAATTTACTTAAACCATCGAGAAAAGCAATGCTAGAGGATTCAATGTAATGCCAAATAACCAATAACCAGGATCAAAATTTTAGTATTTTATTTTGATGTGGGAATAAAAGAACTTTTAACAGCTAAGTTTATTTAAACGAATACATATACAGCAAAAATGATTAATTCCCTGTTTATAATACTGCTCTCATGATATGGCCACAGAACTACCTCAAAAATATTTATATTCGTGTTTAAATAATTCCCGAATTGAATTTGAATTGAATTTATTGTAACCTGATTGCACTATATTTACATTCAAAGGATACGAACATCTCTGACTACAATTGTAATATCTCCACAGGAAAGTTAGAATTGAACAAATTTCCGGTAAACGTTAGATGTTAATATCACTGCAAAAATTAAAAAAACGTAACCCTAACCCATTAGTCTAGTCTAAGAAAAATATGTTCCACGTTCCTGATGTAAAATTGCTAATTCAATCCCTTGATTATTTCTCGTGTAGAATTTTAATAAATTTCATTAAATGCTGAAAGGAAGAAAAGGACATTACTTAAGGTAAGAATTTTGAAATCCCCTATTTAAATGGCTAAATGCTGAAACGATTAGAAATTTCGGCCAAATAAAGCACTGGAAACATGGCTAAAATACGTTTGCAGATCTTCAACTGGTAATTGTGAAACCAGGTCGGAAATGTCATGACATTTTTCTTCTTTCCACTGGGCATATATCTTATGTAGCTCCATTTTCTCATAAACTCCCCTCACCTCTTCAATTTTCTCCGCCCTACTTGTGCCATAGTTTTCCTTTAAATTATTAACAAAAATTTAAGTCGCACAATCAGGGTTGCACAAATGAAAATGCCCTCGGTGTTATGCCTGCCCTCCTGAAAATGCCCTGAAAATGCCCAAAACGCCGAAAATGCCCTGAAAATGCCTTACTCTGAAAATGCCCGGCATTTTGGGCATTTTCGGCAGGCATTTTGGGCATATTGGGCATTTTTACAGAAACTTATACACTATGACCAGTATTGCTCATTTAGCGAATATAAGGGAGTTTTTCATAGATTAATCAAACCAACCAGTTTGAGAAAATGTTATACTTGATTTAAAATAAACGAATTTAATTCATCTAATTCCCTATTTCAATAAGCCCCAACGGAGTTGCAAACCTTCAACGCTGTAAATTAAAAAAACTTTTGGATTTGAAAAGAACTATTTGCACAGTGCCTGCATAAATTCCGTATTTTCATAATGGCTTGTAAAGTATAGAAAATTTTAAACTTTCATTAGATACATACAATGCGACGGTTGATTTATAAAGAAAACAATATTTAAAGTCATACACATAGTGTACACTTCATTAAATTAATTATTACATAGTGAAATTCAGAAACTGGTTACAGATGGAACTGTCTTTCTTTTGCACTTCTCAAAATCATGCTTTTCCCATAAAGCTGAGAGTGAGTGTTGAAGTTCCGTAATGTTATCATATCACTGTAGTAGCTCTTCGTTTTAAAATATTTCTGAGAAAGCAACGCCGTGGAACTTCGGACTAAAATCCCATCACAGACTGCAGCCACTTCGTGTTTATTTCTGCAGTGCCAGGTGTCCTTCCCGTTTCTTACGTTCGTGTCGTCTATTACGTCCTCTAATATTTCATGTCCTCGTAATCCCTACACGAAGTAAATACCCTATGCACATTTAAAAGCCTTTCTCTTGGATATATCTTCCTTTAAAAAAATTTAATTTATACAAATTATTGGGAACCCGTACCAACTCAATGGCCCAGCCATTTAAAATTGCCAAATCAAAATCCCCTTGGTCCTGTGACAAATACTTGTAAGCAAGTATGGCCTGATGTGCTCTACAATAAATTTCAGATTTGTAAAATATATTTTGAAGAATGCTAAAAATTAACATATAGAGTGTAATCTACAAATATTTTTTATTCTCACGCAATGAAATCCCCATGTGTCACAATTGCTTGAATTGTTTCATTTAGCCATTCAGTTATGTCTGGCATACTCTCCACTCCAGGGAGGCTCCCAATGTCTTCCAAAATTTGGGGCAGATAAGATTGGAACCTGAAGGATTCAGCATCGGTCAAAAGCTTCACGGGGCAATATTTTCTAGTGGATAAATAAAAGTCCATTGAAATTGTACGCACCCAAATAATTCATTCCAAATTGAAACATTTTCGTACAATACTATAATTTTTGCTAGCAAGAAACATTAACATGTTGAGGGGGCCAGTGGGGCCATTGATAGTATATTCATACGAAAGATTTTAAATTTATTATTTATTTATTTTGTTTTAAACGTTTTATTAAAGTTACTGTTCTGGATCTGCACTACAGACAGTTCCTTATATTATAACACAGACCTTGTCTTGAAGCAAAATCGATTTGTTCCACGACTGTTGACACTGCTCTAGAGTTCCTCAGAATTTTTGATTGTAGTCTCAAAAGGGGACTTGAAACCTTGAAACATTTTTTAAGACAAGTTTCTATCTGCACAACAATAGCACAACTGATTTTATTTATTTGGATTGATCCAGTTAACGCCAATCGTTTTATGAACTGCAGTAGAAGTGGACTGGAACAAACATGGGCTAGATGTGCAATTTATATGTTATTACTAATGTTTTTTATGGCTTAAAATTTAATGGTCATAAGTTGTCGAGTTGCTCCCTATCAGCTGATTTCGAAATTTAGTAAGTATTTTTATCTGTTTCTTCCCCACAGAACTGTGATTTTCCCACAAACCACAAAATGTTTTTTCGTCATCTTAAAAACATTTTCCTTTTCCAGAAATCCCCCCAGCTTTTCGAACTTTAGGATGTACATATATTCATTTGTCAAGATAAGAAATGAGACAAAAACATAGATACATAGATTGGTGGCACCAGGAAAATTTCCTTGAGAGCAGGCACGTATAAAAAAAGAAATTAAAACCAGTTTTATAGTGTCATTCAGGCTGATTCTGAAAAATTTCCTACAAATTCATTGGCTCAGACAAAGTCGCCTTTCTCTATGACCGTCTTGTATAAGGGATGTGCCACAAATGACGTTATCCAAAAATCTGGCAAATTACGACTGACTGGATGATCATTCGTCGTCACAACGAATCGTGACTGACTGTATATGACGTCATGTGTATAAGTATACATGGGTATATAGTGCAACTCTACAGGGTGGTTTGTTATTTGAAACTTTGAACTTGAGTTAACAGTTGCAATAACAATTATTCGGCTTTGTTTACCTCATTTTTAGGGCCTCTGTGTTGTTTTTTCCATCGGTCTAACAATGAGTAGTCTAAGTGAACAAGTGTGACAAAAAATCATCAGTGATTTTGACTTATTCTTGGGTAAAATCATACAGGTCGAAGGTCATAGGAAGTGTGTCAATCATTCGGCCATTACTTTTATAACATTTGACTAATATATAATAAGTCGATTTTAGGCTAAAACCAATTTTCACTTGTAACATTTTGAAATTTGACGTACGCCAGTATGCATCTCACCTCTTCATGTAAACAAAATCTCAAATTGGCGAAGTGGGGTATTGTAGCAAAACACATGGGGCAGAAAAATATACTTGACAGGCAGAATGACGTATGTGGGTGTTTATTGAAAAAATAAAAACGTAGATGTTTGTAATAACCATTACAGTTTTGCATGGTTTGGTAAATGGTGACTGTGATACCAATCGAAGACGCATGTTTTAACATGTGTTTTTTTGTGGCCTTTTTGTTTTCCTTCGGTAAAGTATCCATTGAGCAGACGTTGTTTTGAAGAAGATCTGGGAAAATTTAAACATACCACAAGTACTACAGTGCTTATACATACTACTCCGACAGATGGAGCAGTCAATAGGTTCTTTATGTAACTTTTATTTTCCAATATTCGTCAATACAGTTCAAATAAAAATTATTGTAAAACAATTAATTACTTAAATTGTGTTGAAAAGTCAGCTTTTACCTAGTGACTCTGTCCCGAATGTTACTTGTCCATATACCTCGTTATTTCTTTGCGAATTAGGGATAGTCTAATGATTTTGGATGCTGAAGTAGTTAATCAAACTACGGGAGTAACAGAATAACTGGGTTATATAGACGCTGAAAAATGACGTCATGTTATGAAGAGGGGACTGACTGAGTACATCATGATTAATCATGCCCGGCCAATATGACTGACTGGCTAAATGCATGACGTCATTCGTGGCATATCCGTAAAGTCAAAAACGATCTAAAAACGATTGCAAGACTTTAGAGTCGTCCTATTTGAGCATTCAGAATGACCAAGAAACTCTTGATTTAAATCTGAGTAGTGGTCCCAATCTTTCAATTCAATTCAAAAAATTCGTTTTGATTCAATTCAACTTATGAATTGAATGAAATACAATGATTCGATTCAATTCACGATTCACAGGATTCAATTTGATTCATTTTTGCGTCCTGAATTGAATCGAATGATGACTCAAATCATTCAGACAGTAAAAGGTGGTAACATAAACATTTTAATAAAGGACTTTTATTTTATTATTACTAGATAAAACAGCGGAAGAATATAATTCAAACAGTTTCACTATCACTAAAATTGTCAATAAACTCTCGCTATAAGGGAAACCCTTATAAGGGACTGGGATTTACAGTCCTGATTCCCATTTGCAGTGTATAAAACTATGCTTATAAGGAATAATGATTATAAGGGACAAACTTTACTGGTCCTACGAGCATCCCTTATAGCGAGAGGTGACTGTAACATATAAGCCAAACCCTCCCCTCCTCACTACTAATTATAAATTACAAGGATTAGTTCACCAATAAATAAATAAATGAGAAGAGGTGGTGCTTATAGTTAGCACTAGCCCAGTAATTATTCTCTACCCTTTGTCAGTTAGCCAAAATGCCTTCAATAAACTTAATAGTATAATTATTAGAAATAAATAAGTGAAGATGGTAAAAAAACCAATGGTGAACTGCGTGTGCCAGATCTGGGATCCTTTCGGAGGATGACTGAAGTTCCTTTAGTTAGCCAAGGTATAAATCAATGTCAGAGTCAAGTCTGGACGGAGTAATGATTTGGAGTTTTAACTTTTTGAACTTTTTATTCTCTCAATTTCAATTTACTTTTTCCTTACAACTAGTTCTCGATCCTAGCTACTCCAAATCCCTACTGACTTCACAAATCTCACTCCACTCCCGATAAAGTGTGCTCCGCACTAAGATTACCTTATATGTACATAACTACTTCCTATTGGCCCATGCCCCGACTGCTGATCAGCGTTCTAGCCAATGGGTACCAAACGCGCGACTCTCCTTCGTTATAAACATCGTACATAATAGTGTAACATAATTCGAGTTGCATATCCTGCTAATTAATTGTCCCATTATGACCTAAATTGGACCGTTAGTGAATGCTCTAATAATAATTAATAATAATTGATGTATTTAATGCATAAAAATTATCATTTACGAAATAATTGACAAGTCGGTTTTCCAACAAAAATGTCTCAGAATTACGTGCGAGATTTTTAATGGGATGCTTTACTAGCTGCATTTTTTTTAACGGGATATGCAAACAAATTCGTTGCACGTGAATCGTTTGAATCGCGATTCAAGGCATTTCGCGTGATTTCATTCATGAACTGAATTGAATGAAATGATTCAATTCATATTTTGAATTGAATCAAAAAATGAAGAATCAGAATTGAATTGAATCGAGTTTTTTTGATTCAGAATTGAAAGATCGGGACCACTAAATCTGAGCATGAGCTCTTGTGAGCCAACTTGGACTGCAACGTCAAATATCATTCGATTCAGAAAATATCCTAATAATGACTCCAAATTAGGTCACTTGCACAAAACGATCATTCCAATCCTGAAAAACATGTAAAATGACATTGATAGAATCGAGAAGCAGGGAGCGAAGACTGGACGAGGTTCGGACTGTTTAAAAAGGTCTGACGTCTGAGTGATTTAATTTTTCCTATATAATAGTTCCTAAGGGATGACAAAATACCTGCCAATATATGGGGATGCCACTATAGATGTGAGGATTACAATAATCAATAAAAACTTAAAACTACTCATGCTTTTTTGTAAACATTAGCTTCTTCCAATAGTTTACAAAGTACTTACCACTGATATCCACCATCGTTTTTTGCGCTTGACATTTTAATGCGTTATCTTGATTCTTACATAAAATGTTTGCTTACTGACAGGCACTAGCATCGATTAATACATCTGGCATTGATTAAGAGCTAATCACAGAATGATAGAAGTGGCCATTTATTGCCGTTCCTTGAATCCCTCAAAAATTAAGTGAACTGTAGAATATATGCGAAACTACATTTTCGAGCAGAGAAAACATGCGACTTCATAAAGAGATTTAATTTGTACACTCGAGGTGTCATCCCATACAATTTTATTTTTTATGCCTATTCTCTCCTTGTAATAAAATGAGGCTGATGAGTGATGACCAGGGTTGCACAATTGAAAATGCCATGGCATTTTCGTCATTATGCCTGCCCAAAATGCCCTGGCATTTTGGGCATTTTCATTTCATGGCATTTTGGGCATGTATGGCACTTTGGGCATTTTGGGCAAATTCAGCCTAGGGCAGGCATTTTCGGCATATTCACTCAAATTTTTTAAATATATGACTTTAGCTACCTGCTAATTTTGCAAAATAAGTCACAAAACAGTATGTTGCAAATAATTTTAATATTCAACTTGTTTGGTGAACTATAGGACTGATTGTTAGTGATTTTGGAGTTGTGAATGGACCAAGTGTGACCCGTGCAAAAAATGTATGAAGGGGAATGCACAATTACAAAAAAATAGTTTAAGTTTATTTTAAATGTAATTTCCAAAAATACAGAGGAAAAATGTGTGTGAGTAGAATGTGTGTGGCTGGAAGTTGAGGATGTGACTCTCTCCGTGTCTGGTGGGTGAGTTATGTGTGTCTCTTTAAGTCTCATCATGGAGTGATTAAATTCAGACCCTTATATATTTGGAAAAGAGAGTAATTTCTGAGGAAGCTCTCTGTGAGAAAAAATGTAGCGTTCTTTCCTTAACCTTTAATTGGAGGAAAAATATCGTATGAGACAGGAACTTCCAATAAGGTATGAGGTCAAGTGTACAAAAAGGTAAAGATTAGGAATCTTAAAGAGATTGTAGGTGAATAGCTAGGGATTTACAAAGGAATCATATTTGTATATTGATAGTGCACAAATTCCTTCAGAAATGTGGAGTTTGAATAGGCTCGAATAATTTACATGTGAATAGGCCTAACATTTTTTAAAGATAGTGAAATAGTAATTTTTCCTTCAGGCTGGCCTGAACATAGTCCCCCCATGAAGCTTGCTTCATAAATAAGAAAAATTACATGACTGAATACATGTATATGATACAAATAGTAATAGCATAATAGTCTAAATGTCGACTGGGAGCACGGACAATTTGACGATGGGCCTCTTGAATTCGCCGGCTTCGGTTCTGACGGTCACTACCCGGACCAAACCATCAGCTCCAGGATGCAATGCGCTTATACGGCCCAATTTACATTTCAATGGTGGTGCATTGTCTTCTTTCAGTAGGACCAAGGATCCAATGGTGACATTTCTCTCCTCGATCTGCCATTTGGGTCTCTTCTGTATGTTCCCAATAACTTCCTTACTCCAGCGGTTCCAAAACTGTTGTGACAGCTGTTGAACCCGTTGCCAGTGGGGTAGCCGACCGTCTGGCAAATGCTGCAGATCTGGCTCTGGAAAGGAAATGATGGGTCTTCCTATGAGAAAGTGACCCGGAGTGAGGGCCTGCAAATCCGAAGGGTCCGACGACATTGGACACAACGGCCTTGAGTTGAGAACTCCTTCTATCTGAGCCAAGAGCACGTGGTATTGGCTCCTGGTGAGGGTAGTTCCATCAGTAACACGGCGCAAATGATATTTGGCCGACTTTACAGCAGCCTCCCAAATACCTCCAAAATGTGGGGAGTGCGGAGGGTTGAACATCCATAGGATCCCTTGTTGGGCTAGGTTGGCCCCAATTGACTGCGTGAACTCCGTTGTTGCAATTTGCTCCAAAAACGCCTTCATTTCATTTGAAGCTCCCTTTAAATTGGTCCCACAGTCAGAGTGGATCTCTGAGGGTTTGCCACGTCTCCCTATAAATGCCCGAATTGCTGCCAGGCAGGCCTCAGTGGTCATGTCTTCTTTCAGTTCCAGGTGGATTGCATGGGTGCTAAAGCATATAAATACAGCAATATAATTTTTATATGCCTTTACTCCTTTTCCCTTGCGATCCCCGAACATAATTTGGGCCAGCGTAATCAAGCCCAACAATGTTAAACACTGAGTTTGTTTCTAGGCGACTAGCAGGTAGGTCCCCCATGATTTGAGTAGCAGATGCAGCCTTAAATTGACAACATTTAAGACACTTGGAGATGTGGGCTCGAACAATCTTCCTCCCTCTGGGGATCCAAAACCTTTCTTGCAAGGTAGATAGTGTCAAGGTGGGCCCACCATGAAGCGTTTGTACATGGTAGTCCATGATTATCCTGGCTGTGATGATGTGCTTGGACGGAAGCAAGGCTGGGTGCTTCTTTTCAGGAGGAAAGTCCCCAAGATTGATCCTTCCTCCGACTCTAAGAATTCCTTGGGAATCAATAAATGGATGGAGACTCCTCAATGTGCTTCTCTTGGGCAGAGGCTCATTGTTGGCTAGGGCTTCTATGTCGCTATAGAATTCCTCTGTTTGGGCCAACTTGACATGTACAAAGAGAGCTTGTTCTAGGTCAGCTGGGGTTATTGCATCTATGTTCCTCTTCTCCTTTGGCCCCTTACAGTTTTGACTGAAACGCCGGCAAATGGCAGTTATTTTCATAACCTTCTTCAGGCACGAGAACTGGCTCAAAATTGAATTTTCTGGGACAGCAACAGCAACGGTTAGCTTGGGATATTTCGCTTCCAATAGTCCCGGATGAGTTGTGACTTCTTGGTGTGTGGGATATTCTATGGTCTCTTGGCTCAACCAACTTGGACCAGTCCACCACAGAGGATGATTGAGGAGTTCCGCTGGGAGAATTCCTCTAGAAATGCAGTCCGCTGGATTTTCCTTCCCCCGTACATGGTGCCAATGAGCAATGGGAAGGCTGTCTTGGATTCGTGACACCCGATTGGCCACAAAGGTTTGCCAACGATTTGACTCTCCCCGAATCCAGTGAAGAACAATTGTGGAGTCAGTCCAGCAGTAGACTTTTGGACCCAGTTGTGCCAGCGTTTTGATGAGTAGTTCCATGAGGTTTGTCAGTAACAGGGCTCCACATAGCTCCAGACGTGGTAGTGATACCTTCTTGACTGGGGCCACTTTAGTTTTCGAGCATATGAGACGGATCTGTACTGTTCCGTTGGAGGATATGGTCCGTAAGTAGACTACAGCACCATAGGCCACTTCAGAAGCGTCACTGAATCCTTGCAATTCGCATTGTACGCAGCCAGGTTGAGACAAGCTACGTGGAATTCGGATATCCTCAATGATGGGAAGTTCGGATTTGATCTGGTCCCATTGTGCATTGATGTCAGGAGGTACCACGTCATCCCAACCTTGTCCATTTTTCCATAGATCTTGGAACATGATTTTGAATTTGATGCAGACAGGAGCCAACCACTTCAATGGGTCAAATAATCTGGCCATTTCAGAAAGTAAGGACCGCTTCGTTAATTTCCTATTGTCAGTAATTATTGTTACCTTGAAGCTGAACTGGTCCTGAGAGGGATTCCATTGGAGGCCCAATGTCTTCACTATTAGGTCTTCGTGAATTTCTAGTGTGTCACTGGCTTCTCTCCAATCCACCGGGATTGACTCTAGAACTGACGGTTCGGAAGTGGACCATTTCCTTCATGGGAATCCACCCTTAGCCAAGAGTGACGTCATCCTTGAGTACAAGTTAACTGCAGTTGCATGTGTGTCGGCCCCAGTTAGTAAGTCGTCCACATAAAAATCCGTTAGAGCCACTTCGTAGACATCGGGAAAATTGTTCTTTTCTTCCAGGGCCAATTGCTTTAGGCAGCGAATAGCTTGATATGGGGCTGATGCAGTTCCATATGTGACAGTTTTGAGGCGGAATATATTGACCGGCTGGTCCGGTTGCTCCCGCCACAGGATGCGCTGGAAGTCTCGATCGTCTGGGCAGACCAACACTTGACGGTACATCTTTTCTATGTCCGCTTTCAGAGCAATAAGATGGACCCTGAACCGGATGAGGATTGGAATGAGATCCTGTTGTATCTTAGGCCCAACCATTAGAGTGTCATTTAAAGATGACCCAAATTTTCCATGAGCTGAACCGTCAAAGACCACCCGAAGTTTAGTGGATGAACTGTCGGGACGTACCACACCATGGTGGGGCAAGTAGAATGTGTTTTTCGTTTGGCCATCGCAATGTTGATGTGGGACTTGTTCCATATGGCCCAATACTTCGTATTCATCCATGAACCTTTGGTACTGTTGTCTTATAATGGGTTGAGAGGCAAAACGAGCTTCCATGGACTTGAGTCTCCTAAGAGCCAGGTCATAAGTCGAAGAAAGCATAGCATTTGATTTAAATGGCAATCTTACTGTAAATCGGCCATCGGGCTCTCTCCTGACAGTTTGGAGGAACTGTTCCTCACACAATTCTGCTTCCTTGGATGTGGCCATTGTAGTAGGCACTTCTTCCAGCTTCCAAAACTTACGGAGTATGTCTTCGACTCCCACCTGGACAACATGCGACGTTACAACCTCGGTGGACATTTCCTCTTCAACTGGTCCCCCCAGGTTCCATCCAAATGATGTCAAAAGGGCGACAGGCGAGCCACTGACACTAGGCATGTGACCAGTTTGAAGTACATTGTAGTACAGATCTGAACCAATCAGGAGGTCAATCTTGTCGCTCTTGAACCACTGGGGGTCTGCTAAGTGTAGATACGTTAGATGGTTCCACATGGTCGGAGTGCATGTTGCAGATGGGAGTAGCCCCGTCACTGTAGGAAGTACTAGGGCTGTTAATTGGTGATGGAAGCTGGAATCAAAATGAGAAGAGAGTGTTAAATTAACTGTTCCACGACTTTTGTGACAAGACGTGGACCCAATGCCATTGACTTGAACGCTTGTATGACTTCGGGGCAGTTTCATTCTTCGCACGCAATCCTCCGATATGAATGAAGCTTGTGAGCCTGGGTCCAGAAGAGCCCTAACTGGTTGAGGATCTCCATTGTTGTTACTAATTTTGACAACTGCTGTAGCTAGCAGGACCTGTGCCCGGACATTGGAATAATGGGATGATACCGGTGACTCAAGAGATGTGACAGTAACAATTTTAGGCTTTTGATTGGGATGGTTCTCTCTCCATGTGTAGGAGAGTGTGGTGCCGTTTGTGACACTTGCGACAGTCAATAGACTCGCATTTGGATACTCCATGGCCCGAACGGAGGCAATTAAAGCACAGTTGCTTTTTCTGAACCAGGGCCTTTCGGTCGGCAACGGACATGGACACGAACTTGGAGCATTTGTGAAGCGCCACGTCGTCCTCTTCCCCATAGTGACATTGGAAGAAACCGACTTGGACTTCGTGTTGGTGGTTTGCTTAGTGGACTTAGGAGCCGTTGAGCTAAGCATTCGTAATGAGCCCACCCTTTTCTTGAGGAACTTGATGAGGTCATCGTAACTTGGGACTTCTGTAGCAGCCTGTTGGCTTTTGTATAATTCCCGGGACTTCAGGTCCAGCTTTTTGATGATGATGTGGGTTAAAAACGTTCCCCACTGGTCTGCTGGTTGACCTTCATTTCGTAGCACCGAAATTCCTTGATAGGTTTGGTCTATCATCTTTTGCAGTGCCGGGGCAGATTCAGCAGTTAGTTGGGGCAGGCCGAGAAATTTCTCAATGTTGTCATGAACCAGTAATCTTGGGTTTGAATAATTATCCTTCAAACGTTTTAAGGCAGGTATGAAACTGGCATTATTAATAGGAAAATTCTTAACTGTGTCCTTCGGAGGACCGTTCAAACAGCGGATCAGATATTGGAGTCGCTCAGCATCAGTCAGGGACTTGTCATCCTCAATGGCGGATTTGAAAATTGCATAAAATTATGCCCACTCGTCTCGTTCACCTGAGAATTTTGGTAACTCTAGAGCTGGCCTGTGTATGGTGTTGGGCTTACTCTTGGTGTCGACTGGTACCACTTTCATATTTTCCAGGTCCCCTTTTGTTGTAGCGATCTTGTGGATGATCATCAGGTACTTCTTTTCATGGGATGTCATGTTGGCGTCGTCAACTTCCTTGCTGATCTTCTCCAGATTAGTGTCCAACTTGCTCTCATAGTTCTTCAGATCTTCAATGTAGGTCCGGATCATCCCTTGGCTTAGAGGCGAAGATCCATGGCCAGCGACACATTTCTGGACTAACAATACCTTACTGTTGATGGTGCTACGGGCCCGAATTAAATGTTCAAGAGCCATGTCGTTATAGTTCACAGCACAGAGTTCAGATATTAGGAACTTTCACAATTTTCTCAAAATTGAAGTCCCTGCGAGGGCGCCAAAATGTTTGGTGAACTATAGGACTGATTGTTAGTGATTTTGGAGTTGTGAATGGACCAAGTGTGACCCGTGCAAAAAATGTATGAAGGGGAATGCACAATTACAAAAAAATAGTTTAAGTTTATTTTAAATGTAATTTCCAAAAATACAGAGGAAAAATGTGTGTGAGTAGAATGTGTGTGGCTGGAAGTTGAGGATGTGACTCTCTCCGTGTCTGGTGGGTGAGTTATGTGTGTCTCTTTAAGTCTCATCATGGAGTGATTAAATTCAGACCCTTATATATTTGGAAAAGAGAGTAATTTCTGAGGAAGCTCTCTGTGAGAAAAAATGTAGCGTTCTTTCCTTAACCTTTAATTGGAGGAAAAATATCGTATGAGACAGGAACTTCCAATAAGGTATGAGGTCAAGTGTACAAAAAGGTAAAGATTAGGAATCTTAAAGAGATTGTAGGTGAATAGCTAGGGATTTACAAAGGAATCATATTTGTATATTGATAGTGCACAAATTCCTTCAGAAATGTGGAGTTTGAATAGGCTCGAATAATTTACATGTGAATAGGCCTAACATTTTTAAAGATAGTGAAATAGTAATTTTTCCTTCAGGCTGGCCTGAACACAACTGGAAAAATTGATAAAATTATAGAAACAAACTGTTTCCAAAAAGGTTGAAACCTGGAGCCAGTTGATATAGACATATTTATGGAAAAATAATAATAATTCTATTTTCCTTATTTTGTTGCCAAAATTCGCTTGTACACCGTGTCTGTAGTTATTTAGATTTCAAGAACAATCATATTCGGGCAAAGATGCAACACAAAAAGATCGTCGTCATCTAAATGTATTTATTGTTACATTTTGAACTCCTAGAATTATTACACTGGTAATAATATAATATAAACGGCTGATTAAATGCAGTTTTCAAAGTCGACAAAAAATTTGCTACGGAAGCTCCAAGTTTTGACATATATTATAACCGTCGCATTGTATGTATCTAATGAAAGTTTAAAATTTTCTATACTTTACAAGTCATTATGAAAATACGGAATTTATGCAGGCACTGTGCAAATAGTTCTTTTCAAATCCAAAATTTTTTTTAATTTACAGCGTTGAAGGTTTGCAACTCCGTTGGGGCTTATTGAAATAGGGAATTAGACGAATTAAATTCGTTTATTTTAAATCAAGTATAACATTTTCTCAAACTATGTAGTTATATTTATACAGCGCGCTGTATCCACTATTTCAGCGCGCGGTTTTTAATTACTGATGAATAGAATTTGAATAGGAATAGAATAGGAATTATCTAATTTTGTTGGAATAGGAATAGACTTGAATAGCCTCGCCAAACCTTTAGCAGAATATAATAGGACTTGAATAAACAACTCATAGTTGTAAACAGAATAGAATAGAATAGAATTAAAACTTGGCGGGCAGCAGTGGATTTTAACATCACGGTAAGGGTTCAAATTTCAAGAGAGAAAATATCATTGATAGTCTAGTAGTGACATAACATGTATTGACACTTATATGTACATGTCTGAAGTAAGGGTAGACGTTTACTTCCTCTAAGCTTTCGAAAAGTAGTTTCCAGAATTTATTATTTGTATTATGAATTATTTGTAAGCGTTACCCTGTCAAACAGATTTTTTTCGAATTGCATTGTCCTTTGTGAGCTATGACATTTCATCGAAAGGCCAGATTAAAATGTCACTGCATTTCAATTTTTTATACAAGACCCCAACAATTTTGAAAATATCTGCATCTACTTCCATGTGGATTGCATGGGACCATATATAATTATATGGTCTAGTTTGTTCCTTTTTGCAATGGTTCGGAAAATTTTTGAAAAGTCCTTAACCATCTATCTCTGGCTTCAACTAAGTAAATACAACTATCATATGGAAACTTTTTCTTTGCTTTATAGGAAGTTTGGCATCATTTACAGGGTCAGTAGACATATTTGAAGACTGGAGAGTTTATTAGATGAGGTTTTAATAAAAGGACTAAAAACTTAGGCAAATCGTAAACAAAACGTGTTTACCGTTCACGTCTTGACCTACATTTCAATTTTTACAGGTCACGGATGTCATCCTCATCCTCATCGTCATTATCCTCAACTCCATCCACCCGGGCCACTTTTATTAGTGTGTGTAGTGGCCGAGTGTTTAAAATGATGGGAGTGTGTGGAATACACACTCACAAGGTCATTGAAACAATTTGTGTTCGATCTGAAAAAAATTGCAACAAAAAAGTATAATTGGAGTTTTCAGGAAAGTTTGTTCTGAACTATGGATCAAAAGGTAGGAGGAAACGATATACGGAACGTATATTTTTCCAATGTGATAGACGATCTGTTGACATCGTTAATTACGTGTGACTTCCTAGCTGAATCACGTTAAATACGACGTATTAATAGCAATCATTTATTAGATGAAGTAAGCAAGATAATAATTACTTGTATATCGTGACGAGATTTTTCATGATAATAACATCATTAATTAACACTTGCTGACGCTACCGTAAAATGAATTGTTTAATTTTAATAATGATTTATTTCGTCTAGTGCAAGTGTTCCAAGTTGCACCATTGTGCTTCGATGCTTGTAGTTAAACTGAATTCATTGAAGTAAGTCGTAGATTCAAGACGATAACGTCAGTTTCAATAGGCACATTAGAAAGTTGAGTGCAGGCTTATCAATAAAATCACGACTGGGAAGTTAAAATTTAATACAACAGACTTGTTGACGACAACGCTTGTAATACATTGATTGGATACATTTGATTTGGAAAACTACGGAAGAAACTTTCGTATACAAAGTGGACCCAAATGATCGAATCCAGGTTTTCCAGGTGCGTATTATAACCAACGTAATGACCCCTTAAATAGTAATTATGAACTTGTTTGACCCTCAGAAAATAATTAATTTCATTCAAAATTAATTCCTTGTAATAATAATTTCTTGAGGTGTTGAAGCCAACATATTTTCGCTTTTAGATCAGGTCTATGGACATTGTCAAAGGTCTCAATCGTTGCCTTACTGGACTCTATTCAACCGTTGATAATGTTGTAGGTCAAAATTGAAACTATTCGAAAGTATAATAATCATTGCAAAAGGTCCCTTTTAATTTCGATTTTTTAATTTGCATGTTCTAGCATTCGGGTATCAAACCAAGCGAAACAAAAGGGACATGTAAATCATTTGTTGATCATTTAAAGAAACAAATGAAATCGGACGATAGGTGGCTAAATGAACATTATAAAAACGTTTTCAATGTGTCCTAATTAGAACCTATAGAACAGAAGAAATTTCAAAGTATCATGGACCATTTAACGGGACTAAAAGACGAGAAGTCCTTTAAGACTGCAATTCAATATTGTAAAGACCTACGTTCGTCAATGACGTCAATGGGGCTGAGCAAGAAATTTGAAATGGTAGTTAAATTTTGTGTAGCCGGAATTTTACAACTTGGTGGAAATGAGAAGGAATCCATGGAACTTCGAGAAACGATTGCATCACAAGCATCTATCCTGAATTGTTTTCAAGTCACGGATAATCTCCATCAACTAGCATGGCTGCAGTTCCGTCTTGGAAAACTCCCTGAGGCTTTCAAAACCTTCAAAGAGGCATTAAATTTAAAATGCGATTTGTACGGAATGGAGGACTACCTGACACTAAATACGTACAAAAGTTTGGGGGAGTTCCTTCAAAACAAGGAAATACCGAGGAGGCATGTAAGATTTACAAAGATGCTGAGAGCATTGAGGAAAAAATGCTAAGAGAAAAATCAAGCTAATCGCAAATCAGAGTGATCACTCCGAAGTTCACATAACGGCGAATGATAATCAATCATCACTCCGTCAATTATACACGGTCTAATCAATTATACAATAATTTTAAGTGGTTACCTACAACACTCATGATTATTCTATTTAACCCTGTACTGAATCATTGCCTCGATAATAACACATGTAAACTAAAGATCAAGTTCAGAAATCAAGTGTCCTATCTGGCTTTTACTTAACATGTAATTCTATTATTAAAAAATAGTGTCTAGGCATGGACTATTATATTCTAATTTTTCGATCATCTCAATTCATTTGCTTACCCCAAAATGTCGTGGAAATCAGAGCTACGAAATTTTAGTTCGCCGAATCCCATGGATTCTGAATTCACTATGGAATCCTATTATTTGATGCTGATAACAGGTACGTAAAGCTAATTGATGGTTCTTATTATCCGGTAACCTAGTGTTATACATTCATACCCAACAATTCGTAGTTACAAAAATGTAAAAATATATTCCGAAAAAAAATTATATCCTATTTCATGCTGTCCTGTAGTAAAAATGTTATAGTTTCTGTAATATTATTTCATTGTATCCTACTAGAAACTCCTTGTCGGCGTTCTTTCCCTCCAGAGTATACCTGCACATTCCTCTCATTCCATTCCTCCGACTTTTAAATAACAAAGTGGCACTCTTAAATAATTTCAACGGAAAATTTAAGTGCAGTAATTATAGACTTTAATTTGATTGATACCCTTTTATTTTAATTTTCGTACCCATTTCCATCCAAATGTTATTTAAAACTGCCCAGTATCCGTTGGCTACGAACGTTGTCATAATAAGGGTACTTACTCAGCGGGGCAACATATTCGAACCTCCAATTTTCTGCATTGTTTTATATCATCATAATTTTCCTTTAAAAAGATTTAATTTATTTCATAAAATACTCTCAGGACGCAATTATACTGTGTCTGAAAATTGAAACCTATTTTGGAAGCAACAAAAAATTTGATGGTTTGATGAAACAATATTTGGATGACAATGCATAGTTACTTAGTATTTATAATATGCTCAGTTTGTTTTCAAAAACATCTATACAGCATATATGTAAGTCTTCGTACCAAAATAATCCTTATACATTTTGCAGTTGCATATTAACTGAAATACTTTGGTACTCTAGCAGAATATAATATGACGGAGGTGCATATGAAAAACAGTCGTGCAGATTTTACGCGTGGCCAAAAGATTATCCAAGAGCTCGCTTATCTCTAACAATAGGAACACAATAGAAGTGTTTGCAAATTATAATGGTCTGTGATTAATCAGTTCAAGTGTAATTTGGTGTGGCAATGTTAATAGGTATATCATTTGTAGTATCTAACTATTTTTGGATGCCTGTAATACAAATAGGTAAAATCATACAATCCCAGCGTATATTAGTCTCATTATTGCAAGTGTACTTTGAACACGTAAATACATAGAATCTGCATGGTGGACATTTTATTTTGAAGGTGGATTTGCCGTTGTCTGAATACATAACTGATTGCGCTTACTTCAGAAAAAAATGAGCATGTCAAATTTTATTTAAAGTGTGAGAATGTCACAAAAACTGAACTTGTCGTGGAATCTATAATTTTTATTAATTTAATATTATATAACATAATGCAAAGTGTGGACAAAATTAAGCTCCTACAAATTGTTTGTCCTACGTTCGCTTAAAATTGGGCATAGTTTTTGATGTATAATTTAGTAATAAAAGTAATGCCATGCATATAATATATTTTGCATTAACTTATTATTACATAATTAATAATTATTTATTTAATTTTTGTACAGTCATTATGATGCTACTGGCCGTGGAAATTTTCTTTTGGGTCAGAATGGAAAGATTGCAAGCCATTCTGTTAACGGTAAGATATTGCACGGGAAATACCTCGGCATAAAAAAGGCTATGCGGAAGTCGTAGATTTGTTTTCACAGGTTGTGTTTTAAGGGGGGCCTTAATTAAAAATGAAGCGTAATACATCATATTTTTAAACTCTTGGAATCTTCAATGTGAAGATTTCCGTGACCTCATAACATATTATGGCAGGGGTGACTTCGTTCCACCGCCTCTGCAAACATTTACAAAATGGAATGTTTTGAAGGATTTCTGGAATAGAAAAGTGGTTACTCCAAAATTACCAGCCAAATATTCCAATTGTATATTATGTATTGCGACTCTGCCATCTGCTGTTACAGCTTACAGCAGAATTCCTGGTAATACATATGAGCTAGGTCTAGCCAAACGTTTCCGTTCAGGGTAAATATCCCAGTTCGAGCCAACTACAAGTGCTTGTTCCTGAAATACAGAAATAGATATGTGACACGATAACGGGATCTTTTATCTCACCCCGATTTCGAGCTTTTTATCAATTCAGCCCTATCCTTCATAACGAAATAAATACATATTTGTATGTATTTATCTACTGGCTCATAGACTCTTACTTTATTTCTAGTATTAGCATCAACGGGTAGGTCTCGTGCTTCAATGTACGAATACATTAATTTATTACTTTGCTTTACGAGTTCGGCTTTGATGGTTTAACAACAGCATCATTGCATTCTGCTCGTTTCACAAACAACGAGTAATAGTGAGATTCTCGTCAGCGGGATTAAGGACTCAGAATTATTGTTATATAATTATATATATATCTTGGCATGTTTAAATTTCAAAATAAATAAATTTAAAAAAAGATTACATTTACATTATTTAGTAGCAAGAGTTCCATCCTTTGGGAACCGCTATATAGGAAATTCAACGTAAAGTTACACTCACCCTTTAAAGTACAATAAATATGCAGGGAGAAGGCTTTGTAGCTTATTAAAGTTTTTTTTGTATAGGTACTGGACAATCTAAATAGACAACGAACCGGCAGTGTTACTGGCGTTCACGCTTATGGGAATGTATATGCTGGCAGGCTGTCCGTTAATATAAATCAGTCAGAAATCGTTGGTGTGCAAAATAACCCGAATTTTACTACACCGCCAGCATTCCAGCATACAAGACTGTTTCCTTACATTGAGGATAAGCCTAATTTCGTGGGGAGGCGCCAATGTCTAAAGGACCTTGAATTATATACAAAAAATGTACCCTCCAGAGTTGTATCTAGACAAGGCTTCGTTTACTGGATCACAGGAATCGAAGGAGTTGGGAAATCCAGGTTTGCTCACAGGTTCATCGAAAAAATAATGAAAAGGAAAGTCCACAAAGATTTCTTGTGGTTTGAATGCAAACACCAGCAGACGTTATTCGAGCAATTTACTGAAGCAGCTCAAGCAAACGGGATTACCTTGCGATCAAAAAAACTGGGAGGCATTGAGCAAATGTACGCCAAATTTAGCAAATATGAAATAATAATTGTCTTTAACAATGTTGAGTCTCATGCTGAAATTGAAGAATATCTTCCTCAAAATACGTTTGGCAAGTTCACAGTCATCGCCACATGTGGCTACTTAGATCCGGAGTTAGGCAAATACAGAGGGATGTCTCTAACAGCCTTGGATAGAGCTGAGAGCAAGAAACTTGTATATGCTGCAAATTCATCCAATGTTACACCCTTACAGAGCACGAAATTGAATGAGGTCAGTAAATGGGCTATTGAGATTAGCAATGGCATCCCACTTGTATTGATAGATCTAGTTGAATTTGCGTGCTCATGTGCAGAAAAACAGTATCCTCTTGGAAATGACGATTTCAACGTAAAGACATTTTTTGACACCTGGGTAAGACAAAAGCATTTACTCAGAAGTAACGACGTCACTGAGGCAGAGCCACTCAATATTACCGACCGATTTACTGAAATCATGAAAGATGTTTTGGCAACCATTGAGCAAAGAGCTGTAGTAGCATCTGAAGTTCATGGAGGAATTGTTCAAATTTTAATGTTGGTGTCGTTTCTGCTACCACTGCCTAATCGTATACCCTAATTTTTACTATTAACTTTTCTTGGCCTTGATAAAAACATTTATACTAAAGCTGTAAATTTGTTGAGCCAACATTTCATCCTAATAAATGAGTTGGATGAACCTATGTATTTACAAATTTATGGCCCTGTACAAAGTAGCTTGGCTAAGGTGTTGTGGGAAGACAAAAGAGACAATTTTGATAATTTCCTGGAATCGTTTTGTACCAGAATGATATTATGTTTACACCGAGTTGATATCACCACTAATATTGGACAATTAGTAATTAGAAACTGCATTCATGCGTTAAAGGTGCGGATAGAAAAATTGAATATAGCACCCGAGGTAGAACTGGTTGAATGTTTGAAGGAAAAGATTCATTCCACTAGACAGTAGTCTCGACACACTAGCTGAGCTCTTTGAACCCAGTACCTTCAATCGGATACTTATAACAGCCGAAAAAATGCTAAGAAATCGTATTGTCTTTATTCTGAAGTACAGTGTCCGAATTTTTGAATATCTTTTAGTGGCAACTAATATGTCTTAAAAATTCATATTGGGAAACAACTTCTTCGAATTGATGCGTGCGGATTCCCTTCCCAGAATTTGTAAATTGCTTTCTTAACAATAAATGCTTATATTTTATGATCGCATGTTTTTAGGTTATTATTGAATTATTTTAAAATACATTTATTTACAACACGTCCTAATTATCCGGTCAGAAATCATAAAGCACGTATAAAGACACATACATAATAATGCACACCTACATACATACCCCTCAATATACCACCACGTATACCATTCTACGTACCACCCAATATGCCACACAAGTAGGGGCAAAACAACAGGCATTTTGAGCAGGTCATTGTCCCTTCCACATTTTCCCCAGAAACGAACATCCAATCTATTTGTCCCATACCTTTATGTTAGTATATGACAGGGGTTGGATTTTTGCGAATTCCTTGGAGCGTGGTTTTTAAATTCCCCTGAAAGGTGGTTTTTAAGTTTCCCTGTTAAAACTTATGTGCCTACCAGGAAGTCGTCAACAACTTTTGAAACCCCTGTTGGCAACGAAAATTTTCCTATATGACTTCCAAAAGGTTAAGGCATTTCAAAATCCCTCTTTACAAAACAAAAGTCACCTGAAAGGCACAAACAATTTTGAAAATCCGTACCAAAAAAGGTCAACGAAACTGAAAAGTCATGCTTACAATACAAAATCCCTTCGTACTGAAATTTTCCCTGGGACGAATCTCTGTCTTCCCACAAAAATTAGAACCCTGTAGCAAGGGTATATGATTTCTGATCCTGTAAGTAGCACTCAGACAATAAATGACATGCAAAAATGTATGAAAGTATTTTAAATAACCATAATTTACTTGAACCAACGAGAAATGTAACTCGAGAGTATTCACTGTGATGCCAACTAACCAACAACCACGATTATATATAATGTTACTATTTTATTTTGATGTGGGAATAAAAGGAATGTTTAGCATTTACATTTATTTAAACAAATGCATGTATAGAAAAAATGCTTAATTCCCTATTCATAAAACTGTTCTCATGATATGGCTACAGAACTACCCCAAAAATATCTAGTGTCTAAATAATTCCCGAATAATAATTTTATTGTATTTATTGTAACCTGATTGCGCTGTATTTACATTCAAAGAATACAAACATCTCTGACTTAGATTTTTAATACCTCCACATGAAAGTTAGATTCAAATGAAGTTCCTGTAAAAGTTATCTTAACATCACCGAATAAATAAAATTCATAGATTGCAAACTATTATTATTTTGAAATGTTTCTTACAACGGCTTGAGCCTTTCCCTGTAGTCTAGTCTAAGAAAAATATGTACCACGTACGTATTACATTATTCCAATTTCAATCCCTCGGTCGAGTCATTTCCCGTTTAAAATTTCGACAACAATACATAAAAACCTTTAAGGAAGATGACTTCAGGTAAGAACTTCAAAATCCCCAATTCAAATGGGTAAATGGTAAAACAATTAGAAATTCCGGCCAAATAAAGCAATGAAAACATGGCTAAAATACTTTTGCAGATCTTCAGCTGGTAATTGTGCCACCAGGTCGGAAATGTCATAGCATTTTTCTTCTTCCCACTGGGCATACATCTTATGTAGCTCCATTTTCTCATAAACTCCCTTCACCTCTTCAATATTCTCCGCCCTACTTGAGCCATAGTTTTCCTTTAAATTGTTGACAAAAAATTCAAACCACACAATTATATTTTCAGTTGAAGCATATTTATGTGTACTGCAAATGAATAAAACGTTATGTAGGCATACCAGCAAAATTTTGCGATCTTCCCAAGGCGCATACTCCAAAGCCATTGCCAACTGCCAGGTACACATTCCGTTTGCAATGTTCTGCTCAAATTTTTCAGGGTGGTAAGGGGTTCCGACCAAATCTGTTTTTGCACTGTGGACAATACCAACGAGGTTAGTAATCGCCTTCACATTTTGTAGAAGCCTCGGATCCCTGTAACCAGTCTGAAAATAAAAATATCCAATAAGTGTTGACACAGGCTGAAATTTGTTTTCCTTTCAGCTACATCTGAAAATTTGAAGTTATTACCATTAGCATGCTAGATATAACGGGTTGATAAAAGAATCCCTGCAGCATCATTGATTTTACGCGTGTGTAAAAATCTAGTTTGTACCTTAAAAGTGAACAAGAATATTACCTCACAATGTAAATTTCAAAATTCGTAATACAAGTGTATTCTTGCCTTAACTGGTTTTAAAACCCTTCATGAGACCAGTTGATTTATGAAGAAACAATATTTGAAGTCATACACAAAGTGTACACTTTATTAATTTAATTATTTGAGAGAGAGATTCAGAAAATGCTTACAGATGGAACTGTCTTTCTTTAGCTTTTCTCAAAACCAGACTTTTCCCATAAAGCTGAGAGTGAGTGTTGAAGTTCCGTAATGTAATCATATCACTGTAGTAGCTCTTCGTTTTAAAATATTTCTGAGAAAGCAACGCCGTGCAACTCCGGACTAAAATCCCATCACAGACTGCAGCCACTCCGTGTTTATTTCTGCAGTGTCGGGTGTCCTTCCCATTTCTTACCTTCGTGTCGTCTATTACGTCCTCCAATATTTCATGTCCTCGTAATCCCTACACGAATTAAATACCCTATGCACATTTAAAAGCCTTTATCTTGGATATATCTTCCTTCAAAAAAATTTAATTTATACAAATTATTGGGAACCCGTACCAACTCAATGGCCCAGCCATTTACAATTGCCAAATCAAAATCCGCTTGGTCCTGTGACAAATACTTGTAAGCAAGTATGGTCTGATGTGCTCTAGAATGAATTTCAGATTTGTAAAATATATTTTGAAGGATGCTAAAAATTAACATATAGAGTGTAATCCACAAATATTTTTTATTCTCACGCAATGAAATCCCCATGTGTCACAATTGCTTGAATTGTTTCATTTAGCCATTCAGTTATGTCTGGCATACTCTCCACTCAAGGGAGGCTCCCAATGTCTTCCAAAATTTGGGGTAGATAAGATTGGAACCTGAAGGATTCAGCGTCAGTCAAAAGCTTCACGGACTGGGTAATATTTTCTAGTGGATAAACAAAAGTACATTGAAATTGTAAACACCCAATTAATTCATTCCAAATTGAAACATTTTCGGACAATGCTACAATTTTTGCCAGCAAGAAACATTAACATGTTTGCAAAAGCAAAAGGGTCACATTTAGTATATGCATATAAAAGATTTTAAATTTATTATTTATTTATTTTGTTTTAAACTTTTTATTAGAGCTACAGTTCAATGGATCTACCTAGAGACAGTTCCTTATATTATAACACAGACCTTGTCTTGAAGAAAAATCGATTTGTTCCACGACTGTTGACGCTGCTCTAGAGTTCCTTAGAATTTTTGATTGTAGTCTCAGAAGGGGCTTGAAACCTTGTAACATTTTTGAAGACAAGTTTTCTATCCGCACAACAATAGCACAACTGATTTTAATTTGTTTGAGCCAGCTAACCCCTATCGTCCTATTATTTATTTACTACAGTGGTTATTTTTTATTGTTTAAAATTTTTATGGTAGTTGTCGAGTTGCTCCCTATTGACTGATTTCACATTCCGAAATTTAGTAAGTATTTTCGGTTGTTACTTCCTCACAAAATAAACACACACTGTTTTTTCAACAAAACACAAAATGTTTTTTTTGTCACCATAAAAACATTTTATTTTTCCAGAATTTCCCACAGTTTTCCGAACATTAGAGGGCATTCATTTGTAAAAATAAGAAATGTAACAAAAACAAGGATTGATGGCACCAGGAAAATTTTCCTTGAGCGTCGGCACTCATGAAAAAAAGTTAGAGTCAGTTTTATTGTGTCATTACTGCTGGTTGTCTTTTTGTTCTTATACTGTCAGCCAATAGTCAACAGGGTGAACAATAATATTTTTCCCCTACGTTCTTGGAATTGTAATTATGATGCCCAATTTTAGCTTCACAATTTTGTACAGAATTTTATGGAACATTTATGAAAATAGGCCTGAAATTAGGGGAATGACAGACGAGGATACACTTCTCCGTTCACTTGGAGTGCAAACCCAGCTCAACTAGTTAGAACTGTAAGGATAAATTTGTTTGCCATTATGAACCGATGAAGACTTTCTGCACCTGTTCAATAGAATTCGGGATGTCAGCCTGGAGAAAATTTATAATTTCATTTCTGAATAATATCCATGTAATTCATTGAATCGATCAGACGACCACGCATTTCTCCATGACCGTCTCGCTTGCATAAAGTCAAAAACGATCCAAAAACATTTTCTAGTACTTAAAAATTAGAATTGTCCTATTTGAGTATTCAGAATAACCAAGAAACTCTTCTGATTTAAATTTGGGTAAGCTCTTGTGACTTAGCTTAAAATACAATGTCAAGGATCGTCCGATTCAGAAATTTCCTAAACAACGTTGCCAAAATAGGTGAGTTGCAAAAAATCGATAATTCATACGTTGAAAAACACGTAAAATGACATTGATGAATTCAAGAAGCTGTGAGCGGAGATTTAACGAGGTTTGGATTCCTTAAAAAAGCCTGACGTTTGAGTGAATTAGTTTTTCTAATTTTCTTTCCTCGTCATAACATCTGTACTTTGTTGAGCAATTGCATTTAATTGTTTCCAATGTAGAATAAAATTCCTCTACAATAACATACATTCTAAAAGTGTGCAGATTGAGTGGGTCTTGGATAACCTGGGTGACATAGGTTAATGCACAACCTATAAGCATTATTGACATATTTTAATAATTACTGCATTTCAACTTTCCAGATGTTGAGCAAAAAGTGACATTGCTGTAAAATCTGTAAAAAAAATTATCATTCATATGTTTAGGTCATATTATTTTAAACGACTTTCTGGGAAATGATGCCCTAGTCAGTTTTTACTCGAATGGTAAAGATTATGTTTAAATGCATAAAATGCATCTACAGGCGCTACACCCTGGAGTTTTTACTGGGGGGTATAGGACTGTGTTCAGATTTGTAAACAATTATTGCACATGTATTTTTTAAAAAAGCTCAAAACCTGTAGCAGGTAGCGTAGTTACAAAATAGTAACAATTTAATAATTATATGTATTACAAGTTGCCAAGAACTGGAAAACAGTAATCTTTATTAAGAAAATTTTGAGTGTAAATACACAAAAACTAAAGTAACGTACAAACTTTATACACTGACAAATTTAAAACATTATTCCCCGTTCTGAATCAAATAATTTTTAAGATTTTCAAAAAAAAAATTAAATTGATGATTGCTACGTTCTACCTTTGAGAATTTGGCCATGAATGCTAATAATAGAGAGGGTAGTTGAAGAAATTTCGCAGAAGAAGCAATAGAGGTGAGGAAGATGTGAGAAAATACAATTGTCTACTTTTAACAGGGGTGATCTGGCGTTCATAAAAATATTTAAAAAAATTTTGTCGGTAGCATTAGATTGTTTTTGAAAATATGATGGCTCAAGATATTTCCGGGGGTTTAAATCAATGCTCGTCTGATTGTGAGCAGAGTTTACAATGTACCCCCTTGTATCACCTGGAGATTTAGCAACTGTGTATCTAATGCCTATGCATGTAGTAACCTTGTGCATGCAATTTCATTCTCGTTATAAAAAAACGCGAAACTCAAAAAAATATAGACGTATTACCTCGTATGAGCCATATGTTGACCCATGCAATGGTGGGTTACGTTTGTGCAATTGTGCATGCAAGGAATCATGAATCGTGCAATTGGTTGGTTCACAGTAACTCAACCACGGGAGTTAGGTACACTGTACCCTCTAATCAGACACCTGAGGGGTACACTTATAGACTTAAGCCCACCAGAGAAAACTAATGATCAAATATGAGAGAAATTGTTCACGCGCACTTATAAATGCGGGCATGCAGACAGGTTTCACTATCGTCTATTCATGGAAGCAAAACCAAGTTTTTTATTTTGCAAATCTTAAAAACGTTCCACTAGCGTAACATATGAAATTGCACCTGGCCGCAAAATTTTCAATTTAGCCAAAATTTCATTCGAAGTTGCATTCTTTAAAACACTTTGTTTGGTCAAACGGGTGACTCGAACTCCTTCATAAACAATGTGGTTCTTACTTTTGCCTAATAATAATTAAGCTTTTTTGGGGATTGCTTTTGGTTGAAATCCTGAACTAAACATTTTTGATTAAACAAAATATGAAATCTTTAGTTCCATTCCGAATCTTCCATTTTCACGTCCCCGAAAGATATTTTATACAAGAACCGAGGAAAAGTTTGCTTTACAAGGTAAAATCATGAATTGGCTGGTCTAAAAATAAGATATGTTTAAAGTAACATCTCCACAACTGCTCTTTTACTGAAAAACATTATTACAATAATTCCAAACTTATTATGTAATTATAATTGAAAATTAAAGTTATTTTACGTTTACGACAGCAAATATTGTCAAAATTGTAAGCACACTCAGGGTTTTTTGAACACAGAAATTCCCCCCGAAATAACTGGTTCGAATGTAAGTGTAAATGTTTCAATTAATAATAGTATTAAAGATAAAGTTGGTACTTCTGAACAGGGATGGATAACGTTATTCATAACGTTATTGAATAACGTTATTATCGGAAAAAAAGAGAAAACGGTTTACAGTAACGAAAACGAAACGGAAAATATGTAATAACGTTAAACTAAAACTAACCCAAAGTTTGGATTTGCAAAACCAAAAACGTAAACCATAACCAAAAATATAAACGTTATTTTCCGTTTTTATCAATCCCATGCATTGTCATCTTGTAAGCTCCAGTAAAGCTTTAGGCTGATCTCAAATGAGACATGTAAAACGCTTCAATTTCATTTCACTTGAACTAATTCTTCTAACACGTTCTCTCCTTATGACATATGTATATAGGAGTGCATAGAAACATTGTCATAAAAACAGTCATTGTTAGTGTTCATCTGATGAAACAAAACCAAATAACGAAAGCAATGGGACGAAAAAAGGCGAGCGCAGTGACCGACTATTTCCAATACAATCTTGTAGAAGACAAATAAAGCCCCGTGTTTAGTGAAAGGCTGCGATTCACTAACACGGGTAACTTTTGCACCACACATTTACTACAATTTTAATTGTTACAAGTGTCGAGCTTACATTTTGTCAGACAGAAGAATGAGATTGAAAGATGAACTTCCATTTCTTCGAGTAAATGGATTCTGAGAGGCATTTATGCATTTGTATGCAGTTATTATAATTGTTTTTCATTAAATAGGCAATAAATTTATGTTTCATTGATTAAAGCTAGAAAACATTATTTTTATAACCGTTTTTACCCGTTTAACGGTATGTCATGGAAGCTGTAACCGTAATTTTGGAAAACTGTTTTTAACCGTTTAACAGAATAGCAAGTAAGCCGTAACAGTTTTTACCAATAACCCTATCTTCAGATAACGTAAACCATAACGTTAACGTAAATAATTCTGACAGAAACGTTAAGGTATTAACCAAAACCATATTTTTCGGTTTTCCATCCCTGCTTCTGAATCAAATAATTTGATGATTAATAACTTGATTATATAACTGAGGGAAGAAATCACACGATCATTAAATTTTGCTGGAACTTCTGAATCAAATACGCCGACCAAACATTGCGCTGATAACTTGACTGAAATATTTTTGCAGAGCTTCAACTGGCAACTGTGTCACCAGGTTGGAAATTTCCCGTGTTTTTTCTTCCTCCCACGCTTGATATAGCTTATGTAGCTCCATTTTTTCATAAACTGTCTTTACCTTTTCCATAACTTCGGATTCACTTGAGCCATAGTTAGCCTTCAAAAGTTATTGTAAAAATTGTACGACGTAATTATTATACATTTTTATGTGATTTTTAGAATTACGCTGGTCAACCAATAATGGTTTATTAAACCCTAACCGGATTTAATTCCAATTTGAGCATTTTCAATTTCGAAATAGCTTATGATTAGCGCTGCGTCCTGAAATTTCTTAGGTCATTGGAATTGTATTATAGAAATTCAATTTAAGAATTTAAAAATGAAACATTACCAGCAAAATTTTGCGGTGTTCTCTCGGCGCATGCTCCAATGCCATTGCAAATTGCCAGGTACACATCCCGTTTGCAATGTTCTGCTCAAATTTTTCAGGGTGATAAGTATTCCCAACCAAATCTGTTTTAGCACTGTGAACAACACCTATGAGGTTAGTAATAGCCTCCACATTTTTTAGCAGCTTTGGGTCCTTGAATCCAGTCTGAAAATTAACATCCACAAAATTTACTGTAGACACTTTTTCGTATTAATTTTAAATATCCTTACCATTAACATGCTGGATGTTATGGGTCCATAAAACAATCTTCTGGACTCCATTAATGTTTTTATGCGCGTGTAAAAATCCATGTTATACCTTCAAAACAGAAAAGATCAGTTTTGCCATTAAACCCCATATATTTGTAAAACTTTCAAATTCACAACTTTAGCTGACTGTCTCCCTAAAAGAGTCCGCCTTTCAAGACCGTTTTCTTTCTACATGTAAGAATATTTGAACTCATTAAGGTTTAGCACCGTGCTCATTTTCCTTTCACATAAAAATATTTCCTTAAAAATCAAAAGTTGGTCCTTCCAGGGGGCTCTTTTGTAAACAATGCAATTGAATATGTAACTTATGAGAGCATTATTCCAAAACTATTTACAGGTGGAATTGTCTATCTTTAGCACTTTTCATAGCCAAGCTTTTCCCATAGAGCAAAAAATGAGTGTTGAAGGTCCGTAATGTAATCATATCACTGTAGTAGCTCTTCGTTTTAAAATACTTCTGACAGAGCATGGCGGTGCAACTCATGACTAAAAGGCTGTCACTAACTGCTGCCAGCCCGTGGTTATTGTGACAGTGCCAGGTTTTTTTTCCATTTTTCACTCTCGTGTCATCCATCATATCTTCCATTATCTCGTAGCCACGGATACCCTGAAGTTATCAATACAATTTTAATCCCTTCGAGAATTATTTCACAACATTTTTCAGAATTTTAAAATGAAAAGGAAATTACCAATTCAAAGATCCATCCATTTACGATAGCTAAATCAAAATCCTTTTGATCCTCGCATAGACATTTGTAAGCAAGCAGGGTTTGGTGGGCTCTGTATAATGTCATTTTTGATGAATACTCAGTGTTTAGAAATTAATTTATTGAAAACAATTTTTCTTTCTGTTTATTCTCACGTATTAAAATCCCCCAATGTCACAATTGCCTGAATGGTTTCACTGAGCCATTCAGTAGTGTCTGGCATGCTTTGCATTCCACGAAGGCACCCAATGTCTTGCAAAATTTGTGGGAGAAATGATTGAAACCTGGAGGTCTCAGCATCGCTCAATAGCTTCAGGGTCAAGGCCGGATGTTCTGTAGATATGTTTTAAACATTCAATTAAAATTAAGTACAAAAGAGATTCAAGATAATTTTTCCTTTAAATTTAAAGGAAAACAAGTATTCGAAATTGCGCAAAAATACATATTTTTCACAATATTTTTGCTCCCATGGAAAAACTATATTGTAAAGCCAATGTCTCTCAAAGGAAAAACTATTATTGTGCTTACCCTTTGATGCAGTAAAGACACTTGGATCCCCTAATGTTGACTCTGTTCTATAGCCTTCTGTAATTTTTGGCAGTAGTCTCAAAAAGGGTTTAAAACGGAACATTTTTCAAGGAATATGTTTCTATCAGCGCGGTAATGCTACGACTGGCTCCAATTTACATAAAACATCCCTTGCGCATAAATTTCTGGGAAAGATTTCCCTCAGCCTAAAGCACACACGAAGTATACTTAAACTTCCTTCCGTGCGACGGAGTTCACAAGATCAACTTTTAAGCCATCGACATGCTCACAATTCCCTGTGTATTGCAATCAAATGTATGCACGTTCGAGTATGAAATCAGGGCAAAAACAAGGGAAGATTGCGTGATGGGAATTTTCAACTCTTGAGCTTAAACAATATTGGTGATGATAAAAAACTAGAACCAGTTTCCCAGTGTTATTACGGCTGATTTATTTTTTTGCGTAACAGATTCAGTCAGTTACATGGCTTGTTGATAGACATTACATGCAATTAAATATACACAACAACTTTCAAGATACTTAGGAAAAAGTGACATTGCTGTAAAATAGTAGTAAAAACATTTCCCATTGAAATCATCCGCTAGGAACATTTTTAATGGGAAATCGAGCCATTGCCATTTTTATTACATGGGTAATGATTGAAGTCCAAATACTTATTTCTACCTTTCCCTTTATTATAAATGTGTGTACATTGAGTCCATATTCTTGCTCTAGGAGCAAACCTAAATACTAAAACAAAATATTAGATCTCAAAAATTCATAACACGCTAGTTTTTTTTATAAAAAATTATTGTGAAAAAATGTAACATGCGATAATTTATTCCTGCCTATTTTGAACATATTTGAAAATTCAATTTGTATTTGTACAATTCGCAAAGGGCATGATGCAAGCTATCCTCATGTATTAATTCCCATTTCGCAGGGGGGTTGTCACTCACAATAATACCAGCTTGACACCATTCTGTATCGGTAATATCACCTGGGGCAGGTGTTTTCCTCCAGTTTGTGTAGTTCATAGGCCTTTCTTGGCCGTCTTTGCCCCAAACGTAATCTCTAAATGGACAAACCCCAGTTCTTCCTGCTATCCAAGCAGTTCCGTAATCTATGGTAAGAAAATAAATTCAAGTTAAGAAATCTGTTTCCCAGATACAATCTTATTTATATTTAGAAACAGTGTCAAAATTTTAAACGTGAGCAATCATTACATAGAGCATGACGTAGGAGTAATTTTCAAAACCATTGACCAAGTAAATAAAGCTAGCCGAATTTTCGTAAATTATTGTAATAATATTTCGAATTTCATTGAAAATAAGGGCCCATTTTGCTTACCGGTTCGCAGGAGAAATTCCCGCACCTCCAAGCTTTTTTCAGGGGAGTCAATTTCCGCTAATCTGAAGTCTTCCCGACGATTTCCACAAATTGCAAATGCCTCTAACTGCTTGTACTTTTAAATTGAATTACAAGTTGTATTCCATGAGTTGATTTTGTAATTTGCGAATAAATAATTTCATAAAAAAACGTAATTCGTAGGGACAGCGTATTCTAGTTATAAGGATATTTCTACAAAGGTCACAACAGTTCTCTTTGAGAAGGACGTGCTTTTATAAGGAAAGAAATTAACATGGGCATAAATGTACATAAATATACTTTCCTCGTAAGATAATACATAACTGAGTAGGCGTACTTTAGGATTACTCTAATCGAAATGATTTACTGTTACTGCTTACCAGCCGATCCGTCATGAAGAATCTTCGCTCCGTCATCCTAATGGTATTTCCTGGAACAAAATTCAATTGATGTAAAGCATTTTAGTGATATTTATTCATGTACCGTATGCTCTGTCTGAAAGAGAACTACTTATTGCAATAATTTTTAAAGAAGCACAAATATATGGACAGAATCTAATTTAACTTTAATAGTACAGTTTTCTCATAAGAAGAAACTGTTATTTTAATAGTGAATGCATGTTTTAGGGGACCTTTAATTTAGCCCTCTTTACGCTTATTTCTGGAGTAATTTCAAAAATCTTAAACTTTTACCATATCCACCAGTAACAAAATGTATTTAAACTCATGTATTTATACCAACAGATTTGTTTGCATATGCATAGCTTAAAAAGTATACCCGAAAGAAAACATCATCCGTTATGATCTTTTTTTTTTGTATTTTTGGGTGGAATTTGCCGTTGGATTTTGGAATGTTTACATGTCAAATAGTACATTTCTTCGTGAGTATGAGATAACTGCGATTGGGTAATATTCTAAATATTTGCTATATGAAAAAATTAATATGTGCTAAATAATTAATTAATAATTAGAATGCTCTTTTCAGCGATACTCCGATCTTAGCTTTTTATCAGCTACAATACCGTGCAAATAATTGTATCTCCATTTGTTTTCTTCATCGACCCAGCTCAATAAAAAAAATAAGGAAAATAACTGTACTGGTCGTAAGGTATTTTTTGTAAACTTTAAGTACCTTAAGTGGCTCAGTGTATTTGCACAAGATGTTTTAAGCAGTTGTATGCACATATGTATCATTTGTTGTGTCTAGGGACACTAATGAGACCAAATTACTTGCACACAAATAAAGGGCATAGTTTTTATATAATTATTCGAGTATCCCAACAGCACGACAATATGAATTCAGTTCAATGTTTCCGTTGATAATTACATTACAGGTGTTCCTTAAATTCTATACAATGTGCCGCAAATGGTGTCATGGGGGCGGAGTAGTAGGTGTAGCAGAAGGAGCAGCTGTAGTAGTAGCATCAGGTGTAGCAGAAGGAGCAGCTGGAGTAGTAGCATCAGGTGTAGCAGAAGAAGCAGCTGGAGTAGTAGCATCAGGTGTAGCAGAAGAAGCAGCTGGAGTAGTAGCATCAGGTGTAGCAGAAAAAGCAACTGTAGTAGTAGCATCAGGTGTAGCAGAAAAAGCAACTGTAGTAGTAGCATCAGGTGTAGCAGAAGGAGCATCTGGAGAAGTAGCATCAGGTGAAGCAGAAGGGGCAGCTGTAGCAGAAGGAGCATCAGGTGTAGCAGAAGGGGAAGCTGTAGTAGTAGCATCAGGTGTAGCAGAAGGAGCAGCTGGAGTAGTAGCAAAAGCAGATGCATGTTTGAATGAAACTAACAATACACACGTCGAAATATGCTTAAATTTATTGAATCTGACAATAAGCAATTTGTGTACTAGGTAAGTAATCAACGTACCGATATGTACATACATACTCATAAAATACGTTTACAATTTGCCACGTTTTCAAACGGCATACGTTGAGTTGAATCGACAGTTGAAAGTTGGAGTACTGGTTGCCTTTACAGTTGAGGAAAAACCTAGAATAACCGTATTTTTTTCCGTTTCAGTTTCGGTTTTTACTAAAACACATTTATTGTTTGTTTTCGTTTATCGTAAATATTTTTTTTTTGGTTTTCGGTTTGACTTCAAAACCCGTTTGTGTCATTTTTCCGTTAATAACGTTATTCAATAACGGTATACCATAACGTTATTCAGGTCTGCCGACAGGACATTAGTTCGGTAATTTTTCAAAACGTCTGTACTTTTTTCAGTTCATGTAGCTTTTGTAGCAAATCTAAAACCGAATCTCACAAATATAAGCATGCCGTCAAGTATTTATGTTATGACCAAATTCAGAGCTGTCCAAAATACATGTATTTCAAATACGTATTTCAAATACATTTTTGTATTTTGTATTTTGTATTTTAGTGGCTAGATATGTATTTTGTAGTTTGTATTTTGTATTTTGTCTTATGAAGCAATGTATTTTGTATTTTGTAGTTTGTATTTTGTCTTACGAAGCAATGTATTTTGTATTTTGTAGTTTGTATTTTGTGTTACTTAAGTGAAGTAAGCAATGTATTTTGTAGTTTGTATTTTGTTCGCTGTAAAAGCTACTTGTGTTTTTTGTTGGCGCACTTTCTTGGGGTTTGAAATTTCCGTTTATGCCAAAAACCAATCACATCAATGAAGTAAAACGAAATTCAATCGTTTTAACATCCCATAAGGCTAAATTCAAGAGTCTACGTTTCAAGTATGTATTTAGTATTTTGTAGTTTGTATTTTTACGTTTTGAGTATGTATTTAGTATTTTGTAGTTTGTATTTTCGTCGCCTGAAGAATGTATTTTGTATTTTGTAGTTTGTATTTTCGTCGCCTGAAGAATGTATTTTGTATTTTGTAGTTTGTATTTTCGACGCCTGAGGAATGTATTTTGTATTTTGTAGTTTGTATTTTCGACGCCTGAAGAATGTATTTAGTATTTTGTAATTTGTATTTGGGGAGCATGTATTTTGGACAGCTCTGCCAAATATTCAGTCATATTTTGAATTTCAGCTGCTTATTCTAGTTACCTGTTCTTATAGGCTTCAAATTGTTTAATTTTTGACAATATCTGATATGCGAAACAGAAAATTCTCAATTTTAAAATTATTTATATTAAATGTTTTCCAAGAAAACACATATGCACGGTCTCTTCTGTCATTACAATACGTTATAAGCAAACAGGATACTTATTGTATTTATAACTAAAAGCAAAACTCCAGGATCAATTTCACCTTCTACAATTAATTCGTGTATCCGCAGATAGAATCGGATATCCGCGGAAAGGATCGGATAGCTCCGAAACATGAAAGTATTTATAACCTGAATTGATTTAAACCATCGAGACAAGCAATGCTAGAGGATTCAATGTACTGACAAATAGCCAAGAACCTGGATCAAAATTTTAGTATATTATTTTGATATGGGAATAAAATGTTCTTTTAACAACTAAGTTTATTTTAACGAATGTATATACGGAAAAACTGCTTAATTCCCTTTTTATAATACTGTTCTCATGATATGGGGACAGAACTACCCCAAAAATATCTATATTCGTGTTTAAATAATTCCCAAATTGTATTTATTGTAACCTGATTGCGCCGTATTTAAATTCAAAGGATACGAACATCTCTGACTATAATTTTAATATCTCCACAGGAAAGTTAGAATTGAACAAATTTCCGGTAAAAGTTAGACGTTAGTTTCACCAAATAAATACAAAAACATAAGTTGCAAACTATTATATAACATATATTTAAATGCTTCTAAATTGAAGAGAACGATTTTTTTGAATGGCTTGAATCTAACCATAAGTCTAGTTATACAAAATAAGTATTAATTATTACAATTTCTATCCCAAGATTGAGGCTTTTCTCGTTTAGAATTTTGATAACATTCATTAAATTCTGTAAGTAAGAAAATGAAACTACTTAAGGTAATAATTTCAAAATCCCCAATTTAAATGGGTAAATGGTGAAATCACTTAGAAATTCCGGCCAAATAAATCACTGAAAACATGGCTAAAATATTTTTGCAGATCTTCAACTGCGTTTCTTTGTGAAAGTTTGTTCTTTTAATACTATTTTTTTTAAATTAGAATATCTATAATTTGCACGTTTATATGCTAGCGAAAAATTATATGTAACCTTATATGTACATATGTACATGCATACATACTATAACACTAATTTAAAATGTCGTTCCCCCACGTTATCGGACGTTCCGGAGTCCCTGCAGTATCCAATATTATTATGAGGAGTTAATTTTCTACTCATGTATTTATTATACTAACAGATTTGTTTGCATATGCTTAGCTGAAAATGTATGTCCGAAATATAATATTATCCTTATGAGTTGTTTTTGTATTCCTGGGTGGATGTTGCAGTTGGATTTTCAAATGATTTTCCTGGGAAATGAAGTCCTGTTTACAATTCGTATGTCAAATAGTACGTTTTCGTGCAAGGTATGAGATAAGTAAGATTAAGGAATTTAAATATTTGTTGTACGAAACGAATACGTGCTAAATAATTATTAGAATGCTCTTTACAACAATTTTCCGGTGTTAGCCTTTTATCAGCTGTAAAACCATGCAAATAGTTTTATCTCCGTTTGTTTTTTTCGTCGACACAGATCCATGAAAAAATGTTTTGGAAATATTTGGTCGTGAGGTATTTATTTTTGTAAATTTGGTGAATAATGTATCTAAATTCAATGTTCATTAAATTGTGCTTAAGGTGTCACAAATGGTTTGTCCTTCCTCTGACCCACGTACATACGGGAGTATAACTCATAAGATATTTGATTCCCCATATTTGTAGCGAATAACTTGCTACAGCTACAACATTCTCGACTCAAATATCTAATGAATTACTGGAATGTATGGGCTACGGAGGGCAAACTTATTATTTGCATAGGAAATGAGGCTGGGACTAAACAGACTGCTCATATGGATCATCGGAACGAGCCGAAACGTTTCTAAGTTAGTCATAACGGTCATATACCCACTCGTTAGATATTTTTCTTAACACGAGAGAATGCAAAAATCACTGATGAAGTATATGCAAATTTTACAGGTTCATTTTTGAAAGGATGTGCAGGAAGGAAGCTTTATGTTGAAATTAATAAAAAAAAATAAACTGTTGATCTTAAAGTTATTTTGTCTTTTATGAGTTTCTAATCGTGAAGGCTTTAAATCCTTTAATTTATTTATAAATTATTGCGTTCCTGTTAAAGTTGGTAGCCTATCAAGGACTGTAGTTTTATAGTTGTATTACTAGTACTTGTTGTCGGGGAAGGCGTGGTAGTTGGCGCGGGATTTATTAAGGGTATACTCTCACAAAGAGCTGGATATAATCTTTCCCTATGTTAAAAGAGCGATTTTCAAAGAGGATTTGTGCCAACCACTATTCCGGATTCATAGATGTAGGTTTTTTTCCCACTCGCACTCACACTCGCACTTCCATAAAGAAAAATCCACCACTCCTACTCGTGCCCACTCATAGTCTGTCTGAGAATTTAAAACTCCTACTCCTACTCTCAGCGCTAACTTCAAATCTCACCACTCCTACTCACCACTCGTGAGTTACTCAATGTTTTCATCGAAATATTTACAAATATTAAGACAAGTTTTCCTTATCATTAAAAAAGCGAATATTAAGCAAAAAATGCATGACTTGTACATACATAAGTCGGCATTCCACACAATTGTTTGTATGATATTATGAACTATTTGGCAATAACCGCCAATGTTTTAATCGTGGCAATGCTAGCTTTATGCGGTTAATACAATGGTACGAGAAATAGCGAGTAGCAAAGCATGCTACTCCTACTCCTACTCTTTTTCTATGCTACGATTTATACCACTCCAACTCACGACTTTTTTGGCGCCTTCACTCCTACTCTTTACCTTGCTACTCCCCTGTGAGTGTGAGTAGGAGTGTGTTGAGTGCACTCGTCACTCGCGAGTAGCCTCCATGTATGTCCGGATTCATACCAATCGACCGGTTCGATATTGCCTCTGCCAGGTGTAATCTCCCAAAAAGTATCAGTTATTTTAATCCCTTTAGGACCCCAGACGTAATCCTCGTACAACTTATCCCCAGCTTGACCAGCTGTCCAAGCCTTACGGATTTCGTTAGCAAAAATGGTGTATATTTTTAAAGTTCAAACTCAAAAGAATTCAATTACTCACATCTTAAAATATTTTTTTAGTACATACAGGAATATGTTTTGGATAGATTAATTGTACCTATATTGTCGAGGAAGGCTTGAACTTCTTGGCTCTTCACTGTATTTTCAATGTGGACCAATTGCAAATCACCACGTTCACTGCAAGCCTTGAAAGCCTCGGTTTGCTTGTACTATTGTGATGACAGGCACAAAAGGTTTACTAGGGGTTACTGGGATTAAGTACAATAATAATAATTGTACATTCATAACCAGATTTAGAAATCTTCAGTGTTTCCACTGAATTAGGCCCCCTTTTAGAATAGATATCTGAATAAGAATTATTTACTCAAAATAGAACTGTTTTTTTATTGGGACAAAAATATTCTTTCAAAGTTTCTTCCCTCTTGTGGTTCTAAATGCTAATTGATAGAGTTTGTCAATTGAAGCGCCAGAGTTCAATCCTTTCTAGGTTGTACTCACTGTAGATAATACTTAGTGAAAACAGTAACAATAGACCTCTATTAAATGTAAATTGAGGTAAAAATACATACTTTGCCCCGTGGAGACTCCCATTTCATAATGATTGTTAATATTTTTCCATAAACAACAGCGCCATTTTGAGATTTAAACTTTTGCCCCCCTTAGGGGTGCTCATTCAAAAGATAATTTATGTATCTAATAAGATATGCACACCAAGTATTTATAATTGAATTACTTACATTCCGATTTGTAATATAAAATTTGTTTTCAGGTCCCTTCCCTTTCTCATCTTGAAACAATTAAAATTAATACATTTTAAAAGTTGTAAATAAATACGTAAAAGGAACGTTGGAAGAAATGCAAGAAACAACACACAACAGGTCCACACTGATAATTCCACTCCTGCTGTCTCCATAGCTTGCCAACTTATCGCGTTTCCTGTCCATGTTATTTTTCCCACTGCGTTTATAGTATTAAAAATCATTGAACAAGTTTTTAAAGTTAGCACAATATTTGCATTATTATTGTAATAATATTCGAATTCCCTAGATGCAATATCCGTAAATTGTATTCAAACGCATTGAAAATAATTTGCATGCTGCTTCTCAAACCTAAAAGATAGCAACAAAATTATACGAACTCAAAATTGCATAACGCATATGCTTTTTGCAAAAGAATTTTAAAAGTCAGTAGTTTATTCCTTCCTATTCTACACATATTTGAAAATCCAGTCTCTATTTAAACAATTCGCAAAGGGCATGATGTAAGCTATCCTGACGTAACAAATCCCAAGTCGCAGGGGGACTGTCCCTCACAATAATGCCAGCTTCACACCATTCTGCATCGGAAATATCACCTGCAGCAGGTGTTTTCCTCCAGTTTGCGTTGTTCATAGGCCTTTATTGTCCGTCCTTGCCCCAAACGTAATCTCTAAATGGACAAGCCCCAGTTCTTCCCGCTATCCAGGCCGTTCCATATTCTATGTTACGAAAATAAATTGAAGTTAAGAAAAGAAGTTTCGCGGATACAATCCTACATAGATTTAGATATCACGAAATTGTGTCAATTTCTACTTTTGTGGAACAGGAAATTATTCAGGAGCAATCATTGCATGTAGTACATGACGTAGCAGTAGTAATAAAAACCATTGTCCAAGTAATTAAAGCTAGCAGAATTTTTGCATTTGTCGTAGTAATATTTTGAATTGAATAAAAATGTAATATTATTCATAATTTTCAATTGCATTGAAAGCAAGGTTCCATATTGCTTACCGTTTCTCAAGAGGAATTCTCGCAGCTCCAAGCTTTTTTCAGCGGAGTCAATTTCGGCCAATCTTAAGTCTTCCCGACGATTGCCACAAACTGCAACTGCCTCCAACTGTTTGTACTTTTAAATTGAGTCACAAGTTGTATTCCATGAGTTACTTTTGTAATTTGAAAAAAAAAATTTATAATACAACATATTTTGTAGGGGCAGTGTAATCCGTTTATAAGGACATCCCTATAAATTTCGCAACATTTTTCTTTGATAAGGACGTGCTCTCGTAAGGAAAGAAATTAACACGGTCGTAAATGGACATTATAAATAGATACGTTTTCCTCGTAAGATAATACTCAACTAAATGGGGGTCCTTTAGGATTGCTCTATTAGAAATGGTTTACTTTAACTGCTTACCAGACGATCCGTCATGAAAAATCTTCCGCCCGTCATACCAATGGTATTTCCTGAATTAACATTTAATTGATGTAAAGAATTTTTGTGACATTTATTCTTGTACCGTATGCTGTTGCTGGAAGAGAATCTCTTATTGCAACAAAAGAATTAGAAATATTTATACAAATCTTATTTAACTTTATTACTACTGTTTTCTTATAAGTAGAAAATGTTATTATAAAAGTGAAACATTGTTTTATGGCTGCTATATTGAAGACAGCTGTTCAGGCACATATTGTTTATACCTACACATACATAAGTAAGTACTATTATTGTGGTCCAGTAGCAGATCTGTCACTACTACTTCTCTTAGCGCTTCTGCCAACCTGAAGATATGGTACAGCTAGCATCCCCATCCTAACCAGTGCTCGGCACGGGTATGGGTAATACTCGGGTAAACGGGTATGGGTACGGGTATGGGTACTACCCGGGTACTGATTTTGTGTACCCGAACAATTCCGGGTACTACCCGGGTACACTTTGGTCGGCTCAAAATTTCGGGTACGGATACGGGTATGGGTGCGGGTACAAGGATTTCAAAATGGGTATATACCCACCGGGTACGGGTATAATGGTGCCATTTACCCGTACCCGCGACCATTGTACCCGAGTATTTGGATATGTTGAGATTTGAGACATTTTGATGAATTTTATGAAAATAATGGAACTTCCGTTGGAAAATTCTGTCGGTATTTTTAGTAATTCTGAATGCATATAGCTTATTGTTAATACCCTTTTAACCTTACAACATGCAGTAACTATTTCAGACTGTTGCTAAAATTTATATTTATATCTATAATATATATTTTTATGGAAACAGGTTTTAGGAAGAATAATTAATAAACAGACGTGGAATAATATCAAAATAGAAGTGGAGAATAGGATTCAACGAAATTGTATACAAAACGTCTTCATAATGTAGTAATTTGTTACTAATTGCATAAATAGTCTGATTGACACGTATGCACATGATACTTCATTAGCCACAATGAATATAATTTAAAAACTAGAGTTGCGATGAGTTGGATGGCAAGATATTTTTTGTAATTGGTAGTTGATTAGGAAAAGGTGGATATTTGTAACAAGATATAAATGAGTTACATGTACACAGAGCTACTGAGGTGAGAAAATTAATGTAAAAGGCCGAATAAATCGAGAAGTGAAAAATCGAGTCGCCAAGTCCCAAGCCAAAAATGCATGTACATATGGACTGGGTGCTATAAAATACTTCGCCCATCAGCCCATAAACAATCAAATGGGGATAATTTTACTTCTAATCAAAAACGCTTATAGTTTTCTACTCTTCAATAAAAATATATAATGTCAAATACCTCTCTAGCTAGTCAAAATTACCCACTCAGGTGTCATACATTATTACATATAACGTACTATGTATTACATTAAAACAAATCTGGATAAAGTACCCGGGTACGAGTACGGGGACGACACTGAGATACCCGAGTATGGGTACTATTTTCGAGTATTTTCGGGTACGGGTACAATACGGGTACAGGTACATGGATTGAGATTACATTGCGGGTACGGTTAAGAAAAATTTGTACCCGGATACTCGGGTATGGGTACGGGTATAGATACAAGTTATTGAAATACCCGCACTTCGGGTACGGATACGGGTACGGGTACCGATTTTTCGTACCCGTGCCGAGCACTGATCCTAACGACGAACAATGAGATGACCATGCTAGCGTCTATTCCTCTCACCAGTCGATTTCATGTACCAATTGCGTAACCAACGCAACTCGTGTTCTCTCATATTGTATGTACTTTTGCTCATTGTTGTAATTTAACCTAATCGTATTGTGTTTAAAGTTACAATAAAATCTAATACAATAATAATTCAGTGCGAATTATTATCTAGTGCTAATGCCAGGCATTTACTAGTTGTAAGTACACCAGTCATCACCATACACATACATACCCAAGCGGGCAACCCGATATTCCATCTTCATACAATCTATGTGCACGAATTTCTACGATTACTTGGGAACCTTCAACAGCTTACACTTATTTATGCAATATTTTTAATGTCAAAAACCTTAAAAGTTTACCATGTCCACCAGTAATATAACAGATTGAAACACGAAAATTATATGTATCATATTAAATAATTTAGTTGAAATGTATGTGCTTTTTAAATAAATTTAAATACAGCATACTAAGAGGTTAATTTGCAGCTCATGTATTTATACTTACAGATTTGATTACATATGCAGAGTTGAAAAATTAGCATGTGTACATAGCTGTACGATAGAAAGCATTATCCGTTAAGATTTTGGAATGATTTTCCTAGGAAATTAATGTTTGCAATTCACATGTCAAAAAATACGTTTCTTTGTGTTTGGTATGAAATAAGAGAGATTGAGGAATATTTTACATATTTGTTGTATGAAAAAAATTGCTAAATAATCCTTAGAATGTTCTTTCCACCGATTTTCCGATCTTATCTTTTTACGATCTGCAATACCATGGAAATAATTTTATCACCGTTTGCTTTCTTCGTCGACCCAGATCAAAGAAAAAAATGAAAATGCTCAATTATGCCCCGTTTAGATAAGAAGACCCCCCCAAAACTCCAGTAGGTTCTTTCATCATAGCTTCGCCCATAAAAATTTACGCATGAGCAGATACTGTTCAGCAACTTATTTATTATTCAAGAAGTATTCACAAATTATATTTTAAGCAAGGGTGGCGGTAAATCACCATATACGGTATACAAAAGCAGCAAAATGAGAAATCGTTGCAGAACTTTGGCGTAGGTTTCAAGGTCTGAGCGTTGAAGTAGTGCTAGAGCCTTGAGTAGTGGATGTTGTAGTTCGGGGTGAGGGTCGTGTTCTGCGTGTTAAACAGTGCTAGAGCCTTGAGTAGTGCATGTTATAGTTCGGGGTGAGGGTCGTGTTCTGCCTGTTGAAGTAGTGGATGTTGTAGTTCGGGGTGGGGGTCGTGTTCTGCGTGTTGAAGTAGTGCTAGTACCTTCAGTAGTGGTTGTTGTAATTGGGGGTCGGGGTGAAGGAGTCGTGTCATGAGATGGGGTAACATTCTTACAAAGAGCTGGATGTAATGTTTCCCTATGTTGAAATAACCATTTTCCAGGGGGAGTTCTGGCAACCACCACTCCGGATTCATACCAATCTGCTGCTTTGGTATTTTCTGCACTAGGTATAGTGTTCCAATGAAATTGGATTATGGGTTCCTCCTTGAAACCCCAAAAGTATTTCTCGTACAACTCAACCCCAGGAATACCAGCTGTCCAAGCGTGATGGAATTCTTTGGGGAATATTATATATACTTTTAAAGTGTCAACTCAAAATAATTCAATCACAGCAATATTAATCCTTCAAAAATTTTTTAATACCTACCAGAATTTGTTCGGGATGAAATATTAAATACCTTTTCTGCTGAGAAATTCAACCACTTGTTTGTTCTTTGATTGGGTTTGAATGTGTACCAACTGCAAACCACGTTCACTGCAAACGTTGAATGCCTCTGATTGCTTGTACTATTAATTGTGATTACAAGCGCATAAGTGTTATCTACTTACAAGGGTTTACAGTAACTATTTTCACGCAATACTTGTTTAGCGACTGGTCAATGTTTCGTCTCTTTTAGCGATCCTTTTAGAATTTAGAAAAATCGAAAAGAATTGTTTACTGGCAAAAATATTCTATCAGCTGTCCTCGCTTTTATGTTTCGAAGTGCTAATTGTAGTAGCGTGCCATTAGAAGCGTTAAAGTATGACTCGTTGTATAGGTAGTGCTTACTGATGACAGTAGGATCTGTATATACAAGAGACTTCTATTGGAGGTTTCTTGAGGCAAAGTACTCAACGTTCCCGTAGAAATCCCCATTTAATATTAAACGTTATAAATATTTTTATTTAAACAGGAGTATCATTTTAAAATTTAAACCCTAAAGGCTGCTCGTTCAAAAGCAGGGTTGCTGATTTTTTTGAAAAAAATCAAAATAATCGGATTTATTTGATTTAAATCGGATTTTTTTGATTTAAATCAATATTTTCTGATTTAAATTCAAAATTTTATCCTACAATATAATTACCATTCAAATTTTGGATTTAAATTTTCCTAATAATATTGTACACTGTTGGTACTAATGATACTTAAACAATTAGGAAAATATATTGAGAGAAAATTACAAAAGTAAGTTAACTACCTAATGAAATAAAAAGCTGGTTAAAGGCCAATTCTAAATATCAACAGAATTATTTGTAAATTGTAACAATATCGAATTGAGTTTTGTCTTTGAAGCCAAACGGTGTATTTAAATTATGTATAAAATTTATGAAGTAAAGAGTATAACATTTAAAAAATTCATAGTCAAATCTTGTCACTTGAAATGCTACTCTTTTAGAAAAATTGGATGTTGGGATGTCTGTTACGGACGAGGCGTCCCGTGTTATTTCGGGACGAGATTGGGAGACTTATTTTTGTCCCTGGATTTCGAAACGAGACGGAATCTTTTGTGAGACAAAACAATTGTCCCCAGCAGAGGCTCTATTAATATACAATATTTCAAACCTCACTCATATCTAAATTTTGTGGCACTGTGACAGCATGACAGATAATCAATATGGTTGCGTACCCAAATAATCCTGAAAATTACCAAAATCCAAAATTGTCTCATGACCAAAATTCATAAAAACACAAAAATGCACGTTTTACAATGTTTCGAGACGTAAAATTACATTTTACCTAACCGCGAAAGTTGAATAGACGATATTGATTTAAATCAGAGATTTATTTGAAAAAAATCAAGTGATTTAAATCAACGTGATTTAAATCAAGCCACCCTGTTCAAAAGGCATTCTAAGTATCTAATTACATACGTATACGTATTATAATAATTATTTAATGTATACATTAATTAATTATTTATAAATAAATTACTTACTTCACGATTGGTCATATAAAATAGGACAGTACTGGAACCACTTTCATCTTAAAACAATTAAAATTAGCATATATTTAAAGTTGTGAATAAATACGTAAGGAAAATACGTGTAAATTATGCGACATATGTAATTTTACAGCGCTCCAAAAGAAAAGAGATTCAAATTCTAAGGAATCCGATTGTTGAATGGGACTTTGACGCTAACATTTGTATTTGTAACACATATACATACCTCTATCCTTATGATACGGAGTAGCTCCGATAACCCCAAACCGAAAAAGAAGGAACTTAATTTTTGGATCATTATATGGTGATTTAAAAGAAACTATTAAGGATTCAACGATTATTTTACGTGTATATTTTAGAAATAAATCTATAATCTGTAATGGACTGACTTTCGAAAAAATTAAGACTTTGTTGTGGAAAAATAACGTAAGTATACATTGCCAAAATTGAGAGGAATATTTATATAAGGGTTGAAAATTGTGTCAATGTAATTGAGATTAAATCGAATCCTGGATGCATCATCAAGATGAAATGAGAAAGCAAATAGGGATTGTTATTGTTTCGAATGTTAATTGTCCCTTTAACTGATTAGAAAGTGGATTTCGTGGGGAAAATATGCACGCAGGACCAGGGTTGGCCAAATGAAAATGCCCTCGGTTTTATGCCTTCCCGCTTGAAAATGCCCTGAAAATGCCAAAAATGCCCTGAAAATGCCAAAAATGCCCTGAAAATGCCGAAAATGCCCTACTTTCAAAATGCCCGGCAATTTGGGCATTTTCGGCAGGCGTTTTCGATTTTTTTTGTAAATAATCATCCCAGCTAGCACTGGAAGAACATAATGATTTCAGAATGACTTCAGTGGCACTGTAGGGTACAATTCATAATGACAACAGCACTTTTTCATTATGAAATCAAAACGATGCCACTATGATCCTGAAATTTCCGCTTATTCGGCTCATTAAGCTGTCGTAATGATATCAAAGATATTTCGTGCGTGCGGGGAAAATATGACCAGATTATGAGGCAACAGTGCTTCCCTCCAACAGTAATCAAAGAATTTATTCCCATGCTACTACTACTTCGTGTACGTCATATAAAAATTCGATAGTAATTACACAGTACAAACTAAGTTACAACTTTATGAATATGAAATTAAAGCAAAGTCACAATAAATATAACGATTGGAAATAAACATTTTTTTATTAAATATTTTCAATAAAACACTTCGTCCATCAACACACGAATTGTCTTCCAGAAAAAATATCGCAATTGTAAAACACGCTCATTTTAAATTATAAAAAGAAACTACACTCAAGGCAGAGTATTGTAACTGTATCATACTATATAATATGTATATAATAATATATTTTTGATTCGCATAGAGGAAACATGATTTTTGTTTATTGCACAGATGACAAATTTAAACAAAAATATTATATGTTGAATGATCTTATTCAGCGTGTAAGGTGTAAGTATATATACATTATCTGCATTTGTACACGCTTAACTCACTTCACTAATTACCTAAGTCTACAATTTCGTCTAGAAAAGCAGGGAACACTGAATTCGTGAGTTATAATAAATTAAAATCCGCTGTACCTCATTTATAATCTGGTCAACCAAATTGACACACTAAGATAATTTATTTCACGTTTAAAAATTAATACTTTTACATAAGTGAATTAGGAACGATGAAGGCACACCACTAATAAACCAACTAGGAATTGGTTAACAGTTTATTCCTGCACTGGTCTCGCGCCCTCCCAGTAAGCCTGCACGATAAGTCATTGCATAATTTTTACGGAAAATGACAAGATTATGAGCGCAGTTCAATCTGACTCTGACATACTGAAATCATTATGAAGAACCCCAGAATCTGTAATATTTTATGTGATATTTCAGAACCGTGTCAGAAATTGCTCATTGATAAGTTGCCCATTGGAAGTCATAATCTCCTCATCAAAAAGACATGAACTGATTATGAATTTCAAGCATCCAAAATGATATCATCATGACGTTCAGTGCTAGCTGGGATTATTTACCGCTCTTTTTTAGAGACCAGATTGTTTTAAATGTCAAACTTCATTTTAAAATATACATTTTACAGAATGAAATAATCTAAAGCATAGCGATTTGTAAACTGTTAGTATTCCTACATCGTTTCTTCCCCTGTGTATTATTAATCTAAATCAACAATATCCTCAACATCAACTCACCTTCGGACTCGTGAAAAGTAAAACTATAATTTTCGTCATCTAAAATATTTTTTTCCAATTCAGGGAATGCAGTGATATTTTATACACATGATAATCATGTCTAATTTGATTTGATGAACTTGGTTCTGGCTTTGTTGAGAATTATTTCACCAACGCTGATTCTTGTGAGCTTAAATCGATTTCTTTGGTCACATCGATATCCAGAGCAATACCCGTTTTGGTAATAAATTTGGATAATTCCCGTTTTACCTCCACTTGGGCTTTTAAACTTGCGTGCGAGCACGCCACTTTATGGTATAATCCAACTATTTGTTATGAAAGTAATTACACAACATTTTATTTTCACCGATGTCTGACCAATGAAGCTGAATATTGTCATTGATCCGTGGTATCCTGATTAAATCTCAAGTGAAAATTAAGAAAATGGAGTGAGATTTAAAATAATGATAATAAAAATGTTAGCATAGTGAATCAAGACACGCGACACGCTACAATAATGAAATTTCAGGTATGCATTTATAAAGATATTTGCATTGATTCAAACAAAACGTAGCGAAATTTATCTCGCTGAAAAAATAATAGAAAGAGTCTAGGCAGAAGTATCCCGCAGAAGAAATTGATTGAATATGCCCAAAATGCCTGCCCTACGCGGATTATGCCAAAAATGCCGAAAATGCCATAGATGCCGAAAATGCCATGAATTGAAAATGCCCAAAATGCCCGGGCATTTTCGGCAGGCAAAATGCCCAAAATGCCATGGCATTTTCAATTGGCCAACCCTGCGCATGACATTGCAGTAGAGTTCATTTATCAAATAAGCTCATGCAGCGCTTATTGAATTAAAAAACGTACATACTACATCACTGAAGCTTGGAACATGAATTTGCACATAGTGCTAATTGCCTTCAAGCGGAGTTACGAGAAAACTCCGCCGGGATTTTTACGCGGAGTTATTTACGCAGAGAAAACTCCGCGGGAGATTATTACGCCCGGGTGGAGATTATTAGGCGGAGATTCTTACGCGGAGAAAATTCCGCCGGAGATTTTTACGCCACTTCAGATAAATTTACGCGGAGAAAATTCCTGGAGATTATTAATATTTTCAGTAGAATATTGTGAAACACTACCAGTACGAATTGCGCCAGTGAATTCTTTAAATTCATAATGCCAAAAATAATGATTGGGTACCACTATAAATAAATGTTATGAAGATGAGATGGTCAAAGATGAGATGACTTCAACAAATTAAATTTCAGCCCAGGGCTGCATTTATCGACTCGATACTTTCTGTACATATTGTCATTGATTAACGCAAATTAATAAAGGCGGTACAACGCTGACAAATTCATGAAACCCGCATTGCAGATTCTTAATAAATAAAATTCTTTGCCACTCTTCCAAGCAGCATTATTCACAATGTCTTCCTCTAGTGCTTTATGGACGCTGTCATTATGCGTTAATGTTACTGTATGTTACCAAGTGCATTTTATGACTACTGTTTTGAAAAAAACACTTCTATAAGAATAAAATTCATGTGTAACAGATAATAATTACTCTGCGTAAAACTATCCTGCGGAATTTTCTCTCACTAGACATTTCAGAGTTTGCTAGCACAATTTGTACTGGCAGTGTCTCACAATATTGTACTGAAAATATTACCCTTGGGAGTTAAATTGTTGTTTCCGGATGTAGTTTAAAATACAGAATAATAATCTCCGAAGGAATTTTCTCTGCGGGAATTTCACTCAAATGGCGTAAAAATCTCCGGCGGAATTTTCTCCGCGTAAGAATCTCCGCGTAAGAATCTCCGCGTAATAATCTCCACCCGGGCGTAATAATCTCCCGCGGAGTTTTCGCGGCGTACAAATCTCGGCGTAAAAATCCCCAGCGGAGTTTTCTCCGAACACGCTTCAAGCATGTGAAACAATGAAAGCTTTGATAAAAGAACATTTTATTTGTAGACTTGTACTTTAAAAATGCAAGTGTTTCAAAATTACAAACACTGATCCAGATGGCTTAACCTGACCATAATTATCAATTTGACACAAAACATTTATAGCTGAATTTGCTTACAACAAATATAAAAAAAAACACATCTGTCAACAAAAATTGACACACATAATTTTTTAGGTGCTAGAGATTTATGTACCTCAACACGTTGTTTCCACATGCTTGTGCCCGTAGATAGATTTTTAACATTAAGAACTCGTCCCTATTAGGAAATATATTATTATGAAAGAGTTTTTGAACAAATTTTGTGATTTCGAAAACTATCTCAATAAGACCTAGAGTAGTGCATCGCATGGGTTTAAAATAGTCGAACCTGTACCTGGACCCAAACTTTGGGTACCTCAAAAGTGTGAACCTGTACCTGAAAGTTTACCCATTTAGCAGGTTCAAATTTTTCGATCCTGCACCTGACCCAATTGTGTTTTGACAGTACCCGCACCTGATTAGTACCTGAACCCGAAAAAGTACCCAAAACCCGACCTGAACCCGCGTATTTTTGAACCGGACCTGAACATGTTTGTGTACTTGGGAAGCAGAACGTTTTTTTATTTTATCGTGTACTAAAAGTACAATTTGGTACAAAATATATTTAAAATGAATAATAATGCATGTTCAATGGTTCGTGTGACACCCTGCCATTGTCTTTGCGATGGAAATCATCTTGGAAATTTGAAATTCTCCGGCCTTTAACTTCCGGAAACCATTCATCTTATCCATGAACCCAAACATTTCAGGTCTTTCGTGATCAGGATCAGGTCTTTTATGTGTTGCACCTGGTCCTGACAGGTAAAATCAAAACGGGTTTTTATATGTACCTGGCCCTGAACCTAACCTTTACCCAATTTCACGGGTATAAATTATTGTACCCAGAAAGGGCCCAGAAAGATACCCAGAAAGATTGGGTCCAAAATACATGCACCCATACTGAACCTGAACCTGGACCTGAACCAAAATACCCGGGTGCGACCTGGACCCATGCGATGCACTAACCTAGAGTACCATTGTGAGAGTGAGTGAGTGTCAGAAAGCAGACCTTTAATTCCCGCGCGCTTTGTTGATTAAACATGTACGCAAGACTGAGACTAATATTAAGCTGCCCCAAACCCCGCAATAGTGGGGTCGTTGGTTTTGTGTAGTATAATTACGTCTCGAGTGTCCTTAAATCCCAAGCGGGGTAAAGAGCAACAGCCCGACCAGCATGAGCATGAGCTCAATCTCTACTTTTAGCTTCTACGCATGTACACATATGAATAATAATATTTAGTATTGAGGTGTCGTTGTTGATTGAATGATAAAATAAAATCCTGGTGTATGGAAAACCTCCAAATATGGTTTCTCTTTTTAAGAACAACTCAGGGAGATAAAATAACCCGTTATTTAGCTCATAACAAGTTTACATACAGGCACTCTATGAACAAAGTAAAGTAATGCTATCTAGGATAACAAAGTATTGATAAAGAAAGTTTGAATTGAAAACTTTATTTCAGAAAAGACAATAAACAAGATTGAGGAAAATTGTAACACATAATTGACAGTAACGTCTTCATATAAAAAAAATAATTAAACAGTCATTTCTTAATTTGACAATTCACAAAGAATATGATGCAGGGTGTCCTGACGTACCATTTCCCATTTTGCAGGGGGGCTGTCTCTCACAATAACGCCAAGGTCACACCATTCTGCCTCATTAATATCGCCTGGAGCTGGTGTTTTCCTCCAATTTGTGTAGTTCATGGGCCTCCCGCCATCCTTCCCCCAAACGTAATCCCTAAATGGACAAGCCCCAGGTCTTCCTGCTATCCAAGCAGTTCCATATTCTTTTAAAGAATAATAATAATTTGTGGCCAAGAAAAAGTTTTCCGTGATAAAATAAAATAATTAAATCCCCTCAACATTAATTTCGACTGCTGTCCAATCAGTAATAATGAGAACTATTAAACTGAGAAACCAAGTATTGATTACCATTTCGGAAGAGGAATTCTCTCACTTCCCGGCTTTTTCCAGCGGAGTCGATTTCTGCCAATCTGAATTCTTTCCGCCAATTGCAGCAAATTTCAAATCCCTCAGTCTGTTTGTACTACAAAATAAAAATTGAATCTCAAATAACTAGTTACTTAGACTTCACTTTGAGTTGTCATAAGTGGACACAATTTTAATTTGTATGTGCTGTCGGCTCCCTTTACAAGAACAACTCTGGAAATACCGATGAAATATTATAATGCATTAGCATGCTTTCATAATCAATGAGATATATTAGGATTGTTATACACGTCGATGTCTTTGCCTCCATTTGGAGACCAGTTTCCCGGATTTATTATAGCGAATTTTTCGAAATGTAATCGGTTACCAGTCTATCAGTCATGTAGAATCTTTGGTTCGTCCTCCAGGTGTTAGTTCCTGAAACAACATTTAGCTTCTTATTAAAAAAAATGTTTTTACAAGTGTGCACACACGCTATCAAATTTCCCAAATGTTTTACTGGGCAGGAAAAATATCACTTTTTGCATCTTGATGCGCCCTTGTATGTACATATATACTATAGCAAAATTGATCTTTCATCATTAAAACGACTACTGTATACTACTTGCATACAACACAATTAAAGGCATTTAATAATTATTATTGGCGCAGAATTTAATTTTGTTAAAAGAATGCAAAATATTCGGAACTTATAATTACATTATTAAGTCAATGTTGTTGAATCAAAAATGTGGTTAGAAAAGTCCATTCTTGTGCATTTATAGCAAGACTTTTTGGCTACTCTTGACCGTAAAAATTCTAAAATCCTTACCATACGTTGTACCCTGAAACCCTATGAAAATTAAAACTAAAATGATTTGCTGAATCATGGTAAACAATTAAATTGGAACTATGAGTTGACTATTTGTTAAGAGTGGAGTGTTCATAAAGTCACATAATGAGCCAACTTATGGATTCTTATTTTTATACCCAATTATTTGGGTCGTGTACAAAGTCTTTGCTTAAGTCAAAAAAGGGGAATATTATCAGGTCAAGTGTTGTTGGATTATGAAGTGGGTTTCATGCGAAACATATTACTTATGCACATTAAGTAGGAATTCCCCTTGTTTTGAGATCACTGATCGGCAAAATTTTTGAACTCGATCTCGCACTCAAGAGTGCTATGAGTCTCTAAACGGTACTCAGAACTCACTCAGGAACTCAAATTCTGAATCAAACAAGAGCTCGCACTCGCACTCATGAGTGACCATGACGAAATCTTGCACTCAAACTCGCACTCAGGAACTCTCAACCAGTGCTGCCCGAGTCAAGTCAGACTTGACTTGAAAACTTGCGACTTGACTAGACTAGTAGGTAAAAATACCCTTGCAGTAAAACTTGACTAGACTACATCCTGTTTGTGTAATTATGGGACTTGACTTGACTAGACTCCTTGCAGGGATAACAACTTAGTGATTGACTTGACTCGACTAGCCGTTTTCGATGGCATTTTCTAGTCAAGTCATAACTAACCCCAGCACCCTCGAGCGGTCGATAAAACTCCAAAATCATGCAAATTATTACTTTTGTAGGCCTTCATCTAGCTTCATCCACTACTGCGATTGGATAAATACTATTATTATGGCACATTCACAGAATTATAGAATGACTTTTCAGGCTGTAACAACTCCAAAAATACAACTGCTAATCATTTTCACTTGTTCTGGTTGTAATTTTCAAGCCAATATTTTGAACTTGTGTATTGTGGTTAGTCAGCGTATAATATAACAAAATTCTAGCTTTTTGTTACACAAAACCAGAAGGTCCTAAAAAATCATACAATTATTAATTATCATAAATGCACAAATTGCAATACATGGATGGAAGGTAGCGTTGTTTCGAATAAATCAGTGAACATTATTTGTAAACAACGAGCAGAATCCAAAAATGAGAAATAAGTAAAAATTCCCAGCAGGATTAGAAATGGAGTAATAAAACTATGCATTCACTTTTTCATGCTTAAGTAAAAGGTAAGATTAAATATTTCAATCACCACAAGCTGCTACTTGGTGGGAATATTTGATTTAACTGTAAGACTGGAAGACTTGACTTGACTAGGACTTGACTACACTTTCCTGTCCTATTTTGAGACTATGACTTGACTTGACTAGCTGGATGGAAAATCCAGGTGACTTGACTTGACTGGACTATGCCTAATGCATATTGTGGTTTACTAGACTAGACTTGACTTCGAAGGGCCGGCGGGCAGCACTGCTCTCAACAACAAATTAAAAATAGCGCCATTTCAATGAATCCGCCAAAGAATAACGCTGAAGCCGTCCACTGTACTGACGATAGCTCACATTTTTAGGGGAAGCAAAATCATCAAAACGCTAAATGCAGGCAAAATGTACTAACTTTGTAAGTGTAGATGGGGGCAACATGCATTCTGTTATGGAATTAATGGAATATATGAGTTCCAAATACTGCTCTCACACTCTCGCTCAATGACTGTAATCTATTTTTATGGCACTCGAACTCACAAACTGAGTTCTGCCCATAATGCCGCAAGTCTCACACTCGGCACTCAAATTTTGAGTTCTGAGTGCGAGTTGAGTGCGAGTTTTGCTCTCAAAACTCGTGAGTGCGCCGATCAGTGTTTGAGATACGTGAGGTAAACGGAATTTTGCAAATATTTGCGCTGTCAAAAACACACTGAAAAATCATGAAAATGCTGATTTAGTCAACATTTATTCAATCTTATGTTTTTACTAGCTATACATACGTAAGAGCAAAGAGAAATATCTCCGCTTCTTTTCTTCAACTGATACAGTTCAATGGAAGTAAAGTTAACAATATTTTTGTAATTATATTTACTGGTCAACAAAATGTCTGGCCATTGATATTATTTTGCTATAGCTAGATCTGTACCTCCTATTTTGGAAATAAACTATTGTGTGTCTACTATTTTATCCTGGAACCCGTTTAATAGAAATCCTAATATTTTTTATCTTGACCGTTAAGTTTCCTTTGCTTCAATAACTAACGTATATGTCTCAATCTGAGTTAAACAGTTTAATCCACCAACGAGTGGACTACTGTAAATAAAATGAAAGTACATTGGCACTTATTTTCTGCGTAGAAAGCAATTTTTTAAAATACTTTTTTTCTAACGGTAATTACAAAAAATGGAATCATCAGTTGTTAAATTTAGGGGTACAGTTGCTTGAAAAAATCCATCGATAAGTGGAATGACATTGAGATTAAAGAATAAATACAATGTATGCTTTGCATATGCATGGTCTCCATACAGTAAATTACAAGAGTGTAAACTAGCAATAAACAAGATCCAATACACAGTTCTGGACTTACCAGGAAAATAAATTAATTAGATATTACCTTTGTGGTGCTTTTTTAATTTCACAACTCTTACCATTTATTTAAATCAGAAAGGCAATTCGTACATCATAAGTACACAAGAACAATAAATTATGCAAACCTACATACTGTCTTTATTGTGTTAATCTCAGATTCTCCCTCGAATTATAATTTAATTAATTTTGTATTCATTTATAATATGTAGATTGATATTTTGTACATTCCTAATAAATACCAAAATTGAAACAGGCTCATATTAATTAGATTCAGTGTGTAGTCACTATGGAAAGCCCCTTTACAAGGGCATCTCTACCAAGCATTACATTACAAACTGATTATCCGAATTTTGAGCTCACAATGTCGGTTTTTAAGCTCACAAGTACCAAAACTCACAAGGTGGGTTCTTTGAAAGTAGGCTACAGGACCGTTTCGAAATAATTTCTACATCTTATACAATTCACAAAGAACGGGATGCAGGGCTTGCCGGTGTACCAAATCCCATTTTCCAAGGGGACTATCCCTTACAATTATGCCAAATTCATACCATTCGGTCTCGCTAATATCCCCTGGAGCAGGCGTTTTCTTCCAATTTGTGTAATTTATCGTCCTCTCGTCGTCTTTACCCCAAACGTAATCTCTGAATGGACAAGCACCAGTTCATCCTGCAGTCCAAGCAGTTGTGTATTCTGTTCAAGAGCAATTGAGCCAGAAGATAAAAATAAGCTGATATAAGTATAAAACATAGCAGCACTAATTTTACCAAAGTATGCATTTACATAGCATATAACACTCCATCCAATAATTTTAAGAAGGACTGTGAAATGAGCAACGTAAAATATACTTACCGTGTCGTAAGAGATATTCTTTTACATGTTCGCTCTTTTTAGCAGAATCTATTTCCGCCAATCGGAAATCATCGCGTCGATTGCGGCAAATTTCAAATCCCTCAAGCTGCTTGTACTGAATTAATTTTAAACGATCAGTTTGACACAGCATAGGGCTTCATCAGTTGAGGTACATTAAAATACGAGCTTAATGAAAATTCACGTTTTAATCCGTATAGGTAAAAGTTAATTTTTTTGACTTATTGCAGTCATCCGATGCATTGACAATCAGAGCAGTGTACATATAATTATGAAAAATGTAACTTACTGCCCGATTGGTTAGGTAAAACACGCCGTCAGTATCCCTCCCTGATTCATCTGAAAGTGCATAATATGTACATAATTTTAAATCTGTGTCTCTCATGAGTCTTACTGTTACAACTATTTTAAACATACCTCGTTCCATAGGACCCGGTAAAGCTGCTACAATAATAACGTTCATTAGAATATGTATCAAAAAGAATTTATGGCTCATTTTGCTTCACTGTAGGATTTCCAAACTAATTTAAATAATTTAAATAAAGAGCTAAGAATTAAACAAGTTTCAATTTTTCGGCGTTTTTGCAAAGTCGGATATACATGTTGTTTATCGGGCCGGGTAATAATATAAAGTATGCATTGGGACGACTATTTATACAGACGAAAATTAGATTAACATAGATAAAATCAAATTCAGGGTTCTTAAAATTGACATGCAGTTGTAAATAAGAGTCAATAGGTTGTGCTGTAGAGATGTACGTAGTGAGCATTAATGCTGATTAGAGCTTGTAAATGTATAGCTGATGCACTAAATCCTGAGGTAAATAATTATTAACCTAAATAAACATCTGTATTGTCCAATTAAATATGTGTATCGAATGTTGAATGACATGACAATATACATATACCCAAATAGGCACTGGATTTCCATCGTAATATGTACGACAGACATTGTAATTGAGTGTGCTCTTTATAAGTTGTCATTCAACTTGGACTGAATTATATTAGTCCATGTTTTTTTATTGACATAATGCATCCAAGAGAATATTATGTGAAAAAAAGCGACCCAGCTATTAATTTTATGCTATCAATTAAAACTTGGAAATTATTCAAAATCATCTTCTTTTTCAAATCATGTTTCACTGGAAAATTATGCATTTCTGGAATTATTACTATATTTAATTTTGATTTCTTGATTCAGGCTCAGCTAGTGAAAGAAACTGCTGTGGTACTTGATTAATTTGAGTAGAAGAAAACTATGGCAAGTTAGGAACAAGATGATGCCACGTTTTGAGCGCTGGGCAGGCTACTTGGCAAGGATTGCGGTTTGCAGATTACGAATTAAATTATTTACATGACTTCAAGGATATCAATTTTTTATATGCTCTGACTCTGAAGGATTGCGGAAGGATTAAGGAATAATTCTTGTCTTTGGACCCTACAGTATGCATTGGGTAATCCGTGGTTATGTAATCTGGATTACGCTCACCCCTGAACATTTTCCATCTCATCATAGAGTCATGCATGTAATAATAAAAGGTTATATTCAGGTAAATGTGATGGTCTTACATGAACTTCTTTATTATTTCTGGGACAATTTCATGGAAAATAAACTTTAGGGACTAATCATCAGTCTCACATACTTTCTCACAAAAAGCAGGGTGTAAGTTCTCTTGAAATTTTAGAAGCCATTTTCCTACAGGGTCTTTTAAAATTACGATACCGGATTCATACCAGTCTGTCTCTCTCCAATGGCTCCGATCAGGTGTTATTTCCCAATTTGTAAAATTCAGGACATCATCACTGGACTCCCAAACGTACTCTTCAAATGGAATCGATCCCGATTTACCTCCCGTCCATGCGGTGGGGACATCTGGTGAGAACAAAACAATGAATTGTAATAACTGGACAATTAATAGCATGTGATTGTTATGTACACACATATACATATGTGTGTACGGATTTTTTAATTTAAATATTTATTTTCAATCAGTAGAACTTTTGAACCTTCATCAAGGAGAAATTGCCCCACACTGATACTCTTTTCTAAATCCTGAATTTCCACCAACTGCAAATCGTCTTCGTCATTATTGCAAATGTGCCATGCCTCCGAACGTTTGTACTGAAATTAATTACAAAATTGTTTGATATTTCAGAACTATTTTCTACAAATGAATACAATTTTACTTACCATCCTTTTGGAAATGAAGTATCGTCCATCCGTTCTCCCTGCTTTGTCAACTATACGCACACGTACAGATATACATATATTTAAAAACCCATAAATTTGTAAGTCACATAGATGTGTATTTAAACCCATATTAGATCAAAAATTAATTATTTTCGATTATACAACTTTTTACAAAACTGGGCATTTTTTTATAAGTTTATAAGGGGCAGTGCCAGAGGCCGTATGGTCTTAATTTACTAATGTGTACACTATAACTAATAAAAAATAATAGCAAAATAAGCCGTTTCCAGGAGATCTGGGCTAAACGGTTTAATCAGATCCTGACGCTGCCCCTTAGTGCTAGCAAGCGCTATATGGGTGTCATAAATTTTTACGACGCGATGAATTTTTAGCTTACCACCTGTTTCCGGAGAAGTAGCTCCGGATCCGATAATTAAAAAAAGTCCCACAAAAAGGGATAAAGAAATGATATGCGCGTTCATTCTTTCAATCTACAGTAAGGCACAAAATTGAAGGATAATTTTGAAATGTTGTACAAGAATGACTACTCAAAAAACTAGTGACAAATACAAACTCGTTGTAAATACACATTGATTTAAAGAATAATATATATACTTTCAAAGTTTCGGTAACTAGGTCAACTGTATTAGTAATAGATATAATTCAAAATATGATTAGGGTACGATCAAGTTAAATATTTATTTACTGTTTCAATATCCGGTGCGGTTAAAAATACCCGTTGTAAAAAAGGCTCTCAAACCATTTATTTACATTTAGTTGCATCAAATTTCCTAAAAAGTGATTTACATAATTTCACGTAATCCTCAAAACCAGAATAAATATTTCTGGAATGTGCAATTGGAATGGTGACTGGAGCATTTCAGTTCAATGGCAATGCTAATAATAATTGTATGGTGTATATAAATGCAACTGAGGATTAAAAAATCATCTGCGATCAGTACTACCTGCAAAGTCACTTAATGTTAGGGGTGACGTGCCACTATGTGATGCCAGGTTAAACTAACTTACAATTAGATATTTTAACTTAGGTTCAATATTCGCAGAACAATGATTTTTGGCAAAGTCACAGAAAATTTAATTTTGAATCATGGGATACAACAATCACGTCGTTGTTACTGAACCCTTCAAAACTATCATTAAATTAACTTAACTGACCTCAGTATTTAAACTCTCCTTTAAGTTTTTTTTTTATTTCTGGATTATGCAGTTGAATTCCTGGGAAATGAGTACTTCGACAGTTTGTTTTATGACAAGTGAGATTAGAGAATTTTACAAATATTAGTCTGTTAAAAACATGTTGAATAGTCACAAAAATGTTTATTCGAAGGAATTATTCAGTCACAACGTTTTATCTGTTGGAAAATCGTGCAAATATCGTTATCACAACTTGTTTTCCCTATTGACCCGCCAGACCAACACTGATATACATAGATGGGAAAATCATTTGTGCTGGTCACTGATCAAGGTATAGTATTTTATTTTGGTAAATACAGAATCTCAATGGGCTTTGATGAAGATTTGAAAAAGAATAAACAATGTGTATGTTTTGTCAAAAGAAACGTTAAAAGGAGCAAGTTAATAAATACGTAATAATTATACGTTCCGTGTCATTATTACAGTAGTAGACATTCCAAAGGGATTTTGAAATTACGTTTCTTTTTATGACCAAAACCTTTCTGAGGACATGTTTAACTAGTATATATTTGTATGTGCTTTAATATCGGTCATCTGATATGTAATTGGAATTGCAAATTGCGGACCCGGACGATAAAATTAACATTATAGGACACTGTTGTATAATATATAGATAGAGTTATAAATAATTAAATATAGATGGTGCTCAATACAGTTATCATCAATTTTCAAAAAGGTGTCTGGAGTAGCAGAAGTCACAGCCATTGTAGTTAGGTTACAACAGTTGTAACTTGATTTGCTCATTAGCTCATCGGGATTATTGTTTGGTATCTTTTATCGGCGTGTATATCAACCATAGATGAATTCTTTGACCCTGTACAATCGTTCCATGTAATTTCCACTTATAGAATAATAAATTCTAAAGAAAGCTTGGAAATTAGTTAATAAGTAAATCTCACGGCAGTGGTCGGGTTTTTGTGGAAAGATGTTAATATTCTTTCCATGGAAAACATATTCTGGCAGGGAAACTTTTAATAGGAAGGCATTTTTTTTGTAAAAAAGGATTTTTTAAATTCGTTGACATTCTGTTTGGCTGGGATTTTCAAAAAAATGTATGTCTTTCATGGAAAATTGAAATGTACTGATTTTTTAGCAGGGATTTGTCGTCTTGTAGGAAAATGTTTTTTACCAGGAGGGATTTTGTTGACTGTTTTTCAGTAGCCATTTTTGAAATCGTTTACGACTTTCCTTTAGGGACTTCAGCTTCAGCAAGCAAACTTAAAAAACTTCCATTGAGATCTATAAAAATCCGACACCTGCCACGCGGTCAAGGCGGCCTGACCGTAACTATGTACTACTGTATGAATTACTGCATGGGGAAAGGTAATGTGTTCAAATAATTATTTATGGGCGAAGGGAAATAATTCTGTTGTTATGTTGAATTATTTTAGCCCTCATTATTCTGTACCCATTTTTAATATTTCGGCAAAATACTGTTCAACAAAATATATGAAATTGTATATGTCTAAAGTAATGTAAACAATGTTTTCAGTTATTTTAATTTCATTAATTACGTATAATTACATTAAAGCGAAGCATGGCACTCTGGACAAGTCATATACATATGTACATTGTGTCATTGGGATTCAGTTGCAAATACTCAAGTACTGTACTCAAATAAGAGCTCGCTCAAGTAAACCCACGCTTATGTAAAGTTTAGTGCTCATTTAAAACACCTTCATGAACAGTTAGTCTTGAAATATTCCGATTAAACATGGGAGAGAATGTCAATAATATAATTAATTAAATTAAATTTTAAGCAATTATAATGCTATTGAGAGTTAGATGCTCTGACAAAGAGCCCTGAACAGTCGATTTTTATGCTGTAAGCCCAATTTCCGGGGAGGTTGGACAACCGTTATTCTGGATTCATACCAAATTTGAGGAAGAGGAAAGAGGATAGCACCGTTTTTCCAATCTGGGTAGGAAATCGGGGATTCATCAGAGCTCCATACGTAGTCTTTGAATAGAACATTCCCAGTCTTACCTCCTGTCCAGGCCGCAGATACACCTGTGTACATGGACCGTTTTTTCGTAATGAATTGTATGAAATGGAAAATGACTTGATTTATATGGAATTTAGTTAAATGCGCAGGATCCAAAGAACTTTTAAATATTTGGTCACACCCTGCTCATCCAAAAAATCGTACACAGCTTTTTTTATTAGTGCACTCCTCAATTCTACCAATCGGTAGGGTCCTCGGTCACTGCAGGTCGTTTTCGCATCGTTTTGATTGTACTGATTATGAGTTAAAAATGAAACAATTAATTCCGGTGTTTAATACAATAAAAGTAATTATATATATACATATACCTATATACTAGCAGAATATTGGACATTACGTATTGTCATTTAATGTTTTATTTATTTTGCTAGGTGATATCAATTGAACCGGGAGTTAACCAGAGTAAAGAACTTACAGACAGAGTGCTCATTACAAGCTGACCATTCAAGCTATTGTAAAGAATCCATTCCTTGTCCTCTAAAAACGCAAAACCAAAGTGTGTTAAAGTAATGAAAATTCCTTTTTATCTTTTAAGTAAATATATTTGCATAAATATTCGAACTAATGTAAATTGTCACTGGATTAGATCTGAAAGTCGTTAAACCGTCTTAAGCTTTATTACTTCTACACTTGGCTGGAAAACATTTTAACAAAAATCCTGTAAAAACTCTCGAACCACCTATCGTACAATCTTAAAAATTCCACGATTGTTCGTCATTCGTAAAATATGGACCATTTTTATGAAACTCACTCCGTTTGTACTATTTATCTGTACTTACGAAAAAAAGTAACTACTCTCTATAGCTACTAATAAAATTAAAATTGTTTTGAATGTAATGTTTGCAAAGCATGAGAATCTCCGAGATGTAAATGAATGAATTCAAAATAGGGCCTACACCGCAGGTTTACAGTAGAGGTGGGGCCCGGAAGCGGGTTTTTGGATTTGGGCCGGCCCGAACCCGACCCGGCCGGGTTTTTGGCCAGGTTCAGTCTGTAAATAAGAACTTACGTCAGGCTCCGACCGGGTTCGGGCTGCACTAAAACAATGAAACCGGGTTAAGATCGGGCTTGGCCCTGTATTTATTTTTCAGTTCGGATTTCGGGCGGGCCAGAAATTACAAATGATCCGACAATCCTACTAGAATGCACGCTTATTGAATGCGATGAGTGATGGATAGTATATGTAAATATAATAGAATATGTAAACGAAGGTTTCACACCGGATTCAATTGTTACTAAAAAGCCGGGTTTTCATCGGGTTTTAAAACCATTTAAAGAACGGGTTTTTAGCCGGTTCAGGCTGTAAAAAATTTTGGAGCCCGGGTTTTTAACGGGTTCGGGCTTCACAAAATTTAAGGTGCATAAAACGGGCCGGGTTGAATATCAAATATTTAGCCCGTTGGCGGGCCGGGTCGGGCTAATAGAGTACTTGTTCGGGTTTCTTCTGGGTTCGGGCCTGAAGTCAAGCCCGAATCCCACCTCTAGTTTACAGTTTAAGTCACTGCATTGGCTTGTATGGTTATGTTAGGGGTCTGAGTTGAGTGGAAATAGCGTACTATAAATTCCCTCAAGTTTACTTTTGGTTCCTCAAATATTGAAGAGATTTTATTTAACTTTAGACAAATACAAAAATGGAACTTAATAATATCTTTGTGTGATTTTCTAAAATATAAGTTAACACTAAGATTTAATTCTGATTATAAATATTAATTCAAAGAAGATCTTCTCTAAATCTAAATACAAAGTTAATAAAGTTATAAAAGTTCAAGTTTAATTCCTATTACGAGTTATCAAAGGGTTACCCAAAATTCCTATCAAAATTCTAAATGTTTTCTCAAAATTTCTCGAAATACAATCCACCAGCCTGAAGAGCTGTGGTAAAATCCTTCCTCTTCTGAGAGTAAAGGCTATCTTTCAGAAAAAACTACTCGATTCTGAGAGCAAGAGTATTTTTGATAAAATGGGAGTAAAAAGGGAGAAAACCGAAACCCGAGTGCTATACGAAGAGGGAGAGAGAGAGAGTCCAAGAGGACAGCGTTTCGGATCGGCGTGTTCAGATCGACTGTGAATCTGTAAGATTTTCCTGGGGTATTTATACTCGGCCGCAACCGTACTCTCAAAATCCGAAGTCAATTGAATAGATTTTTATGACTGGACCATCTGGCCGAAACCAAGTTCCAACCCCGCCAGCCTGGCGCCGGTTCGAGATTGCTTTGCATTTAAACACATGGCAATACATACATAAGCAATATCAGTTTCAATTACTTTCTTAATCTTAGGTCTTATCGTAACTTACATTTATTGCGATCGTAAAGATCGAACCCATTGTCCGAGACAGATCCCAGTACTTAGGAAGGAGTTTTTATAACCCTCACCCTCGTAAAATCTTATGAGCTCCGGAACAAAATTACTTTGTCTCCCTTATTTACAAAACAACTTCCTCCTAACCCTAAGGTTATAAGACCGTAACTATGGTTACACTTATGTACTAACATGCTTTGAAATCAAAAGTTGTTCTCCCTGGGAAAATGTCTTACACTCTAAAATACAATGGTCTCAAGCTTTTTACGCACTAATAACTTGTATATATAAACGTCCTACGCATGGAGAGATTTCCCTCCTCTTCTCATCCGCTCGGACTGAGAGGAGCCAAAGGGTAATCTCTACACACACAGAGAAGAACTTTTCCAACTCTGGACATTTTTATTAAAGCCAACGGTCAGCAAGTTTATTTGCGTACATGTACTCATTCCTACGTTCATTTTAACATCCTATTCTCATTACTACCATTACATAAAATCTTACGTTATTATGTACGTATCAAATACTTATTTCTACGCTAAAAAGAGCGTATCAAATACTTCCCCCCCTACGAAGACCAGTCCCTGGTCGTAAAAGGCAGACGTACAAACATATCATTTTAACCTTTTTATGCCTCAACATCCACGGTTAACTAACAGTGTGTCCACATCGAAATAACCGGGCGACACTGTCATTACACTCGCCGGGGTATAGGTTTTCTTTGGACGAGTAGACGACGTTGCGGTCGATCTCGTGCATGAGGACGACTGGAGTGATGGAGTCTTTGAGGACCCAGCATAGTCGTTGGTAGTTGTACGTACCGAGCACTCGTTTACTGGTGAAGAAATAGCTGTCCAAACTGGTAGCCATTGTCGTGTTCGGGTAGCCTCGTGAAAGACCTCATCCCAAGTCGTTTGGTCCTCAGCTTTCTCTTTGCTCGTTTGTTCTGTCACTGCCCATAGACGTGTCAAATCTTTACACTCGTGTAGCCGTGATTCTATAGACATAATTTCCTTTTGAGTAGAATAAAACTCATTTTTAGTTGAAATCATCTACATCGTAAGTATCTCAATCATTTCATACCATTTAACATACTTTCTACGTTAACATTCAAAAGATATCTTTCCTGACCCTGTAAATCGTGACTTGTATTTCTTTTTAGACTGCTACCAAGCTATTGGACTGAATCTCCTTAGACGTAACCTTTTTTTGTAACCAAAGTTGTAGGACGTGGGGCCTTGTGTAACATCAATTCTGCGTCGCCAAAACGTAGGGGTTCTCAACGCCGAATGGCTTCCTGAGTTTGCTGTTGTTACTATCTCACTTCTGCTTCCCAGTATCTGCTATATACTCTCAGTTTGATCTGGTCTTTGAAGTATCGGTATATTTCGGGATAAATAAGGCGTATCATTCCAAAGAGAATGAGCCAAATAAAAGGATTCACGATAGGTCGGTAAATGACAATAATGGAGTAGCCTTCCATCATCTTGATTCTTATCATCAACATTCCAATAAAGGTTGGTTTCCGGGAATTCTCGTACGTTAGAAATGCCAATATTAGGGTGCAAATAGTAAGCCATATAATTTTCAGAGCAAATGTACTGCTACCTTCTCCTGGCAGACAATCGGGAACGGTTGTCCACTGTCCTGAGAGAATTTCTCCATGAGTCGAAATTGTCCTTTATACTGGAAGATACAGTAAAGTACATGTTTGCCATGATGTAATTCCACTCTGAATTAAACACGAAGCTTCGATTGGTAAATTCTGGTCGATTCCAAGACGTCTTATCGTCGGAAAAAGTTTAGATTCTCCATTCTGATCCACTGTGATGGGATGCTATGGATTACTCGTGCTTTAATCAAATGTGTGTTGTCACATGGGAAAATAGGTTCCGCGTATAGTTGGTTATGGACTCTCAAGGTACATAAGCAGTTTTTGTTTTGATTAGGCTTGCTGGGGAAGTAATTTTGGCAGTTGGGGAACTTTGAAGAAAATGGGATTATGTCCTTCGTATAGGATCGTTAAAGGTGTCTTCGCCCTTCGTAGTCCTGCATGTATAAGAATTCTAGGCTTTACATTGAGCTCGTCTCACCCGGTAACAGTCATCACGTTTACATTTGACAGAGTTTACATTCCAAGGATAGGTCTAAATCATTCTTTATTTTGTCCTAACTTTACAGTTAGTAACCAAATTTTTAACAAGACGTTTACCGTTTACTTAGTTTTTTCTAAACTAATTATTCTTACATCAATACTCATAACATATTATTTACTTTTCCGTTTCTTAATTACAATCTTAAATCGAAATTTTAAATCTTAACAATTCTCATTTTCATTTAACTCTATAAGTACTTTTCATTTTCTTTATCCATAAAACTCTGGCGGTTTAAGAGGACGACCAAAACGTGAGACTGGTTTTGCGTTCGGGTTGGCCACCCCTTCCGCAACCTCATTTTCAACGTCGGTTAACAAATATTCGTCGTCACCCTCATTGTCGGTAATCAGGTTATCAATATCCTCATCATTCTTATCATTGATATCCTGATTATCCCACTTTAAATCATTTCCACCATTATTTACCAACTCCGGAGTATCATGTGAGCATTCTGGTTTTAATTCTTCATTAAAATCACTAGACTTTTCTTCCTGATTTAAATCAATTCCCTTATCTGTGTCGACCTCATCTTCCTCATCAGTTGCTTCGAGTGCACTCTCATCTCTTTCTGCGGGTTCTATTCTTTCCCAACAGCTTTTAACATATGTGGCCGTATTTCCACTAACTTCCTCAAAGATATCTAATAATATTTGTGGGCTAATACTTTTTACAAATTCTCTCCAAATATACATCAGCTGCCAAGTGTCATATGGTTCATCTTCATATAACACCAGTCTTGTTAAGTGCGTATAGATACCTAACGCACCTACCAATGGTCACCGTTTAGTACCATATAAATGTATAACTTTAGGACCCAACCCTACGTTTTGCGCTACGTTGCTTAACGTATCAAATACCTTTCGAGGTTCCATACATCCGGTTATAAGGACCGCCAAATCTTTCTGCTGGAATGGGTTAATTGTACTACTTATACAGAGATTTACCAAATTACCCCATTCTGCTTTAACAGTCTCTTTTACTTCAATCTTATAACCCGATATATCTTGACAACATTCCTTGAATAAGTTTTCATTGCTCTTCTTATTCAGAACGTCATTACCACATAATATGAGCACGTCTGCTTTCCATATCCAATAACTAAGGCCGTCCTTGTTATTCATTTCCCGGATATCCTCAAATGTCACATGACTTTCAAAGACTAATCCACGGGCACCAAATTTCATTACTTTTTCCTTTAGACCTACAATCCCCGTTTCTCGGTAAATTGTAATGGCCTCTAATTCGCTACATATCTGAGTCATGCCAGTGGGCCTTGTCTGTTTCATGTCTGAACTATCCCCTAAAAAGGCGTTCATTCTAGAAACATGCACTACCCTTAGACCCCTTTCTGTAGCCACATCATAACTCAAGTCGGACAGTCTTCTGGTGATTAGGTACGGCCCAAAATTTCTTTTAAGGAACTCTGCAGACCTACCGAGCTTTGTAACAGGGATATAGACAGTTATCCGGTCTCCTGTCTTATATTCTCTGTTAACCGGCTTCTTGTTGTACCTAACTCTATACACCTCTTGTCCCAACTCAAATTTTAATACCTTTTTCCGTATTTCATTCAACTTACAAATGGCGTTTTCTATTTAAGTCTTCCTGAAATGGAGCTTTTCCCCATTTATCCCCAATTTCAAATGTTGCTTCCAATCCATGCAACATACAATATGGTGACTGCCCCGTAGCAGCGGAGACTGTAGTATTTATCGCAAACACCACCTCACCAACCAAATCATCCCAATTTGAATGAATCTCATTTACGAATATCTTCAATAATCGTACTATACATCCATTCATTCGTTCCACTAATTCATTTTGTAGAACTTTTTATACCTACTTGTATAAACCTGTTTGATGCCGTATTCGTTACAAAATTCTCTACGTACATGTGAGAAAAATGCTGGAGCCCTATCGGTGAGTAACTGTTTAATTACCCCTACCTTCAATATGATATTCTTCAAGAAGTCAATTGTTCCTGCCGCAGTGGTGGATTCTGTCGCTTGGCAAAATACCCAGTTGCTCGTGTAATCTACTGCAACTAACAAATTTTTATTACCCCTTTCTGTTTCCAAAAAGGGACCACAATAATCTAGTCCTATCATAGCAAAGATTTTGGGAGGAATTTCAATAGGTTGTAAAAGCCCTGCTGGTCTATTTGTAGAGTATTTATGTAACTGGCATTCCTCGAAGGTCAATACATATCTTACTTCCTTGGCTTTCATTCCTTTCCAAAAGAATCTCCTATTAACCCTATGATAGGTTTTCATTCAGCCTGTATGTGCTGCTAGCGTATCTCTATAAGTAGCCTGTAACACTTCTTTAATTAATACTTTTGGAACCACGAGTCTTGGAATTTCACTCGATATTTCATAGATGATATCATTGATTAATCTATACTTAGTACGAACTTTCTTACTATCTTGTTGAAATAATAGGCCTATTTTCTAACATTCCAGATCGTTCTTTTTGCAATGATACCATCTCTTGGTCCTCAATATCTATCGTTAGAGTATCTTCTAGCGTTTGTTCAATTTTCTCTAACGTTTCAAAAAAAACGGGGAATTCATAAGCACTTTCGTATCCATCTTTGGTTCTAGTCAATGGCAACCTACTAAGTGCATCAGTGTCTTTATTTAGAACGTCGGGTTTAGACGTCTGTTGATTTACTACTATATAACATTCTTTAGGTTCCAGATCTTTGGAAACTTCCTCCTGAGTCGGTATTGCTCGCCATTAACTCCCTAAAACATAAACTGGATAAGGTATAGTTTGAATATCCCTATCATGAATAAGGTCGGAATTAATTAGAGTAACTGGGGAGCCTGTATCTATAATTGCTATTTTATCTGCTTCTCCTATCTTAACTGGAACTGAAAGTAATTTATTATTTGTAGTTATGTAATAGTTATAGATGTTCACATGATCGCTATTTATATGGGCGCGGTGGTCACGCGCTGACATCAGTTTCCCGAGGTTACTCGTCATCGTCTCCATAACGAACTTCGCCCGTGTTTTCCTGAGTACGACCCGATGAAATTGGCTTCTGTTCTCCTCCTTGCTCCGCAAGTGACCCTTGTACCTGCCCCGTTATTCGGAAGATTTTGGTCCAGCAGTCCTTCTCATAATGCCCTCGTGTTCCACAGTAGAAACAGCGCCCGTAACTATCATCATTACCTCCGGATGTATGGTCATTGGCGGATGACCTCTGAGCTGAAGGGAATTTTCCTGAAGGATACTGCGGTGACTCTAACTGCTCTACCCTTTCTGCTGTCTCCTTGCTCTCCTCATTTAATTTCTCTAAAGTCTTGAGAGACAAGTCTAGTTTATCTAGCAGTAACTGCATCTGTTTATCTATAGGGTCTTCCTTCTCAGCTACCATAGTCTCATAGGGATCGCAATTCTGGGACAAATACTTTGTATCTGCTACCGTACGCGAAGCTTCTAAGAATTCCCTAGGAGTTTTAGGCTTTTGTGGCATAATACGATCAATAAAATAAGGAGTCATTCCTTTAATTAACCGCATAACTCTTCTAGCTGGGGAGATTTTGTCTCCACTTTTATCCATCAAATTCATCATATCATAATAATAGGACTCCACAGTCTCTGTAACCTTATATTTCCTACCATCCAACTTAATGTCTGCTACCACGTCTTTAGCCAATGGTACAAATGCATCAATAAATCTACCTAATACCTCGTTCCAAGTAATAGGTACCTCATCTCCCTTATCGTCTACGACAGGGTTCTTTTGCCTTTCCGCTAAAAAGGTCAAATACCACTTAAAAGCTGTTCCTGTTAAGGAGTTCGGGAAATATAACAGCTTCTGTTCATCTCCCCAGTACATACTGCTAGCTGCGATGTTGAAGTGATCTATGAAGTCTGACAAATCTGATCCATCCTCCCCAGAATACTTGGGTGGGACTATGATTAATTTTGCTGGTTTTCCTGCCATTATAATCTCTAACTGTCTATCCCCAAAAAATAATTTGCGGAAAACTGCTTTAAAATTTCAATTTAGAAACGACCCTCCAATAGGTACCTCTATTCTCAAATCTACAGTATCCGTAAAACAAGATACCGCTAAAAATTAGAAGTCCTAACAGCAGAATCACAAATTTCCAAAATAATTTACAAGTTATATAATAAATTCCCACTTAGTTTGTCTTTATGATGAGATCTTAATATAAACTGCCTCAACTATACGGATAAAGCTAGTTCTATACTGGAAATACTAAAGGAATTTTACCAGTTCGGATTGTCCTTTTATTCCAATATATATTAACCCAAGATCTCGCATACGTTTGAAAATATATGTCCCTAGTTACTGGTGATATTACTGGGATAGTTTAACCGAGTACAATAATTAATCCCTAACTGTAAAAGTGTTTGTTCAGCTTTCATACAACAAGAACCTATTATTTATCTCTGACTAATCCTGATTTTATGTAAGAGCTCAATAGTTAAATAATCAATGCAAAAGAGTTTATTCACCTTTGATACCTAATTCCAACTATTGTCTCCTGGATCTCTCAACTATAAAGTCTTTCCCTAATAAAATTACCTACTTGCTGAAATTCATTATTTAATTATTTTTCCCCCCTTAATTCTTATCTTTTATTTTGCTCCTACCATTCAAATATTATTTTTTAAACCCTTATCTTCCTTTTGCTGATGTTAGTCTTCGAAGAAACCTTCACCTAACAACTCGATATTAAAATCCCTCGGTAGTGATCAGTTACCTAGATTTCCAATACAAAGGTTAGTTCAATTTTCTGGTAGGCTAGGCCTAAATTTTAGATTGTAGGAACAAGGATATCACACATTTGACAACTTGACTAATGCAAGCATATACTCAATAATGGAATATGTATTATTCCCGCGGCTAGTAGAAAAGGAGCCCCAGCGTTTTGTTTGGAGAACGCTTCTCCGCACTCAGCAAATGACTACCAAATCTAAAATTCCACCGTCAGAAAATACCATGACCATAAAGGCTAGTCTGAGTGTGATACTGTTAGGTAATTGGAAAGGTTTATATATTTATAGGCACCCTCTAAAATTTTACTCTTTTTTTTAACTATAATTCATTTCCTAAATATCCGAAAAATGTATTAAATTCTAAATCCCTATTCAAAAGTAAACCGTAAAATTTTCAAACCCTGTGTTGTCTTGATCAGCAATCAGCAGTCCGTTCTATCGGCCAAATGGTCAACGACCCCGGATGGGTACCGTTGTGAGGATCTCCAGTCACCGTTGTCAACGACCCTGGATAGGTACCGTTGTGTGGATCGTCAGACTATCACTTCCTAGCTTCTATTCTCGATTTATTTGAATTTTATTTATTCAGCAAAATAAATCTCCTTTATTTACTTGACTTTCTCAGTTAAATCTCAATTTATTTGTTCATTCTTCCAAATAAATTCCTTTTATTCCCTAAATAAATTTTCCCTATTTTCAAATAAATTTTCCTCCGACTCTTGGACTCTCCCTTCACTCACAAAAGTGTACGTTCCCTACTCAACTCGGCTTTTACTCGCTTTGCAGTTTGAATTTGGTATGGTATTCTAGGATAAATTGTTAATTCTCTTTTTTTAAAACTCTGTTTTCTTCCTATTTCCAACTAACCAAGACTATTTAAGATACTTTGTAATTAAATACTTCGACGTAACTAGAATATCTCAGAGTAGCAGAATACCCCGCACCTCCACCAAATTTGTTAGGGGTCTGAGTTGAGTGGAAATAACGTACTATAAATTCCCTCAAGTTTACTTTTGGTTCCTCAAATATTGAAGAGATTTTATTTAACTTTAGACAAATACAAAAATGGAACTTAATAATATCTTTGTGTGATTTTCTAAAATATAAGTTAACACTAAGATTTAATTCTGATTATAAATATTAATTCAAAGATCTTCTCTAAATCTAAATACAAAGTTAATAAAGTTATAAAAGTTCAAGTTTAATTCCTATTACGAGTTATCAAAGGGTTACCCAAAATTCCTATCAAAATTCTAAATGTTTTCTCAAAATTTCTCGAAATACAATCCACCAGCCTGAAGAGCTGTGGTAAAATCCTTCCTCTTCTGAGAGTAAAGGCTATCTTTCAGAAAAAACTACTCGATTCTGAGAGCAAGAGTATTTTTGATAAAATGGGAGTAAAAAGGGAGAAAACCGAAACCCGAGTGCTATACGAAGAGGGAGAGAGAGAGAGTCCAAGAGGACAGCGTTTCGGATCGGCGTGTTCAGATCGACTGTGAATCTGTAAGATTTTCCTGGGGTATTTATACTCGGCCGCAACCGTACTCTCAAAATCCGAAGTCAATTGAATAGATTTTTATGACTGGACCATCTGGCCGAAACCAAGTTCCAACCCCGCCAGCCTGGCGCCGGTTCGAGATTGCTTTGCATTTAAACACATGGCAATACATACATAAGCAATATCAGTTTCAATTACTTTCTTAATCTTAGGTCTTATCGTAACTTACATTTATTGCGATCGTAAAGATCGAACCCATTGTCCGAGACAGATCCCAGTACTTAGGAAGGAGTTTTTATAACCCTCACCCTCGTAAAATCTTATGAGCTCCGGAACAAAATTACTTTGTCTCCCTTATTTACAAAACAACTTCCTCCTAACCCTAAGGTTATAAGACCGTAACTATGGTTACACTTATGTACTAACATGCTTTGAAATCAAAAGTTGTTCTCCCTGGGAAAATGTCTTACACTCTAAAATACAATGGTCTCAAGCTTATTACGCACTAATAACTTGTATATATAAACGTCCTACGCATGGAGAGATTTCCCTCCTCTTCTCATCCGCTCGGACTGAGAGGAGCCAAAGGGTAATCTCTACACACACAGAGAAGAACTTTTCCAACTCTGGACATTTTTATTAAAGCCAACGGTCAGCAAGTTTATTTGCGTACATGTACTCATTCCTACGTTCATTTTAACATCCTATTCTCATTACTACCATTACATAAAATCTTACGTTATTATGTACGTATCAAATACTTATTTCTACGCTAAAAAGAGCGTATCAGTTAGTAGTTACTATGTGTATTGTATATTCTTACCTGAAAGTGTACTGTTCCGAGGTGTATGCCCAGCAGTAACAGCAACCAAAACAATACAGAGAATAAAAAATTTTGGAATCATTTTAGAAAATGAATAAACTCAGGAAATAATTTCCTTTTCAATTGTATTTGATGCTGCTGGAATGAAAATGTGTATTAAGAGTAAAACATTTATGAGTAACAAACAGGCACGTCGGTATTTATATTCAATTAAATTGGGTCAATAAGATTAAAGTTACGATTCAAGTGTATCAAAATACTATACAAATGTTTCATTCCCCAAGGGCAGATTTATTTTTACCTGAAATAGTTATTTTCATTGACAACCAGTGTTCGTTGTATTTATATAATATGTTCACCTTATTTACAATATTTGTGAGATGATTTAAATTTGTAACAATTCGGGAGCTCCTCCATTAGACATACAATACGTTTTTGATATTCTTGATCATGGTAGCAAATGCTTGTTTTTGTGTATGTAAACTTATTAGGAGAACATATATGACAATATGACCTATTACCAGCATTAGTACTACAAAGGTATCATAGTTATTGGCCCTAATTGTTATCTGCCGACGGTATCATTTAATTATCATGCCATGGCCGTGGCCTAGCAGAGTTTTAGCTAGAATTCTTTATCTGATGCATAGACCGGCAATCGGAAACAAGGGGGGCAACTAAGGATATTGTTCACCCAAAACAAGTCAGGGACTCTTTAAATACAACCGTACCCTTTTACAACCCCCCCTACTTTTATTCAAGAATAACCTTAGCCTTTTTCTGACGTTTTGCTCTCAAAAATGCAATAGAGTTTCAAATTTTTAAGGTGGTTTTCAAAACAATCCTATCGTACTTTAAAAAAATTGAAACAATCTGTAAACAATTATGTTTACACTTTACACCCTGTTACAAAATATATTTCTTATCCTAGACCATACAAGCAGGAGTAGATAGTATATGCATTCTTGTAAAGATCTGTTCACGTATAGTTAACTGTCCAAATTAGGGATGCCAATGGTCTGGTCCGGTCTGAACCAACATTTGGACCAGACCAGACACAATTAGTCCAGCTTCAGGACCAGACCAGACCTGACCACAGGACCATGGTCTCAAAAGTACGCAAAATAAAAAATCATGGGTTAACGAAATCCCATGGAACAAATTAAAAATGTCATTTCTGGGGATAAAAGAAGAATTTGACTGGATAAAACGTGATTATTTAATTACTCTCAATGGTATTCTGGACCATGGTCTTTGGTCTGACCTGGTCGGAACGACTCGATCAGACCATTGGTCTGGTCCGAAAAACTGGACCAGACCATTGATCTACTCTGAGCTTTGGACCAGACCAGTTTCACAAAATCTGGATCAGACCAGACCATCGGCATCACTAATCCAAATTATCTAGATGGCAGATCCACTGGCAAAATAAATTATTTAGTAAAAACTATTCTATCCGCTCGACATACAGAAGAGTAAAAAATTACGAAATGGAGGAGAATTCTTGCATGGGTGCTTGTGTTTGAAAGCCAAAATTGAATTCAAGCAATGTGATCAACAATTTCACAAAAGCGACTAAATTAGATTGACAAGTCGTGGGTCAATTTCACCCTTGATAAAGATTTTGAACTTCTGTGATTTTTATGTCTGTGAGTATTAAAGTAATAGAGTATTCTTGAGTGCTGATATTATTGAATAGGATACAACGCCCACCAAAGGAGTTTATTTCAATTAAATTAATAATTACCAGTAAATATCAGGTGCTTCGAAACATTGCTTCAAAGAACTCACGGCCACAAAATTTGGTCCAATTGGTCTGGTCCAACCTAATCGAAGTACAAGTTCTAAACGAAGTTTAAATTGGAGTCGAAGTTCAAGTTTGAATGGATTCGATTTAAAATTTAAAATTGAAGTTTAGGCTAAAGTTTATGTGCTCATATAGTTATGAGTTAGGGCTTTGGTTTAATTTATAATTGAGAGTTCAAATTGGTGGTCAAGTTCTAGGGAAGGTCTAGTTGGTTTATTGAAAGGCTCACAAGAAGTGAACTTTAATTTCAAGTTAACGCTCAAGTTTATTTGAACGTTCAATTTTAAGTTGAGGTTCAAGTTGCAGAGAGCAGGCTTGAAAGGAAATTCAGCATCTTTATTGAATGCACAACCCAACCAAAGATGGGCAACTGGTTTTCCTCGCCTGAAACCTTACCTCTACAATGTAATCTCGATTGTCCTTCCTAATACCCTTCCTAAACCGGACTTTTGCTGATTTCCTTTTTCCTAAAAATGGGCATATAATTGCCCTTCCTATTTCCTTGTCAGATTATTAAATTGCCTAGTAGGGCCTAAAATGCCTAGTTCAGTCTGAACTGCCTTTGTTCAGCCTTAGTTGGTTGGGTATGCCTTTGCCGTTTTGGTCAAAATTGTACATTTCTTTACGAATAGCGTTGAGAAACAATATACATTAACATAAGTGGGTTAATATGATAATTGTCATAATTTAAAATGTATATTGTTAAAAGAACACATGATAAGTTCCAAGTTAGGATTGATTTTCTGGAAGATATATTTTAACGCTCGCAGCATTCAGAATATTAATGTACTAAAAATAAACCCTGTTCACAGCACACCATGAAATCTACGGAAACACCGAATCTAGACGTCTAACTATTAGTGGGGTCCATATGGGTGGAATTTCTTCAGTTTGTTTTTGACTATGTCGTTTATTCAACGTTATACGGTCCAATACAAATAACTAGCAGAAATCATACAAACCAGTTTCATCTGTTGCCGCTGGTTGGCATCAAATAGGTCTTCCCGGTAGTCCTTCGTAGGATCCTCTTAATTCCCTCACCCTTCCTATGAACTTCCCTATTATTTTACATATTCTCAGCCTTCCTATTCTATTTCCTAGTTTTGACATAAATTCTACAACCTTCCTAGTTCCTTTCCTAAAAACCTATCCGCTTTGCTTTCCTTCCTTCCTAGTTGCCTATTTACAAGGCCTAGTTTCAGGCGAGGTGCCCATCTTTGGCTCCAAGTACATATAAGTACTACTTAATAACTATGAATTGCTTTACATTGTGTGGGTACCATCTAACGTGAGCGTAAACGTAGCTTATAGTTTGGTTTCACTTAACATAAGCATATATTTTTTGAATTTGCGCTTTCTTATCCAAAATCGTTTGGTCATATTTTCAGGGAAAAATATTTCCGGAATCTCGTTTCATGTTCACAACTTCAGGAGAAATATCGATTTTTCTCCCAATGCCCCAAATCATTTACAATTAGTAGGAGATAAAATAATATTTACAATACGGCATGCGGGTACTTTATTATTATATTAAACATGACTGGGCCACAAGTGGCAACAGGGCAAGCTCAAGAGATTGTGTGTAGTAATTAATGACTTTCGAGACAGTTCTCCAGCGAATTGCTGCAATGGAAATTACAGAGGCCTACATAGTGTGGTGGGGAAACGCATTGGTGGTTGGCATTGAAAGAAAGGTCCTGTATTGTTTACTTTATGATACGAAGGCCAAGGCATTGCTTATATATTAAAGGTTCTGACGCTCTGCTCGGGTTTTTTCTTTCCCTTAACACTGCTGGGCGTATGAGCTAAAGGTATCCACTCCAGAGTTTGACAACAATACAAAGTTAATCAATTGAAATAAAATAGAATATGAACCCTTGTTGTGAGTCAGCTCCCTTTCACGTGTATATAAATGAAAAAATCCAGTACAATGGGATTTACAGCTGATAAAGGGTAACACTTGTAAACGTATCGTATTGACGGTTTTGTTTAAACAAACTGTAACTGTTCATAGCGTCAATATTTATTGTTGACCATGTCAATCGAGCCGAGCTCAAGCTTAAGAATATTAAGATACAAGAAAATCTAAATTAATTCTTGCAGGGTTAAAAGAACTTCATCGTTGTGTGGGGGGTTGCGGAGCTAAGATTTGCAGTCCTCATTGATTTGACTGTTCACAGGAAGGATGGGACGCTTGATCTTGGGAAGTATGTCTTTTTTCTGAAATGAGGAACTCGCGACCGCACACAAATTTCCCAACTACAAAACAAATATCACAATCAACAGCAGTAAAATCCAAGTGCGACAGAATAATAACAATCTAAACTCGTTTTGTGAAAAGTTCGCTCACAACAACAACAAAACCAACAAATTACAGCACTACGGGGAGCGGAGGGGATGAAGCTGGGAATTATGGCCGGTTTTCACATTTGATATTTGTGACAGCACTATATTGCCGGTCTTCGTTCTAAGCATTTTAAATGATAGCCGGTTAGCAAGTTTGGCCGACGATATATTGACTTCAATTGACGGTGTAGATTTTCCTGCCCACTTGGAGTTTAAGGGATTTAGTGGACCAGACGTTGTATAGGTGTATTTTACAGGTACCGGTACGTAAACCAGGGTGCAGGGTGATCGAATTTCCAGGCATGTTTACAAAGGCATCCTCCTTCACCATTGACAATGTCATAAGTCAAGTCGTAGAAGTTTATTTTAACATCGTTATACATTTTTGTACGATTTGACCTTTTATTTGTATCAGTTTAAGGAATCTGGCAAATAACATCCTTCATTCTAATTTTATCCCCTGGCCCACATATGTAGTTACATATAGATGTAAGTTAGGACCATAGATTTTTGTGTGATATCAACTTATTCGGGTATTGCCCCATTGTTTACATATTTTGCGGGGGATAACAACGTATCCGTTGTATGTATAAATTCTGTACATAATAAAGGTGCCCGTCATAATGAGATTTTTTAATGTGCATCATATTGTTAGGTATGTATATAGAAATTACATAAATTAGTTAAGTCTCACATGAATAATTAATTAAGTTGTGAAATACACAACCATAGATTAAGTCAGTTCAAAGTTACTTCAACACTTATTGTAAAGGTGCAAAGTAAGCACTTCCCATCGGCTAAAGCCGACGAGTGTCAACGTCCCGTTACATCCGTTATGATGTAACGTCTAGACTTAAGATTGTAAAAATAGGCTCAAGTAGCCACTTGTTAAGTTTAAGATTCTTCCAGACTCTTCAGTGGATAACTGAGAGTCATTCCAGTAACACCTATTTTTAGTTGTTAATCTTCATTTCCTTTTGACTTCAATTATTAAATAAAAGCAATTAGTCTTCGGATTAATAGAAAATCACAATCAATCGTTTATTCATAATTATTCCTTCCATCAGCACGATTCCCAATTATTTACAGTTTCTTGATAATTACATAAGTAAATAATCCATGAGTTAGGATTTCATGGTATGACCATAACCTACTCTTACATGGTGGCCTTTGTAAACCATTGCCAAAATATTATTTCCCTGGCGATGCTCCCGAATTACTCTCAATTATCACTCCCCTTGGGAAACAATCGATTTACTTTAAGAATTGATTCCATTACCAGGCAAGTTTGAATAATGTGTCATATTTCGTGAGAATTTTTGAGAATTACAGTTTTGGCCACGCAGAGGTATCATTCCTGCAATTTTGACGTCGCAACAAGCACAGTACAATCAGGACTACCCCCAGAGGAGTCAACCGTTATTGACTGTGACCGGTCGAAGAACCCCTCGTAAGTTTTATTGATAAACGGGGTTACTATTATTTTGTCCACGGAAGGCAGACGGATTTTCCTGCACTTCACCGACCGATGCCCTGAGGTTTTGGGTATACTCAACGGACAGCCACGAAGCTCAGTGCCGTTCCCACCTCATCCAGGAGGCATTTCATATCGTAAATACACAGTGTTAAGTTTCATATCCATGAACCACCGTCACGGTACGTACATACTTACGTTATAATTTATGTCCGATAAAAAGAAGCCCTCAGCATCCAAACCAGACCCTAAACCTTCTACAAGTAGAGTCACTCGTAAAAATTCTGACCCTGATTTAAAAGACGCCTCTGAATTAGCAAAAGTCTTACAACAAGCAAAAGCAAAAGCAAAAGCTACCACTAGCACTAGTAAAAAGCCCACGCCTCCGCCGTTACCACCTCCAACCTTACCTACACCGCCCGTTCCTCCAGTAGTTCCGCCCGCACAAGCCTCACCTCCACGAACTCCCAGTCCACAATATTCTACCCGTCCAGGTACACCTCCACCGATTTCCTTACCCCCCCCCCCACCACCACCACCATTACCAGTTCTTTCGCTCGTTACTCCTCCCACACGCATTGTTCCGTCTTTAAAACGACAAATTTCCAAAGCCCGCAAACGACAAAACTTTTACCGAATAAACCCTCATAAACGTCCTCGCACAGTAAAATTTTTCAATATGGCTGCTGCTGCTGCTGCTGCCAACCCTGTTAATGTTACAATCAACACCGCTCCCATTCATTCTATAGTTGATTTTCAAAAGATTAAACAATTCCTTCCCGCAACTCATGATGTTCATGATTTTATTATTGACGTTCAACGTGTCGTGGCCCAATACCAATGGGATTGGCCCACCCTCCAAGGACACACTCCCAATTTATTAGCTCGTGACCCCTTTCAATGGCTACAAACCCAACTCACAATAGCACCACCCACTATTGTTAGTATTGACACATTCTTCACGGCCCTCCGTGAACGCTATGCAAAACCTCGACAGGTTTATCTCAATCAATTAATTTCCCGTAAGCAAAAAGATAATGAAACGAGTGCCAAATTTTTGTATGATGTTGATAGTATTTGCACTCGCTATGACCCAACCATGAGTCAACCTGACCGTGTTGCTTGGGGAATGGAAGGCCTCCTTCCCAAGTACAAATCTGCAGCGGCAGGTTTTCCATTTACAAGCATAGCTGCTCTCGTTCGTTTTTGCGAACAACGAGAATTTGCAGATACAACTGCTGGCCCCTCAGATATGGCTGAAAAAGTTAAGTCTTTGGAAGAAACTATCCAAAAACTTACCTTATCTGATGCGCCTAATGCCCATTCTAATTTTGCTTTTGTCCCTGGCCGCGGACGAGGTCGTGGCAATGGCCGCGGCAACTCCCATAATAATAATAATAATCACCGCGGTAACCAAGGCAACATTCACCAACCAGTTCCCCATCAACCCAGAGGTAATAATAACAATAACAACAACAATAATAGAGGACAGACTCAGAACCCCCATAAAGGCATGCAATGTTATAATTGTAATAAGTTCGGTCACATCAGTCGTGACTGCCGTTCGGGAAACCAACAGAGGGGACCCAACCAGCGTGGTCAGGGTCCCCGCCCGAACTTTCGGAACAACAATTTCCGCGGAAACAACAACGGCTTCCGCAACAACCAGAACAACGGCAACAATCGCCGGAACGACCAAAATGCCCACAGATTGGAAATTTTATTCAATCCCAATCCGCCCTAAAACAATCAAACTCCCCAGAATCACTTTGCGAATCTTCAATATCCCTCCATAACTTACCCACAATAAACCTGTCACCCGCTTCATCAATGTGCCCGTATATTATGTGTTATTTTGATGATGTCTCCATTGACGCATTAATTGATACAGGAGCTTCTCATAATTTAATACAACGAAATCACATCCCCTCCAGTGCAGTCATCACTCCTTGCCCACAAAGATTTGTTATCACAGCAGATAAGGCTCGCATTCCTACGTCCCATATAGCCTCCTTAACGTTCCAACTTGATAACTACTTTTACACAACAGAGGCCCATGTCCTTGAAACGCTCACTCCTCCACTCATTCTTGGCTGTAAGTTTATTACACAATTTGACTTTCATATACATCTGAACTCGAACTCCCTATACAACTCTCACGTATGTCATTACTTTCGTAAGCATGCATACTCAGCCACTTGTTAAGTTTAAGATTCTTCCAGACTCTTCAGTGGATAACTGAGAGTCATTCCAGTAACACCTATTTTTAGTTGTTAATCTTCATTTCCTTTTCCTTTTGACTTCAATTATTAAATAAAAGCAATTAGTCTTCGGATTAATAGAAAATCACAATCAATCGTTTATTCATAATTATTCCTTCCATCAGCACGATTCCCAATTATTTACAGTTTCTTGATAATTACATAAGTAAATAATCCATGAGTTAGGATTTCATGGTATGACCATAACCTACTCTTACAATATTTACTGCTAGATATACATATGCACGTAGTTCTTTTTTGATTTTAGTGATCACCAGCTTGGCATCGGCAAGGGTCGGATTTTTGTAAATCTCCCTGCAGGATTACTTCTACATTTCCCTGCTGAATCTGATGTCCCTGCAGGGAGGTTCTCACCGATTTAAAAAATCCCTGCTGAAAAAAGGTCAACGATTTTCAAAATACCTATTAAGAAAACAAATTTCGGTACCATACGCCAAATCCCAGCAAAATAACCAGTCAGTCAGTCTGAAAATCCGTTTTTATATCAACTTTCCCTGCAACACGCCAACAAATTTGAAAATCCCTGTAAAAAAAGGTCAATGAATTTAAAAATCTCTGTTTGCAAAAAATGATCCCTCCCCTTTGTCATTTTCCCTGCCAGCAATATTCTTTCCCTGGGAAGAATCTTCCCACAAAAATTCGAACCCTGGACATCGGTAATCTATTGAAGTTGAAAATTGGTTTGGGTTTTATTTCTGAGAGTAGGTTTTTGAGGAGGGCGGAGTGAAAAGAGACAGAATTGCTATATATAAGATGTCCGGCCGATAACATTCAAAAGTAACTCTCAAAAGAGGATAATAATCTCGAATTTCACAAAGAGCAGGGTAACATTCAGCTTGATTTTATAAAAGCCATATCCGGATTGTAAACAATCAGGTGTTATTTTGAAACGCATATTGGTTCTGACCTTGTGGACGCTAAGGTTTCCAAACTATTCAACTTAGCTGGAAACCAATTTCAGCAGATTTCCTCCTGATCACATAGATGTGCAAACCTCTTCAAATTGTATCATTTTTTGGAATTTTTGAAAATTTCAAAAGTGCTATTTACGCTTTGCATTTAATATTGTTTCCCTGATCTCGTGAATGATCAAGCAATCATTTCGAATTTCCCAGTTTTCAAAAATTATGGAATACATATCAACAAATGGAATCCTGAAGCGAACTCGGTTTCGACCTTGTGGAATCAAAGGATTCTGTATCATTAATCTTAGCTGAAAATAATTTGACTAACTCAAGCTCCTAACCACGTAGATGTGCAAACCACTTCAAATTTCATTTTCCGAAATTTTGAAAAATTTCAAAAGCGCTTTTCACGCTTTAAATTTGGCTTTCACATTTCCCTGAACAAGTAGATGTGCAAACCACTTCAAATTTTCCAATTTTTGAAATTAAAAAAAATATACATATCATACAAACTGGGATTGCGTTTTAAACTTCACTTCAACATTTCAGCTTGCGTGTATACAAAGCAGTTCACATTTTTCCGTTTCTGCCAGCTGCGGAATAGTTTCAGAAAGACATTATTTTTTAAAAAACCAATTGCACTAACACAACAAGCTACGAAAGTAATTTGCATTTATACTCATGTCAAAAGCATACGACGCCTATCGATTCGACATTGAGCTGTTGGTCAACCGATTGCAATTTACGATTTTTGTTCTTGCAGCGAAAGCTATCTGAAGATATCAACATGTGGACAACACAAGGGTGTCTTCAGTAACAACACAAGAATTGTTATAGTAGGTATATAATGTGCAATTATTTCTGAACCACTCAATACAAAATACACAATCACTAACGAAGATAATTATTACAGTTTTCAAACAATTTTATTGCATTACAGTAGGAACTCAAGATAAAGATCTTTTGACAAGGATGAGATTAAAAATGAAGCAATGCCACAAAAAACTAAGATCAATAGCTACACCAAATCCAAAATTTGATTCGTAAGAACCACTACGTTTTGAGAATTATTATTATTGTTCTCTTTCTATTATTCATCCTCAATCAGTCAAAATTCATAAACATAAAGGAACTTTCTGAATGAACGCTGCTTATAAGCAGGATAGAAAAGATGCTCACAGAAACATTGCAACGCATATTTTTATTGCTTCTCGAGTCTTGTGAAATACAGTCTAAAACTTATCCTTCCACTAGGGATGGTCACCAATGTAACGAAACGTTGCTCTTATTCTTATCATCTACTTATAATCACCGATACGGTACGATATTTCCTGGCGTATTTAAACATACACATCGTACCATTTCGTACTCGTTCGTACAAGGTTCAAATACCAAAATTGGTAAATTGTAACCACTTCTTACCTATTACACCTTGGGATGTGTATTACAATATTATTTATGAAATTCTCAAAATGTTTACAATCATGAGGGAGGGGTGGAATATAAGTACACTATCAACTACGTGTCAATAAACCCGTGGCACTATTTACCTTCGTTCCCAAAAGTCGCGTTTCTGAGAACTTTCTCTAATTCAGCCTATGAGTTTCATTTTCAGAAGATTAAAACCCTAATAACAAGAATCAATGAAACACGGGGGAGGGATAAGTACTGGCTTTCTTTTCTTTACAAAGACTTGACGAGATTGCCTGTTCCTTGCTATACTCTTAAAAGGGAACAGTCGGAACTTTACCATTGTATGGATTTATCCCATAAGTTAGAATTTCTCCTCTATTTTCATAAATTCCTTAGCAACTTTGTAGTAACTTTAATATCTACTCAAAATTAAAGAAAAATTGTGCGTACAATTTTCTAACTATATACATTATTTTGAATACGGCACCATGTTTTCCATAATGTTGACAGCAATCGAAAGATGGAGGAAAGTATTCGATTTCATAGAAAATTACGAGTAAATCCTGCCATGTGTTAACGGAAACTAATCCAGATTAGCTAAGAGTTCACAAAGACAATTTTGTACAGTAATTTGGAAAGTTACGAGTAGAAAAGGAATATGGAAAGTAACTATTCTTGAATAATTGTAGATTTTCCACGAAATTACTTGAACTAGACTAAAACCCATTTTTATAAATTGATCGATAACTAATTCAGTATTGCTTAAATGACATTATTTATTTGTAAATTCAAAAATTATAAAATATCGTTTTTATCGTCCTTCCATACAGCATTCGGATTTTATGACAAACATTACAGATGTTAACGATATTTCAATAATAACCCCTAAAATTTTCTCTACTTTAAACACGTGAATGTGTCCCTGGCCTGTCAAGCACGTACGGTGCAGCCCTGATTTGAGTTCCAGAAGTCCCAGCCGTTCTTGGTCGCAATTGTCGCCTAGCAACAAAAGGACCAGGTTCAACAGTTCCCACTACGTCCCCACCCGCATTAGAATTTGTCATAGACACCCGATTATCTTCTCAGTCCGAGGAGGAGTACGACGAGCTTGAGGAGTTAAACATTATTCTCGCTCCTTCAAACAAATTACTGTAATCACTTGGCCTTGCATAACTCGAGTTGTTCATGTTGGTAGGAGGATTACTACAAGTGATTACAGAATTCAAACATGCGGCCGATACATACGGGGTCACAGAGGGGGAAGTCGGAACACTAATAGTGATTCTTGTTCTGACAGAGTACTCAACAAGTCTGCGAGGTCGCGGTTCATAGGGTTGAGGCACCAAGGACTTCAATGGAATAGATAATGTGGGAACATCTCCGAACTTTTTGTCGAAACTGCAGATCCCACCTTGCCATACCATAGAGTTTTTCTACACAATTCAAAAATACTGTATTTTAACAACCCAATAATAATTATTGTAGTTGTGTTTATTAATATTTTCAAGAATTCCTACCGGGGCAATGGTTCCAGCAGTGAAATAAGTAATCTTTGCCTCATACTTCTCCACTGACTTCTGACTCCCCGCAACACATATCATCCAAGATATGCACTTCTCCTTCGCATCCACCAAGGTCTTCAAGAAGAAAACTTTTCCATCGAAGATAAAAAAATGCGGAAGACCCATAAAGACGTTCCAACGGTCCAGCTCCACCTTTGGTATAGTTTGATGAATATCAACAACAAGCTCTGTGTTGGATGGTGGGGTCTCAAGACCTCGAATTCGATGCACGGTTTTCAAATGTTCTACAATTCCCGGCTCACCGATTTTAATATTACAATTAATTCCCAAGCTCTCGCAGAAATTTAATGACCTTCAAGAACAAAACAAATCAGGCACTTTAAAAAATTATTCCCCTTTTAATGCAATCAATCAGTTACTACTAAATACAAAAAATCTTAACTCCTTCCTACTTACAAACATTATTTAAAATAAAAATATTCGTTGTCCAACTCACGAGAATTTACAATCCAAGTCATGATCTCGCACTTGATCATACTTACGCTTCAACATACATCCTGCCTCGAGGTTTTTGCACTCATAGGAGCATTCCCGAACGATTTCTTCCACAGCCAAGTTACGAATCTTCTTTCCCACAAATGCGTCCCGACACTGCGGACAAGTCTTCACCTTCACATGACAAATATCGCAAATCAAGTGACCATTGACGCATTGGTAGACAGGCGGGAGCAGGAACTCGAGACATATTGGGCAGGTATATTTTTTCGGTACGGGTTTGCCCCTTTGGCTACAGCTGCTCTGACTACAATTACATTTCTGCCTGGCTCTTGTGGTAGGCATTTCCTCCTCTTCAGCCTCTATTATTATTACCTCTTCTTGAGGATCCATAGTTGTCTGAATTTTAGCTAAATTGTAAATATTACAGAACAAAAAACAATTAGCTACTAAATTCCCTCCCGGATTTATAAAAGAACTCAAAGCATATTCAGTCCAAATAATAATTACATTCCATAACATTAACATTTCATCATATACAGATATTTCAAAAGCTCAATCCGAGTAGCCACAATCACAAAATTCTTATATTCAAGCTTCATCTGGCAGCCCAACTATTAAAAACAAAACTTATGACTAATGATTCACGTTCATATCTACGAATGTAAGCTTTAATTTTAAATGACACAGAGGCCATATTAATTTTTATATTTTTCTAAAACAAAATCTAGAAATATATTTTAATTTTACCTGAATAATCAGCTATTAAGTTCACACATTCGTACTCGACTGTTACAAATTCCTCCAACACACAAATCACGCCCTGATCCTTCACCAAATGCTCTTCCTGACTTCTCCTGTAAAAAATTGTCAATAATTAAAATCTTGAAATGTACCACAAAAAATTCCTATTTGTTTTCAAAGACAACAATAATTTATTAAAGATGATTGTAAGTTCGTTCCTGGAACATACCTTCTTTAATGCAATAATGATAGCGCATTGGTATTAAGCTTCCGTCCGTAATCGTAATTTTAATTAATTTAAATTGTGAGGACACAAGTCTGACTGACTACACAGCCGAAAAAAAAATATGAAGCTCTTTTATGTATACAAAGGAACCACGCTGAGAATTAAAAACTTACGAGCGCAAAAATAAATGCGACTTACGTCGACAACAGGACGTTTGCTCATTGCTGCCCTATTCTATTCCGAGACTTGAATAGGAAAATAGTTTGAATCAAAGATATATGCTAAACTGATTTGCCTATCCTACATCCTACCCAGGGTTGGCCAATTGAAAATGCCCTCGGTTTTATGCCTGCCCGCTTGAAAATGCCCTGAAAATGCCAAAAATGCCCTGAAAATGCCCAACTTTCAAAATGCCCATGCATTTTGGGCATTTTCGAATTTTGGAAATAATAATTATTTGCAGCTCTTGTATAAAGATTTTTTTAAATGTCAAACTTCATTTAAAAATATGCATGAATTAATCGAAAGCTTCGCAATTTGTAAACTGTTAGTTTTCCTACGTCGCTTCTTCTCCTGTGTATTGTTAATCTAATTAAATAATATCCTCAACATCAACCACCTTCGGACTCGTGAAATGTAAAACTACAATTTCCGTTGTCTTCTAAAATATTTGTTTTCAGCTCAGGGATTGAAGTGATATTTTATACACATGATAATCAAGTATAATTTGTTTTGACCAACTCGGTGCTGGCTTTGTTGAGGATGATTTTACCAACGCTGATTCGTATGAAAATAAAGCAATTTCATTAGTCACATGGATGTCCAGAGAAATGCATCTTGTGGTACTAAATTTGGATAATAATTCCCGTTTTACCTCCACTGGGGCTTTCAAACTTTCGTGTGAGCACAGCACTTTATGGTATAATCCAACTGCTTGTTATAACAATAATTACACACCATTGTTTTTACCAATATCTGACCAGTAAAGCTAAACATTGTCATTGATTCAAAGTATCCTAATTAAATCTCAAGTTAAAATTAAGAAATTGGAATGAGATTTAAAATAATGATAATAATAATTAGAGTACAATGAATGGACAAGGTTGAATTAATGCAATATCAGGTATGCAATTATAAAGATATTTGCATTGACTCAAACAAACAATCGTCGAATTCATAGCATAAGAAAATTTACCTTGCTGACAAAATAATAGATCCAGGCAGATGTATCCCCAAAAATGATTTAATATGCCCAAAATGCCTGCCCTACGCGGATTATGCCAAAAATGCCGAAAATGCCATAGATGCCGAAAATGCCACGAATTGAAAATGCCCGTGCCGAAAATGCCATTGCATTTTCAATTGGCCAACCCTGATCCTACCTGTACATTTAGTTTAGGAGGGGCCTTCCTTCTCCCCTATTTGTGCAATTGTAGGGCCTATATCCTTCCCTACAAGTAGGCATTTGCGGCTGCCTACATTTCTTTCTATATAGGGATACGGAAAGTGTTATCCCCTTCCTACATGTGACCCTATACTGCAGAATTAAATTATTTTTTTTATTGAAATTCACAAATTACATTTTGCTGTTTTATTTTAGCAAATTTATTTTGGACACATAACATTAGTTTAGAAAAAATTTAGGCCATCTCTCATATGCAACAACTATTCAGCAAACACTCGCAATTGTTTGTTACTATGTATCATATATTTAAACAAACTGATTTTGAGTACTTCTTCAAAATTAATGTTACGCATTATGTGAAACCTCGTATTGATAGGGCCTATTGCACGTTACAATAAGTATAAGCCATCGAGCAATCACATACAATATATGTACATGTACTTAGTTATGTATGGATATTATTTTGAATGGGAAATCTCAGATGTCCCTGCAGTAGCCTGATATTTCAACGTTTAAAAATCGTTATGATTTGCATCGAGAGAAGGCTTCCATAATGTGACTGTGTCCATAATGTGTGTGATAATAGTTATGTATAGATATACCTATATCCTATATATTTGCCTTCATACAAGCATGATACAAGCGTGTTCTCGGCTGCCTACATATTTGCCTATATGACCGCGTGTGTGCAGGGCCTGCACACACACTGCAGGCGTGCATTTCCTACTTATAGGCATTTTTTCTGCAAAAACCAGTGCACCCTATTTTGCCTATAATGTTTCGTGAAAATAGCTTAAACACCCTATAAATAGGCCTACAAGTAGACCTACATGTAGGGTAGGCTAGCATCTTTGGTTTGAATAGAATTGCCGACATTTATACAGAAATAAATAGAATAGAATCGAATAGCTCGATTTTTGAAACCCCCAGACTAGAATAGAATAGAATATGCACTATGCACCTGATGCTAAGATTAGAATTGAATAGTAAAAACAGCAAAATTCGTATTCAGATCTGAGCCACTGAGAATGTCATAAACAAAAAAAATATTAACTACAGCCCTTGGAGGGTTTGTGTAAAAATTATCGCTACGCGATAATTTGCGGCTATGCGTAGGGTTGGGTCAGCTACCGCCGTCAAAGCAAGGTGAATTTTAAGTTTTTTCGAAATTTGCGATTTTTTTTTGAAAAAACTATCAGGCTGATTTCAACCACAAGCATTAATAATTACGACTTACATAAGGAATATTCACAAAAAAATTGATTGAAATCAATTTGTTAGTCTTAGAGGTAACTGTCATTTGATTTAAGGTTCGAAATTTCAAATTAAAAAAATATACTGGGTCGATTTCAACCACATATACTATAACCAGTTTTAACCACAATAACCAAGGCTATTTTACTAACGCGCTGCTGCCACCCTAAAAACTAACAAATATATTTTGAGGGAATAAAAATTATTTTATAAATTCAGGCTTGTTAACTGCCAATTATTGAGTACAAGTAATTATTTATACACCCGCTTAACTCTCTTCTGCCTGCAGGGGACTTGCTAAAGAGTAAATTTGCTAAATATCAGTTATTTTATTATCATTGTTAATAGCAAGTTATAATTCCGGGAACTGGAAATTGGAATTATGAGAAAAAACGTAGTTATATTTATACAGCGCGCTTTATCCACCAGTTTACAGCGCGCGGTTTTTATTTACTGATGAATAGAATTTGAATAGGAATAGAATACGAATTTTCTAATTTTGTTGGAATAGGAATAGACTTGAATAGCCTCGCCAAACCTTTAGCAGAATATAATAGGACTTGAATATACAAGACTTACAATTAGTTGTAAACAGAATAGAATAGAATTAAAACTGGGCGGGCAGCAGTGCTTGTACTGAATTAACTTTAAACGATCAGTTAGACACAGCTTACAATTATTACAGTTGGGCTTCATCAGTTGAAGTACATTAATATAAGAGCTTATGGAAAATTCGTGTTTTAATCCATATAGGTAAGAGTTAAATGTTATGACTTATTGAAGTCCTCCGCGGCATTGACAATCAGAGCAGTGTCCATATAATTATGAAAAATGTAACTTACTGCCGGATTGGTAAGGTAAAACACGCCATCAGTATTCCTCCCTGTTTCATCTAAAAGTCAATAATATGTACATAATTTTAAATCCGTGTCTCTCTTGAGTCTTACTGTTACATTTATATTAAACATACCTCGCTCCGTAGGACCCAGCAAAGCAGCTACAATAATAACCTTCATTAGAATATGTATCAGAAAGAATTTATGGCTCATCTTGCTTCACTACTTCCAGACTTATTTAATTATTTAAGTAAAGAGCTAATAATTAAAAAATGCTGGATTTTTTTGGCGTTTTTGCAAAGTCGGATAAACATGTGGTTTATCGTGCCGGGTAATAATATAAAGTCAGCATTGGGACGACTACTTATACCCACGAAAATTAGATTAATACAGATAGAATCAAATTCAGGGTCCTTAAAATTGACATGCAGTTGTAAATATGAGTCAACAGGTAGTGTACTGTAAAGATTATTAAAAATTATTAAAAATGCCCAAAATGCCAGGGCAAGGGCGGCATAATAGGGCATATTGGGCAAGGGCATTGTGGGCATTTTCATCGAGGACAAATTGGGCATTTTGGGCAGAATCGTGGAATATAATAGAACAATCTATACAATTTGACAATGGATTTGAAAATTTCGTTGTAATTTTGGAGAAAAAGCATTCGAAATTATCTTAAAAATTTTATTCTGTATGTCATTATTTTGACGAAGTTAATTCAACCGGCGATGAAATACGTTTGGATATCATAGGTCATATCGATCATTACAATTTGTGAAACACCTGTACAGTACACGATACGGCTATAAATTAAAATATTCTAGGACCTATTTTTCCAAACTGCAAACGGTGTAAAATGAACTTCCACCATCCTGAGAATATTCACATACCCCTATGCATGTATGTATATCACTGTGATCAGAAATGTCTTTTCGGTTAAAATTTGAACCCATACGGTAATTGTTTTATACATACACCATAGCACTACAAACAACAATATTTGGTGACCTATTTGAAGGATGTATATTGGTTTCTTCTCCAGCCATTTTTGACTGACCGTTGCAAACTGCAGACAATAGTGATGTGGAATAAAATGAGTATAAAATTCAGCTTCATCACCCATTTAAATTTTGACTGATCCATTACCACCAGGGGCCTATTCCACCAATCTAACTTTTAACCAACCGCACTTTGCACTAAAAGCGCGAAGCGACCGTTCCACCGCTTCGCTTCGCACGGAGATTATGCGGAGTGCGAAGCAAAAGCTTCGCAGCCACTTATTTGCACTTTCTGTTCCACCAGAAAATCTTTCGCAAATGCAAGTGCAAATGATCCTCCCACTTTGCTGATTTTATTGCAAAGAGTTCAGACGCTTTGCATCCATTTACTTTTACGGAAGCTAACTGCTTTACAGTCAATTATTTTTAAATTTAAGGCATTTAAGTTTTGCAAAATAATTTTAAGTATCCCTTATCATGGTCAGGATTACCATTTTCGAAAAATCGTCTAGTTTTCCTTAAATACAAAAATTAACGGCTCCCTTTCTCACGTAGGTTCATTCAATTCAAGCGATTAATTATTTAATTTTAATTAATTGAAATTTCAATACATTATTACTAGCCCTTTTTGTTCGCCATTTTAATTCCTTTCTGCTGGAAATTGTAAAAATCTGAAGAGTTAAAGTTAAAAGAGTTTGACAAGAAACCTGAAAGTAGTACGAGGATAATAATTATGAGATGGGTGAATACTGTATATAAGCTCAATTACGGCTCACACACGTCCAATTGAATCGCTGCTTTAGTCAGATTCGCTGCGAAGTGTAAACGCCCACTTTGCATTCAGCTATGAGAATGCGAAGTCAGGAGTTTTTTGTTGTGGAACGCTTTGCACTCCGCGCTTTGCTCTTCTCGGGAAGTGCGAAGTGCAAAGTGCGAAACGCAAAGTTGGATTGGTGGAATAGGCCCCAGATTTTTACTTTAGGAGTTCGTACTTCAAAAGAAAATAGTACTTCTGCCCGCCCGTCAGTGACGCACATGTAAATTTATTTCATATTATTGTTTACTTAGAAATTTATTTTCTTAGGAGTGATAAATGATATCACCTCATATCAATGAAATTAAATTGATTTGACTGTCTTTGCCATTGAAATATAAGCGAAGAAGCGAACTACCAGACATTCACATTTGTAACTTTTCCTTGGTGTGTGCTTTCATGCATTTGGAAGGATATTCTGAATATATGCTAGTAATCCTATTATGGTGCCGTGAAAATACCCAAAATGCCCAATTTGCCCTGCCCAAAATGCCCAAAATCAGGGCATTTTCAAAAGCTGCCCACATGCCTAGTTTTTGGGCATGTGGGCAGGCATTTTGGGCATTTTCATCTGGGCGGGCAAATACTGCAGGGCATTTTCAATTGACATACCCTACCTATACTACACTATAGTGAGCATTAATGCTGATTAGAGTTTGTAAATGTATAGCTGATGTGCTACACCCTGAGGTAAATAATTATTAACCTAAATAAACATCTGTGTTGTTCAATTAAATGTGTTTACCGAATGTTGAATGACATATGACAATTTAAATACAAATAGGGATTGTCGATTTGAAAATGCCATGGCATATTGGACATCATGCCTGCCAAAAATGCCAGGGCATTTTGGGCATTTTCAACTTTGGGCAAATACGTAGATTTTGGGCATATTCGGCACGGGCATTTCGGGCGTTTTCATTCCTGGGCATATTCAGTTCAAATTTTCGGGTCGATTACCTTTTCCAGTCGTTATTGGTCGCTGCTACTACTTCCACGTGCTACTACTGCACACTACCCCGCTCACATCGTTATAACTAAAAACGATTACTCGACCGTTTTAGCACACAGGTCAATAAATCTGGTCAGTTAACAATTGTAGGAGCTGTAGTTTTTAAAACGTCTAACCGTTGTTACTACTGGACAAAACTCCCATTTTGGAATGCAATAAACTATGCCAACCTCAAAGCAGTGCCCAGAAAATCTGAGAAATTTTATTTACGCTGGAGGCGGAGCAACTGCTACGGAGGATGAAAGTTATACAAGTCAAAGTTCTGATGAGGAGGATTTGTTGATGACGTATTTATCACTTGAGTCTTTTGATTAACTTTATACAAAATGCAACAAAATTGCATTCGTCAATAATTCAATATAAAGTGTCTGTATGATACACAGCGAGTATCTTTTGAAATATAATACATTTAAACAAAATTGCCATGTACGCCCATAATAGGATTTCATTTTAATAGTGAATAGTGGCATTTTTGGCTCGATTGTATTACTGAGTTTTACCTACCAGAAATGCAGAATATTTGTCTAAAATGTCGAATAGGTATGTCCAAAATGCCGAATATGCCTTGCCGAAAATGCCCAAATTTACATAGGGCATTTTCCCAATGTGTCAATATGCCCAAATGGCACGTTGGCGGGCATTTTGGACAAACTCAGCTTGGCAGGCATATATGCGAGGTCATTTTCAATCGACATTCCCTACATACAAATACCCACATAGGCACTGGATTTCCATGGTAATATGTACGACAGACATTGTAATTGAGTGCGCTCATTATAAGTTGTCATCCAACTTGGACTGAATTGGATTAGTAAATGTTTTATTGACATAATGCATCCAAGAGAATATCATGTGCAAAAAAAGCGATCTAGCTATTCAATTTATGCTATCCATTAAAACTTGGAAATTATTCGAAATCATGTTCTTTTTCAAATCACTGGAAAATTATGCATTCCTGGAATTACTATATTTAATTTTGCTTTTCTTGATTCAGGTTCAGCCAGTGAAAGAAACTGCTGTGGTACTTGAGTAATTTGAATAGAAGAAAACTATGACAAGTTCGGAACAAGATGATTGCCACGTTTTGAGCGCTGGGCAGGATACTTGGCAAAGATTGTGGATTACAGATTACGACTTAAATTATTTACATGCCTTCAAGGATATCAATTTTGTATATGCTCTGAAGGATTGCGAATTAAGGATTAATTCTTTTCCTTGGACCCTGCGTGATTGGAATGATTACAGATTACATTTTCAAAAAATCTGCTTTGATGGATTCATGATTATAGATTCCTTGAATTAATTCTTTTCATGGGGATTACTGCGCTGAAGTACACTTTCACTACAGGAAGTTTCCACATTGGGTAATCCGTGATTATGTAATCCGGATTACGCTCACCCCTGAACATTTTCCAACACATCATGGAGTCATGTATGTAATAATAAAAAGTTATATTCAGGTAAATTTGATGGTCTTACATGAACTTCTTTATTATTTCTGGGACAATTTCATGAAAATATACTTTAGGGACTAATCATCAGTCTCACATACTTTCTCACAAAAAGCAGGATGTAAGTTCTCTTGACATTTTAAAAGCCATTTTCCTACAGGGTCTTTTAAAATTATGATACCGGATTCATACCAGTCTATCTCTCTCCAATGGCTCCGATCAGGTGTTATTTCCCAATTTGTAAAATTCAGGACATCATCACTGGACTCCCAAACGTACTCTTCAAATGGAATCGATCCCGCTTTACCTCCCGTCCATGCTGTGGGGACATCTGATGAGAAAAAACAATTAATTGTAATAACTGGACAATTAATAGTATGCGATGGTTATTTACACACATAGTATATGTGTGTAAGGATTTTTTAGTGTAAGAATGGCTACTCGAAAAACTAGTGGCAAATACAAACTCATACACGTTGATTTAAAAAAGAATAATATATATACTTTCAAAGTTTCGGTAACTAGGTCAACTGTATTAGTAATAGATATAATTCAAAATATGATTAGGATACGATCAAGTTAAATATTTATTTACTGTTTCATTTTCCGGGGCGGTTAAAAATACCCGTAGTAAAAAAGGCACTCAAACCATTTATTTACATTTAGCTGCATCAAATTTCCTAAAAAATGATTCGCATAATTTCACGTAATCCTCAAAACCAGAATAAGTATTTCTGGAATGTGCAATTGGGACGGTGACTGGAGCATTTCAGTTCAACGGCAATGACAATAATAATAATAATTCAATGGTGCACATAAATGCAACTGAGGATTAAAAAATCGTCTGTGATCAGTACTACGTGCAAAGTCACTTATTGCTAGGGGCGACGTGCCACTATGTGATGCCAGGTTAACTTAGTTAGATATTTTAACATATGTTCAATATTCGCAGAACAATGATTTTTCGCAAAGTCACAGAAAATTTAATTCTGAATCATGGGGTACAACAATCACGTCGTTGTTACTAAACCCTTCAAAACTATCATTAAATTAACTTTTAAAGAAGTAAAAAGTTATAATTACTTATTTTACTGCAATGGCATACCTTCATTGCAATTTTATATGCGGGTTAGTAATGGAGTACGGGTTAGCCCTCAGTATTTAAAATATCCATTAAGTTTTTTTATTTCTAGATTCCCAGCTAGCACTCTGAGGTCGCCAAGATGTCTCTACGACATCATGTAAGTGAATTGCCTGAGATCATTCTGAGACAGGTATTTACTCAGGAACACAACATTGTGATCTCAGTATGACTTGCTAATGTCCGCAGTTTCGGATCATTATCCAATCAGGAGCGATTCGTAAGCTCCTCAGTTTACAGATACGATTCTGGACTAATTCTGAGCGATGCCATCTGTCGCCTTGTTTTTGTATCATCACTAATTCATGCAGTTACTGGTCTTGAAATAATCGTAAACAAACCTCTTCATTTCATCAAAAACTCATAAAAACTTGAATTTATTACAAAAGCAACCGTAAACAGTGTACAAAGACTACCTTGTACGAAAAACTATGATGAAGCCTCAGCTATTTCATAATTTTTATTTTTATTATATATGTAGTAATTTGCCTTAACCCATAGAAATTATTACAAATTTTATTCAAAAGAGGAATGCATGCAGATAAAAATGTTAACCTTTAAGAACGAGATATTATTAAGTACAAATCTTAAAAGGAAAAATTCCGTAACAATTATTAGGATACAAACTATTAAGGCGTTCCAACTGTTGACGAGTGTTCTGATCCAGCCAATTGAGTCTGAAAACGAATTGAAGTAACTTAAATAAAATATGACAGCCAAAAATCTTACGTCCATGAAAAACCATTATAACAAGTTCGAAATCTAAATACTTGAAAAATCATGAAACGAGCTTTTAACGTCACAAAAGCTCAAAAGTCTGTTAATCCAAATACCAACAAATATTAATCTACGGAGATTATGGGTAATTATTTTAAAAATATTTTGACTGATGGTTTGGAATTATACCAAAATTAATTAAAAACAGAATTATTTACCGATTTTCTCCCAGATTTCTGACGTGACTTAATACGATCTTTTGAGTGCGTTAGCCAGGACATTACTGCGTTCTTGATTTCGACTTCTGTAGCATTTGCTGTAATGCTAACAGCCCGAACAGAATCTTAAAGGATTTGATTGAGAGAAATCCACCAAATTAATTCAAATGAAAAGCATACTACCCATAACTTTATTGTTATTATTATTATTATTATTATTATTATATTATGTAACCCATAATAAATAACTGTAGATTGCTCACCAACAATAAGATCGAAAGTTTCAAGCTTCGAAAAGCTGGCTTTCGCAGCGGTGCCATACAGGGTAAAGTTGTCACACACATCATCCGACATAAGCTTTCGAAAGATGTTGTTCACAATCTCAACCAGATTTGATCCACCGGCTCGAGCAAGGAAAATTTTCTGCGTTAAATGTTTAGACACTTTCAAGCACTAGATTGGCATTTACTTTGATTCGATTTGTTATAATGAAAAAACGCAAGGTTGATAACAACGAATTTCACTTACAGCACTTTCACGGAAGCTCACGTCACTCTGGATTTTGTCCTCAAAACGCAGAAATGTCACTGAGTCCTTGAAAGGAAATCCAAAATTTATCTTTGGGTCTGCTTGCTTACAGGAGCCGTCAAAATGGCTCTTTGAAGACAGTACCTCCACAGCGGAGATTAGTATATCCTGTTGAAGTTTAAGCGATGCGAATCCTCTCGCGCACATAGTCTTCATTTCTAAAAATGAATAAAACATTACGCCCATAGTAGAAATAATTTGTTACCAGTATTACTTAAAATATACTAGGAAAATTACCCTTAATTTCTTGTACCAAACTACGGTAATCAGATAGATCATGTCCGTCAAAATCATTCTGTGCGACTGTAGAAACCTGGGTAAAATTTTGAGAGGTCGTCGCCTTTGGGGAATTAAGTGGAAGGTGTTTTTCGCCTACGTTGAAAAACAGTTTTGAAGGCTGTATTCCAGTAAGAATATCGTTTCTTGCTTTTGGAATATTTGGAGGTTCGGGAATAGCAAGCGGACCAAGCTTGAACTTGGACGCAATCGATTCCACTGAACCATCGCTCTCCGAATCTGATTCACGCGCCGTCAGAACTGAAGTCTTTGCTGCTCCAGTGATTATTGTCGAGGAAGCATTAAGAGTTTCATAGTCGGAGTAGTTTAGAAAATGGGGAATTTCGGCTGTAGCCTCATCGTATGTGTCTACAAAAAATCACACCAGTAGGTAAATGGTTAATAACTCCACATTTATTTTACAGTGTCACATACATTTAGTATAATGTAAAAACCCTCAATTATTGCTCCTGTACTTACTGAATTCGTAAAAAATACGAACACCAAGCCGCTTCCACATCTTTCGATTTGGAATTTCTTGGGCTCTTGCAGCGTCATATATTTTGTCTAACTTGGAATAGTTCGGCCAGTAGCAATACTTATTTCCATCGTCTTCCGTTATCCAGCATTTTGGAACCACCTCAACTTCCTTCGTTTTTTTAAACATAGCCATAAGAAACTGGTTTGACATGGTGATCAGAATCCCCCTGTATGAAGTATAGGCAATATTGCAAGTGAATTATTTTCCAACGGTAATGCTAAACATTTTTTCAGCACATGTTTTGATTTTATAATTTTTAAGTCAGATGGAGATTTCACTGCAAAAATGCCACAAATTCCAGAATCACAGGGGGTATTGTACAAAGTAGCTCTTGACAAGTATTTTTTGCCTACTAGAATTAGTTCATCCGAATCATTTTTGGCTACAGTCAGTGCACGAAAAATGGAACCATCAGCAAGTACACAAAAATCATCTCCTGCTTTGCACTTAATTTCAAAATTTCCGAAATAAATGTTCTTGTACTGGTCTGAATTTATTCCACTAAATTCAATTCCAGCCCATTCAATCTGTTTTCTAGATTGTGTTGGGCTCTGAATTTTTGATGCTTCTTCCGATAATCTTCTGTGTACCTGCTGAAGGGGGAAATTAGGATTTTTTATCAATCTTTTTATGCTTCCCAATTTACTTTCAAACCGAAAAGCAGAAAAAGAATCAAGAACTCCAAAGTTACTAGCATCATCGCAGAGATGAATTAGGCTATGTACATTATATGTCGAATATTGTTCCCCATAAAGTTGAATAAATCTTTCGACAAAATATTTCAGAAGAGATCTGGAATACTGCAAATGACAATGTATTTTCGACGGACAACACAAAATTGTTATGGCAACATGCAGGCACAGAAAGTGGTTATAATAATCATCCTTTATAACGCTCTTTAACGCCACTGGTCCGCTGTACAGAAGGAAGCTCCTGAACTCAGTTGCTTTCCAGTGATCGACCTCTTTTAAACTACGTGGCTTCCTTGAAAAGTCAGTTCCAAAGTGTAATGCATATTTATTCAATCTTGCAGAAATTTGGTCCTGCTGGTTTGAGCTAATCTTGAAAGACGCTGCAGGACCACGGGTCCAAAGAATAATCAGCTTCCTCATTACCCCAAGACATACCAAATGCATATAATCCAACGGAATGCATCTCACTATGTCAATTGGAAGCGTTTCAATGATGGACGTGCCGGTGTGATGATTGGGGTCGTCTTTGCTCCTGAATAGTCCATCATTTCGATTTCTTGCATTTACTTCCAGGAAAACTACTTTCTTTCTCCACACCCCGTGCGCGTAGCATTTGCTGCAGGATCTGTATCCGCTGTGATTCTTAGTACCTGAAATAAAAGCCCTGGCGGGGGCATCACAAATGAATGCTTCAAAATTGACTTTTATACTCGTTTTACTCCATGTAAATCCGTATTTCAAAATCCGTTGTAACTCTTCCACCAATTTTTGCAGGAACGTATTCGCAGTGTCAGGCTTTGATTTACCAAAGTAAATACCAACTGTCTCTACGCAAGATTTTAAGGATGAAACATAAACCAATATAGGCCATAGCTGGGCATTTGTGCTCTTTTGAATTGGAAGTCCATCGATTCCAATTTGTATGCTTATTTCGTCAGGAACCCTTTCAGCAGCCTGCAGACAGCGTCGTAATGCTGTTTCCAGCCCAAAGTGAGCATACTGTCCTGGTGTTACAATGTCTAAATTACTGGACTTTGGTGTTTTCAAAAGCGTTCTGGAATCTCGAGGTAATGAAACGAAGCACTTGTGGCTACCTAACAAATGTAGCAAATCAGTTAAGGCACTTTGTGTCACTCGATGTTTTAATGACCATTGGGCTAATTTATCCTTAAAGTCTAGTGAAGCATTCTCGCAATCAGATTCACCGTCTTCACTCGATAATTGCAAAACGCTTTCGTCATTTTCCACGGCATACCCTTCAAACTCTTCACTGTTAATTGACACACAACAATCAAAACTATTTATAGTTACCTTCTCAGGAATCTTCCTCTGAGGATGACCTGAGTTTGGCTCTTGTATTCTTCCGTTTTGTAGCTCCAGGTCAGCGTTAAAATTAACTAAGCGTCTCTTATGCCTGTCACTATAACGCTTTATTTTATACATTGACGAGGTAATTTTGCAGTGAAATTTAATTGATTTATTGAGATCACAAAAAAATACCCAACCTACCTTTTTACAGCAATTTTGGGAATGCAATGAGCTATGAGATTGACGAGAGGAGCTCCACAGTAGTTGAGCAAGCAGTGGTCCTTCACTGACAAAATGGCTGGCAAATGTAATAGTGAGAATGAATTTGCAAGAATCTAGGGCGCGTGCGCAAGTGCCCCTGATGGATTTGCGATGTGATTGCGATGCTCATAGCTTTATGTTGCAATATCTGGCAGAAAGAGAGATTTTTACGAAGCACATCATTTCATAGGAAAGATTTGCGAGCCCCTTCGTAAATCAGTAGATTATGCGATAACAATTTTTCATCATATTGTTATCATTACGAATAGCGTCGGAAATTAGTAGACAAATGAATTGTTTCCGAAATCAGAACGATCTTGCGTGCGAGCTGGGTTATGCAGTTTTCCTGGGAAATGAGTGTTTACTATCTTTGACAGTGCTTGTTTTATGACAAGTGAGATTGGAGAATTTTACAAATATTAGTCTGTTAAAAACATGTTGAATAGTCACAAAAATGTTTGTTCGAAGGAATTATTCAGTCACAACTTTTTATCTGTTGGAAAATCGTGCAAATATCATTATCACAACTTGTTTTCCCTATTGACCCGCCAGACCAACACTGATATACATAGATGGGAAAATCATTTGTGCTGGTCACTGATCGAGGTATAGTATTTTATTTTGATTAAATACATAATCTCAATGGGCTTTGATGAAGATTTGAAAAAGAATAAACAATGTTTATGTTTTGTCAAACGGAATGCTAAAAGAAGCAAGTTAATAATTACGTAATAATTATACGTTACGTGTCATTATCACAGTAGTAGAAATTTCAAAGGGATTTTGAAATTACGTTTCTTATTATGACAAAAAACTTTCTAAGAACATGTTGTAACTAGTACATGTTTGTAAGTGCGTGCTTTAATATCGGCCATCTGATATCTATTTGGAATTGCAATTTGCGGACCCGGACGATAAAATTAATATTATAGGACACTGTTGTATACTTATATATAGATACAGTTACATATAAATATGGATGGTGCTCAATACAGTTTACCTTCAATTTTCAAAAAGGTGTCTGGAGCAGTTAAAGCCATCAGAGTCATTGTAGTGAAAGCTCGAAAAACACAGCGCCATAATACGATTTGGGAGATCATAACGCCTGGAAGCAAAGATGGGCAACTGGTTTTCCTCGCCTGAAACCTTACCTCTACAATGTAATCTGGATTGTCCTTCCTAATACCCTTCCTAAGCCGGACTTTTGCTGATTTACTTTTTCCTAAAAATGGGCATATAATTGCCCTTCCTATTTCCTTGTCAGATTATTAAATTGCCTAGTAGGGCCTAAAATGCCTAGTTCAGTCTGAATTGCCTTTGCTCAGCCTTAGTTGGTTGGGTATGCCTTTGCCGGTTTGGTCAAAATTGTACATTTCTTTACGAATAGCGTTGAGAAACAATATACATTAACATAAGCGGGTAAATATGATAATTGTCATCATTTAAAATGTATTTTGTTAGACGAACACATGATAAGTTCCAAGTTTGGATTGATTTTCTGGAAGATATATTTTAACGCTCGCAGCATTCAGAATATTAATGCACTAAAAATAAACCCTGTTCACAGCACACCATGAAATCCACGGAAACACCGAATCTAGACGTCTAACTATTAGTGGGGTCCATATGGGTGGAATTTCTTCAAAGTTTGTTTTTGAGGATGTCGTTTATTCAACGTTATACGGTCCAATACAAAAAACTAGCAGAAATCATACAAACCAGTTTCATCTCTTGCCGCTGGTTGGCATCAAATATGTCTTCCCGATAGTCCTTCCTAGGATCCTTCCAATTCCCTCACCCTTCCTATGAACTTGCCTATTATTTTACATATTCTCAGCCTTCCTATTCTATTTCCTAGTTTTGACATGAATTCTACAACCTTCCTAGTTCCTTTCCTAAAAACCTATCCGTTTTGCTTTCCTTCCTTCCTAGTTGCCTATTTACAAGGCCTAGTTTCAGGCGAGGTGCCCATCTTTGCCTGGAAGGCTTGTTGGGAATTTAGGGAGGAGGATTTCCCGACATATTTCTGGACGGTCAGTTTTGGTCATGATCAAAATGTTTGGCACAACTGAGATGTTTCTTTCTTCCCGTACGCTAAATTGATAGATAGATTTATTAAGGGTCGATATGACCTTAGCCCTTACGATGCTAAATAATGTCATAATCTTCTGGGCGTAAATGTTCCGTTATCATCCTCTGGGTACAACAGCTGTAACTTGATTTGCTCGTTAACAATATTTTTTCGGGATTATTGTTTGGCATCTTTTATCGTCGTGTACATCAACCATAGATGAATTCTTCGACCCTGTACAATCGTTCAATGCAATTTTCACGTATAGAATAATAAATTCTAAAGAAAGCTTGGAAATTAGTTTATAAGTAAATCTCACGGCAGTGGTTGGGTTTTTGTGGAAAGATTTAATATTCTTCCCATGGAAAACATATTCTGGCAGGGAAACTTTTAATGGGAAAGAATTTTTTGTAAAAAAGGATTTTCTAAATTCGTTGACATTCTGTTTGGCTGGGATTTTCAAAAAAATGTATACCTTTCATGGAAAATTTAAATGTACCGATTTTTTAGCAGGGATTTGTCGTCTTGTAGGAAAATGTTTTTTACCAGGAGGGATTTTGTTGACTGTTTTTCAATAGCCATTTTCGAAATCGTTTACGACTTTCCTTTAGGGACTTCAGCTTCAGCAAGGAAACTTAAAAAACTTCCAGTGAGATCTATAAAAATCCGACACCTGCCAAGCGGTCAAGGCGGCCTGACCGTAACATATGTACTACTGTATGAATTACTGCATGGGGAAAGGTAATTTGTTCAAATATTTATGGGCGAAGGGAAATAATTCTGTTGTTATTATTTTAGCCCTCATTATTCTGTACCCATTTTTAATATTTCGGCAAAGTACTGTTCAACAAAATATATGAAATTGTATAAGTCTAAAGTAATGTAAACAATGTTTTCAGTTATTTTAATTTTATTAATTACGTATAATTACATTAAAGCGAAGCATTGCACTCTGGACAAGTCATATACATATTGTGAATCTCGCAGATTCCCCATAGCAACGCAACATTCGGTTTATCACCCGAATAACAACCAACTTAATTTCCCTTAGTATTTCCCCAATCAATCCTTTCTTCCTCTCCCTAGCTCTTAATCTTAACAATGGATGAAAATCATCCGACAGAAGGAATTCGATCGTCAACGGAGTTACATCATATTTATCTCTGAATATTTCTTCGATTGTCTTCAATAATAATTATTACTTTACTTCGGATTGGTTTCTCACACTTATTCATTTCTTCGTTGCTGAATTTATATTTGAATTGATTTGCTTATTATTATTAATTATTGAGCTACGTTGGATTTCTCCTTGTGTTTTCCTGAATAAAATACAGAAACACTACCTCATCCTCGTTCCTCATCTCTCATCCTAGTTCCTCACCATCATCTTTTCACAATATGTACATTGTGTCATTGGGATTCAGTTGCAAATACTCAAGTACTGTACTCAAATAAGAGCTCGCTCAAGTAAACCCACGCTAATGTAAAGTTTAGTGCTCATTTAAAACACCTTCATAAACAGTAAGTCTTGAAATATTCCGATTAAACATGGGAGAGAATGTCAATAATATAATTAAATTAAATTTTCAGCAATTATAATGCTATTGAGAGTTAGATGGTTTGACAAAGAACCCTGAACAGTCGATTTTTATGCTGTAAGTCCAATTTCCGGGGAGGTTGGACAACAGTAATTCTGGACTCATACCAAATTTGAGGAAGAGGATTGAGGATAGCACCGTTTTTCCAATCTGGGTAGGAAATCGGGGATTCATCAGAGCTCCATAAGTAGTCTTTGTATAGAACATTCCCAGTTTTACCTTCTGTCCAGGCCGCAGATACACCTGTGTACATGTACCGTTTTTTCGTAATGAATTGTCAATTGTATGAAATGGAAAATGAATTGATTTATATGGAATTTAGTTTAATGCGCAGGATCCAAAGAACTTTTAAATATTTGGGCTCACCCTGCTCTTCCAAACAATCGTACACAGCTTTTTTTATTAGCGCACTCCTCAATTCTACCAATCGGTAGGGTCCTCGGTCTATTGTAAAGAATCCATTCCTTGTCCTCTAAGAACGCAAAACCGAAGTGTGTTAAAGTAATGAAAATTCATTTTTATCCTTTAAGTAAACATATAATTATGCATGAATATTCGAACTCATATAAATTGTCACTGGATTAGATCTGAAGGTCGTTAAACCGTCTTAAGCTTTATTACTTCTACACTTGGCTGGAAAACATTTTAACAAAAATCCTTAAAAACTCTCGAACCAACTATCGTACAATCTTAAAAATTCCACGATTGTTTTCATTAGTAAAATATGGACCATTTTTAAGAAACTCACTCCGTTTGTACTATTTATCTGTACTTACGAAAAATAAGTAATTACTCTCTAGCTACTTATAAAATTAAAATTGTTTTGAATGTATAGTGTTTGCAAAGTATGAGAATCTCCGAGATGTAAATGAATGAATTATAAATAGGGTCTACACCGCAACAGTTTAAGTCACTGCATTGGCTTGTATGGTTAGTATAGTTACTATATGTATGTGTATTGAATATTCTTACCTGAAAGTGTACTGTTCCGAGGTGTAGGTCCAGCAGCAACAGCAACCAAAACAATACAGAGAATACAAATTTGGCGAATCATTTTAGAAAATAAATAAACTAAGGAAATAATTTCCTTTTCAGTTGTATTTTTTGATGCTGCTGGAATGAAAATGTGTAATAAGAGTAAAACAGTTATGAGTAACAAACAGGCACGTCGGTATTTATATTCAATTAAATTGGGTCAATAAGATTAAAGTTATGATTCAAGTGCATCAGAATACTACACAATTGCCCAATAAACACAGTCGCGTTGATTTTACGTCAAATTTACGTAAAAAACGTACACGTGAATGCGTTACTTAGACGCTTTTAAATGGTGGAATTTTGGGAAATATAAGGTCATAAAATGGTGATAATGTCCGGGCAGCATAACGTTACACGTAGCACGCAAATTTGACGTAAAAAACTTAACGATTCTTTCACGTCGATATTGAGTAGATTTTATTCATTTATTCTTCACTTATCTAAGTATGACTCTTAAGTATTAAGTAAATAATATTGATAAAATAAGTCAATGCGAAACACGTGGAAAATATATATATACTTCAATTTAATAGACCATATTATTTTGAAATGGATTATATAACACGAAGATAAATAAAAGGTGAAGAACTGGTAGAAGTGTATATACATAGTAATAATATAACAAATAGAATCCAAAAATTATAATTTGATCAAAGTGGGAGCACTTAATCACCATAGTAAACTGAAATCCATTCAGTTTTAATTTCCAGGGTCCAAAGATGAATTACCATCATGAACTTTGTCTTCACTCTCAAGGGAAGAACTTAAAATTGTCCGGTGAACTCCCCTCAACGGTTGTTCTGACTTTTAACTTCTTTGAGCTGCTATCTGTAAATTGTAAAAAGAATACTAATGGAATTACTATTGTATATTTAACGTAAATATAACTGTTACCAACGTGCAAGCATAAATTGGATACGACAATTTAATGTTACAATGTAACTTCGACTTTGCTGATATACCTTTTCAAACCTTGAGCGGATTATTTCAGTCAGAATTGGGTGGATCTTGAATTGCGTGGACAGTTTCCTATTTTTTCTCAAGATGGAAATGAACGGAATCTGTAAAAAAAATTTAAAAATTTAAAATATTTAAAATATTGTTGACTGAAAGTCTAATGCATATACTGCAGCAATTCACCCAGAATGTCGCTTATAGTATTACGGCATGGGAATTGCAGGTGATGGAGTATTAGAAAGATTTTTGATTAACTCAGTATAAACTTAAATAATTTACCTGCAAACTCATTGTTGGAACAAATCCCGATTTAGGTGAACTTCTGTTGGAGTAATAATGAGTTGAAGGAAAGTTATTGTCGTGAAGAAAAATCATGCGGTTCTTGGAGATATGGGATGATAGACAGTCGTTGGATAATTTTTGATTAAACAATAAATGCCGCCCAGTTTACAATAGAGCTGCGCATGTTCGTGTTCAGTAAATGAGAGCGTAACTTTTGCGTTAATTTTTAACGTATAAATGACGTGAACTGTGAAGCGTTTTTTTGTTGGAAATTATATTACGTTAAACTCACGTTAATTAACCGCAATGTTTTACACGTTACAAGTTTTACCAATATTTTACCATGTTTTGACGTGTTATAGAATTGCGGTGTTTATTGGGTGTTTGAATCACCAAGGACAGATTTATTTTTACCTGGAATAGCTATTTTCATTGACAACCAGTGTTCGTTGTATTTATATAATATGTTCACCTTATTTACAATATTTTTGTGAAATGATTTAAATTTGTAACCATTCGGGAGCTCCTCCATTAATCATACAATACGTTCTGGACCATTTACAACTTATATATAATGGCCCGTTATTGGTCTGGTCCGTTCTGGTCCCATATTTATATCTATCTCTGGTCCGGTCTGAACCAACACTTGGACCAGACCAGATACAATAAGTCCAGCTTCAGGACCAGACCAGGCCAGACCACAGGACCATGGTCTCAAAAGTACGCAAAATAAAAAATCATCGCTTCGCGATATTTTACTGCTTGCGCGAAGGGCCAACGTAGAGGCTACTCCGGGGTAAACCCGATTCGGTAATAAGGTGGAGGTGATGTGCATAATATTTGTTGAGTTCGGATTAAGAATACAAATTTCATCGAAATCGGTCCAGTAGTGCTTGAAATAACCGTCATTTAATTGAAACTTTGAAATTTCAAGAATTTTTTCTCAGAAGCTATCCAACCGATATCAACAAAATACGAACCAAGGTTACATGTTGATATAAGTAATGTTCAGGAAAAAATTCATCGAAATCGGTTTAGTAGTGCTTGAAACTACCGTGATGTAATTGAAATTTGGAAATTTCAAGAATTGTTTTCTCCAAAACTATCCAACCGATTTCAATCAAATAAGAACTCAGACTACCTGTTGACATACGTAATGTCGACAAAAAATTTCGACGGAATTGATTCACTAGTTTTTGAGTTATCGTGGGAATGGACGTACGGACGGACATCTACGTCGCCCCTAAAAATCATGGGTTAACGAAATCCCACGGAACAAATTAAAAACAAGGATGGGAAATCGGAAAAATATGAATTCTAATTCGAATTAAAATATTCAAGGCAAAAATTCCGATTTAAAATACCAATAGCAATACTGAAAACTATGAATTCTAATACGGATTTAAATATCCTCGAATATTCGTTCATTATGAATTCCGATTTGAATATTTATTTGAATACTGCTCGTATACTGAAAATACAAAATTTAATTACGGAAAAAATTCAACCTTAGAAACATGATATCATCAATGTTTTGGGAAGTTAGTTTCCCCCGCAGGTCATTAAGTATCAACTTAAGTGTTGAAAAATACGTTCAACTGATACTTCAACTCCAAAATTACTAATTGTCTTCCGGCCCATTTGCAGTTACCTAAACAAATCTTTACTTGCCAAAAAAAATCTTTAGTTACCTAAAAAATTCTTTAGTTACCTAAAAAAATCTTTAGTTACCTTAAAAAATCTTTAGTTACCTTAAAAAATCTTTAGTTACCTAAAAAAATCTTTAGTTACCTAAAAAATATTTATGTAATTAATTAAAAAAAACTTTAGTATCAACGATTTAAATTACTTCAGTAATTAAGTTATGGGAGCATGTTCATTTCGGATGAAGAAAACGTTCGCCAATCTTTGATTAGCTTTACGTTCATTACGTTGTAAGTAAAAATTGCGACAATTTTAAATTTATATTTAAGTATGTACACCGAAAAATAAGAATTTGCGATTTGAAAACAATACTTTATTTTAATCGGAATTCAGTAAAAAATATTTGAAGACCAATTCCGATTCCAAAAATTTTTTGAATTCAATTTTAAATTAAAATACTTCCTAGGAATTATTTTCGATTCCAATATGAATTTTCAAATTTTCGAATATAATTCCGATTCCGATTCGGATACCGATTCCGATTCCCATCCTTGATTAAAATGTCAATTTCGATATGAGATGAATGGCGATAACTCGCATAATCGCCATTCATCCCATATCGCAATTATCGTACCGGATTTGGTGCCTAAAAATCAGCGAAGCGATTTAATGCAATGATCTTGGTTCTGACCATGTGGACGCTAATGTTTCCAAACTATTCAACTTCGCTGGAAACCAATTTCAGTAGATTTCCTCCTGATCACGTAAATGTGCAAACCTCTTCAAATTGTAACATTTTTTGCAATTTTGGAAAATTTCAAAAGCGCTATTTACGCTTTACATTTAATTTTGCATGTTTCCCTGATCTCATGAATGATCAAACAATCAATTCGAATGTCCCAGTTTTCCAAAATTCCCAAAATTATGGAGTACATATCAACAAATGGAATCCTGAAGCGAATTCGGTTTTGACCTTGTCACTCAAAGGCTTCTATACGATTAAGCTTAGCTGAAAATAATTTGGCCAACTCAAGCTCCTAACCACGTAGATGTGCAAATCATTTCAAATTTATTCATTTTCTGAAATTTTTAAAAATTTCAAAAGGGCTTTAAATTTGGCTTGCACATTTCCCTGAAAATGTAGATGTGCAAACCACTTGAAATTTTCCAATTTTTGAAATTAAAAAAAAACAGATATATCATCCAAACTGTGTTTGCGTTTTAAACTTCAATCCAACATTTCAGCATGAGTGTTTGCAAAGCAGTTCACATTTTTCCGTTTCTGCTAGCTTCGGAATAGTTTCAGAAAGATTTTTTTTAAAACAAATGTCGCTATCATAACAAGTTACGAAATTAATTTACATTTACACTCACGTCAAATGTATACGACGCCTGTCGATTCGACATTGAGCTGTTGGTCAACCGATTGCAATTTACGATTTTTGTTCTTGCAGCGAAAGCTATCTGAAGATATCAACATGTGGACAACACAAGGGTGTCTTCAGTAACAACACAAGAATTGTTATAGTAGGTATATAATGTGCAATTATTTCTGAACCACTCAATACAAAATACACAATCACTAACGAAGATAATTATTACAGTTTTCAAACAATTTTATTGCATTACAGTAGGAACTCAAGATAAAGATCTTTTGACCAATTAGAAAATTTACAGGTAAAAATCTAGTTTGTACCTTAAAAACGAACAAAAATATTACCCCAAACGTAAATTTCAAAATTCAAAATACAAGTGTGTTCTTGCCGTAACTGGTTTTAAAACCCTTCATGAGACCAGTTGATTTATGAAGAAACAATATTTGAAGTCATACAAAGAGTGTACACTTTACTAATTTAATTATTAGAGAGAGAGATTCAGAAAATGCTTACAGATGGAATTGTCTTTCTTTAGCATTTCTCAAAACCAGACTTTTCCCATAAAGCTGAGAGTGAGTGTTGAAGTTCCGTAATGTAATCATATCACTGTAGTAGCTCTTCGTTTTAAAATATTTCTGAGAAAGCAACGCCGTGCAACTCCGGACTAAAATCCCATCACAGACTGCAGCCACTCCGTGTTTATTTCTGCAGTGTCGGGTGTCCTTTCCATTTCTTACCTTCGTGTCGTCAATTACGTCCTCCAATATTTCATGTCCTCGCAATCCCTACACGAAGTAAATACCCTATGCACATTTAAAGGCCTTTCTCTTGGAGATATCTTCCTTCAAAAAAATTTAATTTATACAAATTATTGGGAACCCGTACCAACTCAATGGCCCAGCCATTTACAATTGCCAAATCAAAATCCCCTTGGTCCTGTGACAAATACTTGTAAGCAAGTATGGTCTGATGTGCTCTAGAATAAATTTCAGATTTGTAAAATATATTTTGAAGGATGCTAAAAATTAACATATAGAGTGTAATCTACAAATATTTTTTATTCTCACGCAATGAAATCCCCATGTGTCACAATTGCTTGAATTGTTTCATTTAGCCATTCAGTTATGTCTGGCATACTCTCCACTCCAGGGAGGCTCCCAATGTCTTCCAAAATTCGGGGTAGATAAGATTGGAACCTGAAGGATTCAGCGTCAGTCAAAAGCTTCACGGGCTGGGTAATATTTTCTAGTGGATAAGTAATAGTCCATTGAAATTGTAAACATCAGAGAAATTCATTCCAGATTGAGACATGAAATGCTACAATTTTTGCTAGTAAGAAATATTAGCATATTTGCAAAATCAAAAGGGTCACGTATAGTATATGCATACAAAAGATTTTAAATTTATTTATTTTGTTTTAAACTTTTTATTAAAGCTACTGTTCAATGGATCTACTCTAGAGACAGTTCCTTATATTATTACACAGACCTTGTCTTGAAGCAAAATCGATTTGTTCCACGACTGTTGACGCTGCTCTAGAGCTCCTCAGAATTTTTGACTGTAGTCTCAAAAGGGGCTTAAAACCTTGTAACATTTTTAAACGCAAGTTTCTATCTGTACGCCAACAGCACAACTGATTTTAATTTGTTTGAGCCAGCTAACCCCAACCGTCCTACTATTTATTTGCTACAGTGTTGATTTTTTATTGTTCAAAATTTTTACGGTAATAAGTTGTCGAGTTGCTCCCTATCGGCTGATTTCACATTCCGAAATTTAGTAAGTATTTTCGGTTGTTACTTCCTCACAGAATAAACACACACTGTTTTTGCAACAAAACACAAAATGTTTTTTTCGTCACCATAAAAACATTTTATTTTTCCAGAATTTCCCACAGTTTTCCGAACATTAGAGGGCATTCATTTGTAAAAATAAGAAATGTGACAAAAACAAGGACTGGTGGCACCAGGAAAATTTTCCTTGAGCGTCGGCACTGGTCAAATAAAAGTTAGAATCAGTTTTATTGTGTCATTACTGCTGGTTGTCTTTTTGTTCTTATACCGTCAGCCAATAGTCATCAGGGTGAACAATAATATTTTCCCCTACGTTCTTGGAATTGTAATTATGATGCCCAATTTTAGATGCAAAATTTTGTACAGAATTTTATGGAACATTTATGAAAATAGGCCTGAAATTAGGGGAATGACAGACGAGGATACACTTCTCTGTTCATATGGAGTGTAAACCCTGCTCAACTAGATTGAACTGTAAGGATAGAATTTTTTGCCATCATGGACCAATGAAGATTTTCTGCGCCTGTTCAATAGAATTCGCTATGTCAGCCTGGAGAAAAATTTTAATTTTATTTCTGAACAACATTCTAGTATTTCTAGTAATTCATTGAATCGATCAGACGACGACGCATTTCTCCATGACCGTCTCGCTTGCGTAAAGTCAAAAACAATCCAAAAACATTTTCTAGTCATTAGAAATTAGAATAATTCTATAAATAAAATATAAATAGGACAATTATTGTCCTATTTGAGTATTCAGAATAACCAAGAAACTCTTCTGATTTAAATGTGGGTGAGCTCTTGTGACTAAGCTTAAAATACAACGTAAAGAATCATCCGATTCAAAAATTTCCTAAACAGCGTCGCCAAAATAGGTGAGTTGCAAAAAATCGATAATTCATACGTTGAAAAACACGTAAAACGACATTGATGAATTCAAGAAGCTGTGAGCGGAGATTTAACGAGGTTTGGATTGCTTAAAAAAGTCTGACGTTTGAGTGAATTAGTTTTTCTAATTTTGTTTCCTGGTCATAACATCTGTAGTTTGTTGAGCAATTGTATTTAAGTGTTTCCAATGTAGGATAAAATTCCTCTACAACAACATACCTTCTAAAAGTGTGTAGATTGAGTGGGACTGTAGAGACTTGTAGGGACCTGGGGGACGTAGGTTAATGCACAACCTTAGCATTATTGACATATTTTAATAATTACCGCACTTCAACTTTCCAGATGTTGAGCAAATAGTGACATTGCTGTAAAATCTGTAAAAAAAAATTATCATTCATATGTTTAGGTCATATTATTTTAAACGACTTTCTGGGAAATGATGCCCTAGTCAGTTTTTACTCGAATGGTAAAGATTATGGTCAAATGAATAAAATGCATCTACAGGCGCTACACCCTTAAGCTTTTACTGGGGGGTATAGGCCTGTCATCAGATTTGTGAACATTTGCCAAGAACTGGAAAACAGTAATCTTTATTAAGAAATTTCTTTCAAAAATTCTCCTTCCAAAAATAAGTGAAAATCAGCTGAGTGTAAATCAGGGACGGGAATCGGAATCCGAATTTCACAGTGCCCCAAAAAATTTGTACCAGGATTGTAGGTAAATGGACAGTTGCATTAATTAGTTGTAAGTATATACAAATATATATCCATATACCTGATATAGGAGCAATCCTAAATACTAAAACCAAATGGCGATTAAAATATTAGACCTCAAAATTTCCTAACGCGCTAGTTTTTTATAAAAAGTTATTGTGAAAAAATGCAACATACCATGCGATAATTTATTCCTACCTATTCTGCACATATTTGAAAATTCAATTTTCATTTATACAATTCGCAAAGGGCATGATGCAAGCTACCCTGATGTATTAAGTCCCATTTCACAGGGGGGCTGTCAATCATAATAATGCTAGCTTGACACCATTCTGTATCGATAATATCACCTCGGTCAGGTGTTTACCTCCAGTTTGTGTAGTTCATAGGCCTTTCTTGGCCGTCTTTGCCCCAAACGTAATCTCTAAATGGACAAGCCGCAGTTCTTCCAGCTGGCCAAGCCGTTCCGTATTCTTTGGTAAGAAAATCAGTTTCCTGGACAGTATCCTACTTTATTTAGATTTAGAAACAGTGTCAATTTAGAACAGCGTGAGCAAAATTTTATACGTGAGCAATCATTACATAGAACATGACGTAGCAGTTGTTTTAAAAACCATTAACCAAGTAAATTAAGCTTCGAGAATTTTTGTAATCATTATAAATTGTATTTTCAAATGAAAAAATGTTACATTATCTGTAATAATTTTGAATTGCATTGAAAATAACTGCCCATATTGCTTACCGGTTCGTAGGAGAAATTTCCGCACCTCCAAGCTTTTTTCAGGGGAGTCAATTTCCGCTAATCTGAAGTCTTCTCGGCGATTTCCACAAATTGCAAATGCCTCTAGCTGCTTGTACTTTTAAATTGAATTACAAGTTGTATTCCATCAGTTGATTTTGTAATTTGCGAATAAATAATTCTTTATAAGGGTATTTCTACAAAAATCACAACAGTTCTCTTTGATAAGGACGTACTATTATAAGGAAAGAAATTAACATGATCGTAAATGGACATAAATATATTTTCCTTGTGAGATAATACGTTAACTGAATAGGCGTACTTTAGGATTACTCTAATCGAAATGATTTACTGTTACTGCTTACCAGCCGATCCGTCAGGAATCTTCGGTCCGTCATCCTAATGGAATTTCCTGGAACAAAATTCAGTTGATGTAAAGCATTTCGGTGATATTTATTCATGTACCCTATGCTCTTTCTGTAAGAGAACCTCTTATTGCAACAATTTTTAAAGAAGCACAAACATTTAGACAGAATCTTATTTAACTTCAATAGTAGTTTTCTTATAAGAAGAAAATGTGATTATAATAGTAAATCCATGTTCTAGGGTAGCTTTAATTCAGCCCTCTTACGCTTATTTCTGGAGTATCTTTAATTTCAAAAATCTTGAAAGTTTACCATATCCACCGGTAACAAAACAAACCGAAGCACAAACGTAAATTATATGATGAATCATATTAAATAACTTAGTGGAAATGGATATGCGTTTTGAACCCATCTAAATACAGCATAATGGGGCGTTAATTTTTGACTCATGTATTTAAACCGACAGATTTGTTAGCTTAATAAGTATGTCCGAAAGAAAACATTGTCCGTTATGAGCATTGTTTTAACTTCAGGTTGATTTTGCCGTTGAATTTTGGGAGGATTTTCGGGGAAATTAGTGTTTACATGTCAAATAGTACGTGAGTATGAGATAACTGCGATTTGAGAATATTTGCTGTATGAAAAAATATGTGCTAAATAATCATTAGAATGTTCTTTTCAGCGATATTCCGATCTTAGCATTTTATCAGCTACAATGCTGTGCAAATAATTTTACCTCCGTTTGTTTTCTTCATCGATCCAGCTCAATGGAAAAAATCGTGGAAAATAACTGTACTGGTGATAATGTATTTTTATTTTGTTTAAGCAGTTTGTTTGAATTGCAAACAGTATGTATCATTTGTTGTGTCCAGGGACACTAATGATAGGAAACTACTTGCACACAATTAAAGCGCAAAGTTTGTATATAATTATTCGAGTATCCCAACAGCACGAAAATATGAATTCAGTTGAATGTTTCCGCTGATAATTACGTTACAGGTGTTCATTAGATTCTATACAAGGTGTCGCATCTACTAATAACCCTTATCTCTCCTACTACTGCATCTTAATACAAGTACTTCTCTACTATATCATAACATGCTATAACAGAGGTGAATATAAATCACAGTCATGTAGATTTAAAAAAATGGCCAAAAGATTATCCATAAGCACGTTTATCTCTAAAAATAGGAACACAATAGAAGCGTTTGCAAATAATCAAACCCATAGTTTGCATACATGCGTCTACTCATGGGTAAATAGCTGTTCATCAAAAGTTCTATGTACTATGTATAATGGTTTGGGATTGACGTGAATGTTTAGTTCAAGTATAATTAGATATGGTTATGTCCAAGATGTAATTATCAATAATTTATTATTGTAGTATCTAACCATTTTTGGACGAATTTAATACAAATAGATAGAATTATACAAGTCTTAATATATTCTTGGCATTGATGTAAATGAATTTTAAACACGTGTGTACATAAAGTACTGTATGAGCTTACTTCAGCCAAAAATATGAGCAAGCCAAATTTTATTCAATGTGTGAAAATGTCACGCAAACTGAATACTTCGTGGAATCTGCAATTTTTTCATGCATTTATTATATTATGCAAATTTTGGACAAAACTAAGCTTTTGCGAATTATTGTCCTATATTCGCTCAAATTTGGGAATTGTTGTTGATATATTATTTCGAAACAATAAAATTAATGTCACACTAATGTCATCAATTTATTTATTTAATTTTTAAGTAGTCGTTAGGATGCTACTGGTCGCAGAAATTTTCTTTTCATTCCGAGTGGGAAGATTGCAAGCCTTTCGGTTATCGGAATGTGACCTCGCCATGAAATAACAAGGCTGTACTTCAATCGTGGATACGTTTTTAAAGGTCGTATTTTAAAGGTGGCCTCAATTATAAATGAAGTGTAATACGTCATATTTTCTAACTCCTAGAAGTTTTATTTTAAAGATTTCCATGACCTCATAGCGAATGTTAGGGGTGACTTCGTTCCGCCTCCTCTGTAAACATTTACAAAATCGTCATTTTCAAAGAATCCCTTAAATAGAAAAGTGGCTACTCCAAAATCAACCAAAAATTCAATCTGGTTATTTTCTGAATATAAACAATACATACACTGGGGTGCAATGCTGTTGAAACGTAAAATCTGAGACTCAGGGTCTAAATAATCTTGGAGTTTAGTACTTGTCTACAGTGCTTTTTCTTGCTTTTATTCAGTTTTTTATGCTGATTATAGATCTGCAAAAACCAAATTGAGAAAAAAAATTTTATATGACAAAATGAAGAAAAAAGAAAAAGCAACCAATTATTCTTGTGCATTAGTGTTGGAACACGACCGACTACGGTACAATCTGAGCCCGGTAATTGAAGGTACGTAATTTTATGTTAAACAAAATGAATCACAAACACATTTTAGTGTCTTTTAGAATTCCTGGATGCATTTTGACACATTTAGGTCAAGATGGAACCACAAAGAAAGGAGATTCCAATACCGGCGAGAGAGTTAGTGATCAAAAAGTGGAGGAATGACGAGTAAAAGCCTCCAACGTCTAGGCAGATTGCCCAAGAGGTCCGCCTAAGACCCTCAGCGGTTTCTAATATTATAAAAAAATAAAAGACGACTACTATCGTTAAAAATCTGCCCGGGAGGGGTAACGACCGCATTGTCACCCCCGCGTGGAGCCGATAATTGCCTAAAAGGTCAAGAAACACTCAAGACTGATCTCATCTCTCACAAGCGCATTTTGGGTTAGAAATGATTGCCCATCGGACCACGATCAATAGAATCCTGTATCTGATCGGAAGGAACTTGCTTCCAGCCACGTAAGGGCCTTATATCAATGCTAAAAACACGAGAAATGGGACCTTGTGGTGCCGGAAAAGCTTAAGCAAGTATGTAACGTTTTGGAGTCGCATTTTGTGGTACGGTGAGAGCAAATTTAGTGTCTTTTTCAGCGTTGGAGAAACCGGGGTCTGGGGAAAGCCAGCGGAGGGTCTGAAGACGGTGCTTACTTACTACTGTAAAACATGGTGGTGGTTGTGTTACGGTTTGGCATCAGTGTATATTGTGTGGGAACCATTGATTTTATGGAAGGAAGTATGAAACAACACTACTACCAATCCATATTCAACCGAAACGTTAAGCAATTAGCCCATCACCTGCAAATTGGAAGCCGATTTGTGTATCAACAGGGCAACGACCCGCAGTACACGGCGAAGTCCACGTGGGCTGATTTAAAAAAACAAGATACCAGTTCTGGACTGGAAGTACGGATATCACCCGTATCGAAAATACGTGTTACCACACAGGTCGGGAGCTGACAAAAATTTCACATTACCGGGTACAAAGACCCGAAAATCCGAATTAAGGAGAGGTGGGACAACATACCCCCCGAATTCACCCGGAACCTCGTCAGCTCCGTCCCACGGTGCATAAATGTTGTCCTGATGGCAAAAGGGTGGTCTACTGCTTATTAGTCAATCGGGCTGTGAAGTTTCAGCCTGTTTAAAACCTTCTTTCTCTTTTGTTCCAACACTAATGCACACGAATAATTGGATGCTTTTTCCTTTTTGTTAGTTTTTTCACATAATTTTTTTTCTCAATTGTTTTTTGCAGATCTATGATCAGCATAAAAAACTGAATTAAAGCAAGAAAAAGCACTCTAGATAAGAATAAACTCCAAGATTTTTTAAACCCTGCGTCTCAGAGTTTACGTTGTTCCAACAGCGTTGCACCCTAGTGTACAACTGCCGCCCTGAAATATAGAAATAAAAAGGTGTAAAGTCACCGAATCTTTTATCTCACCCCGATTGCGTTTTTCAACTTTGCAGCCAGTTCAAGGGCGTGTATACATATTTACCTATGAATACGCTCATGTCGGACAGAGTAGCACGTTTAAAGGAATTTAATAAATTTGAGCAGAGGTGTGGAATATTCTGAAGTATTGAATTTAAAATCGCATTTAATTCATTCCTTATTTTGTATTTTTCTCGCCGTAAATGTTTGAAGATATTTGTATTCTGTCAGCACCAAACTTTCCACGGTATTTTGTATTTCGAATTTTGAAGTTCTACGAACGTTAGCACAGTTGGTATTTATTTGTTTTGTAACGTTAGTAATCTTGTATTTCAATTAAATAACACAATTTCAAAATACATAGATTTCACGAATGCCAAGGTGATGTTGCGCATGCTCATATTAATATTTTAATAATAAATACTTTTCGTGGTAAACTACCCAGGAGGTATACGATTATTCGTTTTAAAGATAAATATTCTGTATCTAGGGTAATGTTACTTACTGTGATGTACACAGATGCACAGCTCTAAACTCTAATCATGTAACTGTTAGCTTACGCTTCGTGAATAATTTTTGGATATCCAATTATTTGGTTAAATTGTCCAAGAAACTTTGATGATTATTTCCCCCAGTAGTCAGGAATACCTGAAACTATTACCTTGTTGATACACTCTGTAAAGTTTTTAACACGTTTTTCACATCACTTATTATAACATTTCTGTCTAAAATTTGTTGTGAACATACATTTGGGTCAATACTGCTTACGACTAGGGAATCCTCTAATTACTAATTTGTACTTAAAAGCATAGTGGGTATGCTCAATAGTAATTATACATGTCACAGTTTGAGTGCTGGCATCGTTCTTTCAAAATTCTCACATAACGTTCCTACTATACAAATATAACCACACTTGCGCATCTGAATCTCCAGTGCTCCCGCTCAACACACACATTCATCCTAAAGCATACACATATAATTCATATCCTGCATATTCATGCACCTCAAATTATCCCCCCTCTCTTTGTCGATCGTCTTCGATCGGTGTTGGGTGCAGTGGGGGTTTAATGCTATCGGGGATATAATATATAATTCTAAAATGCCGCTAACACCAGTGTGTTAACGAAACAAACAGCAAAAACATTTAATAATATTGAATACAAAAACTCATGCAGAATTGTTTTTGCCATCGCAATTCATAATCTTCGAAAACAATTGCTACAGTACACAGCGTTATCTAAACGTATGCATCGGATTCTCCACTTGTAACCAATACGTGCGTTTGAACATTCTCGGGTCAACCAGCTGATTTTGTAACCACACCAAAGGTACCTCTTGGTTCAAAAAAACTGATCACGGTCATATCTAAAATGTACAAGCAGTCTTCCGTTAATTTCAAACATTACCTAAATCCTTTCTAGAAAGGCGTAGCAAAATAACCAAGCGGAGAAAAACAAAGCTTTATAATGGAAACAAACATACTATTCCCATCTTTGGTACAGCAGGGGTTCTCACCTGTCCTGCTCCTGTCGAGGTAGTCCTTGGAACGAGGCTTGATTCTTAAATTCGTTCAAAACCTTACGTCTGAAGACTTCGAAGTACTCCTGCTGCGGCTAGTACCGGCGGTCTGTAAGCCTTCACTTAATGGGAATGCACGCCAATCAGCCTGTGCTTGTTTAGCGGGCTGCCCATATACTCAACAATGAATGATGCATCTCCATGTGCTTCGACAATCTCGTACGGCCCGATCCAGTACACCCCTTTGCGTCGAGACTGCAACCCAAACTAGTTCTCCCACTCTGCAGCAGTTTGATTTTTGATTTTTATTAAACTGTTTGGCCATTCTCTTCTGTTCTAAGGAGGTATTTAATTTTCCATAAAAACCCGGTCTAGTCTGTCGTCTTCCTTTTCTGCCGGTGTTTGCAACGTATTGTGCGGGTTGGGCAAAAGAGGGCAACAAATACAGTTTTGTCTTTGGCTGGATCGCGAAGACCAGACTTGCACTCTAGTCCCAACTTCTCGTCCCAATCATCCCGGTATTTAGAGACGTATTTCCTTAGATAACGCTTAATTTCTGCGTTGTTTCTTTCCACGTTTTCGTTGGATTCGCCGTATATATTTATTACCTGTCCTGGACTCTTCCACATGACTCACTAGTTATATGGTCCACACGGTAGATAAGTCCGTCGATAAGGCGTGTTTTGCAGCAAATTGATTTTCGGTGTTTCCGGATCGTTCGCATTGTGCCTGTAAATCGTCTGATTTTCCCCAGCGAATGATTCCGTCCGGTGATGTTCCATAAAAACAGCTACATTTCCTCCAAGTAATACCTGAATCACTGCCTTCTCCAATAATTTTATACATGTTCTGAGATCAGATAGGGGGTTTGATCGACCTTATCGGGTATCTGCAGAGACAGTCAACATGCAGTATTTTGAATCCGGGCATATACATTATTTCTTTTTCCTGTTGTGCCATTTCTAGTTTCAATCTTGCGACTATAGAATTGGGGCCCTACAGGTTTTGTTAAACATTGCAGTGCCTTGCGGTCCGTATGTTGCTTCAATAAACAAAAGTACAGAAATGTTGGAAGCCAAAATTACAGCTAGTTGCTAGGTATGGTCTCTCAAGCCTTCGCTCTTCTGCTAGCATTGTGCTTTGGAAACATGTTGCTAAATGTAGCATAATTAAATAAAATGTGATGTATGCATGTGTAAATCTGTGAAACTCTCTTGCTTGTATGCTGCGTTCACACTGGTGTCTTTTCAGTATTTTTCAGCGAATGTTAACTAATGATATCTTAACTAAGCGCAAAGATATAATGATATAATATTAAATAATTGTTGATGACTGGCCTGTGCTTTGATCGTGTTTAATATTGTTATGATAATCCAGTGTTGAGGATGAAAACCAATATTTGTATATTCATTCTTTATGACACTTATAATAAAGAACAATAATAATAACAACACCAATAATAGTAATAATATTAATAATAATAATAATAATAAGCCAGGGCTTCTTGCTCTCTTGTGGTGTATTTTTGTTCGGCGGGTTTCGTTAGTCTTGATACGTATGCTATTGGGCGCTGGATCTTGCTCGGATGTGACTCCGAATTTTTTAATTACTTGCGTTCGTCACGACTCGAATGTTGGCTTCAGGGTAAAAGTAATCAAGAACTTGGACTGAAATCATGGCCAGCTTCACCAGCTGGAACGCCTTTTCCTCCGGTGATTCCCACCTAAAACTTGCATCTTTCTTTGCCAGATGATGTCGGAGTCGGTCAATTTCTGCAAAATGTCTTGCTGTAGTAATTACAGATCCAAGAATAGATTGAACAACTTTCAGGTTCTTCGGAACTGGAAGCTTCGCCACTAATTACACGGCCGAAGAAGTCAATTAAATATTAAATGGCACTTGTATAATCTGAAGGAAAAGAAAATATTCTTGCCCTCTCCAGTACCGTTTCCAGACGCTCGAGTAGTGTGGCGAAATCCGATGAGAAGATTAATAAATCGTCGATGTATACCAGGGTACACTTTAGGTTCTCCAGGATGGTATGCATTATGCTTTTATATTCTGCTGGGCTGTTCTTATATCCAAAGGGCAACCTATTATAGCAGAATTTTCCACGATGGGTAGAGAAAGGTGTCTTCAGTTTGATCTGTTGGTCCCGTAGAAGCTGCAGAAATCCATAAATCGCATCCACCGTGATGACCCAGACTGCTCCGAACAAGTGGTCCAAACAGTCATCAACTCTGGGAATGGGGTAAGTATTCTGCTCAACCTGGTCGTCCTGAGGTCCACACGGACTATATGTTGTAAGTCACCGTGCTCATCTTTTTTTCTTTGGGACTACGATTACTGGGGTGGTATACGCAGACATACAAGGCTCAATTACGCCCAACTTGAGGTTTATATCAACCTACTCACCCAGGACTTGCTTTTCCAGATGGGCTAGTATGAGTTCGTTTGGAAGGGTTTCTTGTCTCCGGTGTCGATTACCAGGGGAAACGTTCACTCCTAATTCGTTGTAAGACCTGGAATTATCTGAGAATTTATTTCTGACCCCCAGAATTCGTCTCTTCTGGTCATCATCCAGGTTCTTCTAACGAAAAGGCTTTCTCCGACTAGGATTAACGGAACCCAATTGTTCAGGGGATCTTCTACCTGGATTGAGTTTGAACCATCAAAAGGTTCGTATTGACCATGGTACCGAACCTCTGGCATCGTAACATGTTGCTTCGTCGAAATCAGGATGGTTGTTTGAGCCTTCCCATTACTAAGCTTCAGGTCCGATACCTAACTTATATACTAAAAATAAATGACCCAAGGTATCCTAAGTGTGCATATAATGAGGTATGCCTATTAGACGAAAGGTGGAATTTGAGAGTGGATTTAAATTCGAGCAATATAACTGGGTGACTCAACTTAGGAAAATATTTTTAACTGTAATGAAAGTGAACTCTGGGCCAGGGATAATGCTAAATGGTGCAACTGCACTAGGGACTTAGGACTTAATAAATTACAAGAAACCTAAAGACATTCGCATTATCAAATATGTCCTTATACCCCAGGGTTCGCACCCTCTTATTTACATTGTTATCCGGCAAAAAAGAATATTAGCAAAAGTAAGACTTCAGGGCACATACTTCAGATTCCATAATGCAGTATACAAATTCCCCAGCATCTTGAAACCGGAACATTACCAGGCTTGCAACACAAAAGGTATAGACTCACTTGAACGCACACTATTAAGATGTCCAATGCAAAACATAAATCACAACGAATTTATTTTAAGTGCGCCATATAGATTCTTACTTTAGCCCAAGTACAAGAGAAGAAATGAATAATACCATATATATGTTACAAAGCTACCTCAGAAGGGATTCCTTTGTAGACTTTAGCTAATTGTATAATTGTTATGAATGATATATAAGCATTTAATTATTACATACGTGAGAATCAAACCTTAATGTAAGCACATTCAATCTGAAATAATTGTGGGTCATGGGCGAAAGCCTAGAGGACTTTAATAAACATATACAAATACAAAAATACTAAGCTTCAAGATTGTGCTACCTTCTGGTGGCGTGGATTGGCAGTCACCGTAATATCTCCGGAAGCCCTTGGGCTGCTGGAATAAAATGTGATCTGTCGCCAGGACCTTGCTGGAATATCGTGGGGACGTCTTGTATGTAATAAGGTCGAAATTCTATGCTTATCCTTGAACTCCTCTACTGAGGTCTCGGGAATGCCTTTGCTGCATACTAGATGGCTGAATAATGACTGTGTTGACGTGAATAAAGCAGAAGTGAGTAGGCTGGGTGTACTGAAAGTGGCTGGATTGCTATTCGAAATTCCGGCGGACTCAGTGCGGGCTGTAACATCTTGCGACTCTTCGGTTTCGAATTTAATTCAATCCGGCTCTTGTACCATTTGTTGTTTTTTGCTGTCATTTATAAGGAATTCCAGGTTGGGGTGCTCGTCTCTGTAAGTGGACCATCTAAATCCCATTAACTACAGTCGCTGTCGTTTCCGACCCAATTTTCTTTGGAAACTTCTCCGTACAGGTCATCGGTAGGGAGTTGTTGTTTACCCTCGTCAAGAATATTTTGCTTTACCTGTATCATCAAAAGGCCAAATCTTTGGTTTAAATTATAACCATAAATCATCAGGGTATCCATGTCCTCGATCGGTAGTTGTAGCGGGCCCTCATCCGTCATCTACGTAAAAAATAAGATGCCGGATTGTTTTAGGTCTCGCCGCTTTCAGGGAGGACCATTACTTCTGCGTGCCAGCGCATCATTTGCAAATTGTTATTGATTGCCTGTGGCAAATTTATTTGTTTGTTTATGCGGTTGGTTCATTGATTGGGACGAATTGCTGGTTTGTGTGGTTTGGAACTACGTTTGATTTTGGTTAGGTTGGTAAGCCTCCTGATACTGTAGCTGGAACCCTGGTTGTGGTTGCCAGAATAATTAGTGAAGCCTTGGTTTCGCATACTAAAATTGTTATGATTTTGCGATGCTTCGAACTGTTGATTCTGGTGCGCCCAAGTTATTCATGATATGCGTTTGATTCTGATTTACAGGCACCATAACTCTGGGGTATCCTCTCTGAGTTCTTTCGTCGAAGAGCTGGGTCAACCTCCCCTTATTGCCCCTCGAAGAATCCCTGTTCATATCAGCACAGTGTTTTATGCTGTCGTTGGTCCGTAGGTTGTAATCGCAGTGCAAGTGTGTTTCTCTTTGTGTGAAAAAATCTCACACACAGGCATTTACTACAAATCCCCAAATATAGTTGTTGAACTAATCCCTCACTAACAAAATTTCATATTCCAGGGCACAAAGAGGCATACCATATTTGGACGGACTTGTCTAGGGACTCACGGAACATTATCCGTATCTCCTCAATGAATGAATCGCAACCAACGAAAAGGTTAACCCGTTGAAACAATAGCGACAAATATTCATTATAATGCTCTATTACCGCCACTTTGGCATTAGTTTTTTACTAGCTGTACAGTAAACGACTATGCAAATAATTCTATCTTTGTTTGCTTTCTATGCAGCTCGATTACATATTGTCCCGACCCGACAAAAGTTGTATGCTGGGTTGTATTACCGAATTTAGATAAAATGGATAAGCCTTTTGAACCAATTTAAATACAGCATATTGAGGTAATAACTGTTTACTGATTTATTTATAATAACGTAATTGCTTGCATATACTTATCTAAAAACGTATGTCTAAAAGAACCTGCGTAAAACTGTTGGACGATTTTCACTCGAATCCTAAATGCTTGCTTCTAAATGCAACAACAAACTTTCACTTTGATAGTCTTCTAATTAAATTGCTTTTCCATTCACGTCTAAAGCTCTGATTGTTTACTAGAACTTGTTTTCTTAGTGGTTGTCGTGGGAGGTGCAGTTGTAGTTGAAGTGGTGGTAGTAGGCATGGGATTTATGTCGGTTACGATCTCACAAAGGGCTGGATGTAGAGTTTCCCTATGTTGAAATAACCAGGTTTCAGGAGGATTTGTGACAACCACCACTCCGGATTCTCTCCAAATGACCGGTAGGATATTGTCCACACTAGGTTTAGTCTGCCAAAAAATTCAGTTATAGGGCCTCCCATTTCACCCCATTTGTACGACACGAAATCTTGTCGACCAGCTTGACCAGCTGTCCAGGCGTTACGAAATTCTTTGGAGAAAATTGTGCATATTTTAAAGTCCAAATTCAAATTAATTCAATTACTGCAATTCTTCAATTATTTATGTTTTAGTACATGCATGAATACGTTTTCGTATAGATTAATGGTACCTTTACGGCTGAGAAAGTCAAGCACTTCTTCGCTCTTCGTAGCATTTTGAATTCTTACCAACCGCAAATCACCACGTTCTCTGCAAACATCGAAAGCCTCAGCTTGCTTGTACTTTTGTGATGTCCGGAAAATAATGGTTATTAGAATTTACCTGAATTAGTCCGATTTTTCAAACATAACTAGATTTGTAAATCTTCGGTGTTTCCATTAAATTTGCGACACTTTGGAATAGAAATTTTTACAAGAAATATTTTTTCAATTGGATTTGTTTGTGTGGAGACAAAAATATTTCTACAACTCTTATTCCTCTTGTTTTTAACTTAACATTGCACGAGCGATCAAGCCTCGAAGTCTACTTTATAGTTTGCACTCCTTGTAGATTGTACTTGCTGAAAATTGTAACAGCATACTTCGTAGCTCAATGTTATTTGAGGTACAAATACGCGCTTTCCCCGTAGAGATTCCTATTTCATATTCGATGTTCATACGTTTAATTAAACATAAGCGACATTTTGAAATTTAAACGTTTGCATCCCTTAAAATGGATAATTTAGATAACAATCTTTGCATCTAATAAACTACTTACGCCAAGAGCTTATAATTGAATTACTTACATACCGATTTGTAATAAAATATTTCTCGTCAGTTCTAGTCCCGCTTGCATCTGAAAGAAATTAAGATTACAAAGTAATTACAGTTTTTAACATATACGTGAATAATATAATTGCACACTACACAACATACCTACATATCTAGCCGTACAAGACGAGATACATATTTTAAGTAATCCGTTTCTTGAATGGGAATTTAATGATATTGTTTTTATTTTTAACATACCTTTATCCGGAGGGAACGGAACCGCTCCAACCACCCCGATGAGCAAAGCGAGCAAACCAAATAGTGGGGCCATTTTAAACTGAAAATATTCCGGCGATTTAATTCAAATTATTAAGGATTCAACGGTGACCACAAATTTTAGAAATTGTCATGAATTGTCTTTTAAAATAATTGTAATACGTTTATTGCAAAGTTACGCAAGTTTACATTGGTAGCATTGTGCCGGATATTTATAAGAGATGAAAATTAGGTTAGTAAAATTGATAATAAATCGAATACAAGATAAAACGGTAGGAGCAAACAAAATATTGCTTGTCATTGTTTCGAATCATAAATGGTTTTTTTACTGATTAAAAGTGGAATTCCTGAGAAATATATGCATGTCACTTTTAAGGGATAAAAACATGTCACTCAAATTGATATGAAACCGAACACGAGTTAATTCAGTAGATACGAATTCAAATAAGGTTTGTCATTGCTGCAAATCGTAAATGGTAGTTTTTCGGATTCAAAAGTGGATTTCCTGGAAAATATATGCACGTTAAACATGTCCAGGCAGTTCAATACTCTGATGAGTGCATTCACAGTTGATTGAGTTAAAAACGAAGATGATACTTTAATGCTGTTTCGAACATGAATTCGCAAATAGTAATGACTGTCTTTAAACATGTGCATCAATGGAATGGAAGCCATGATAAAATCATGTAACATTTATTGAGTCTGCTCTAATAAACCAAATTACAATCACAGATTGACAGTCTAGATTGATTAGTCCTAATCCTGTCACATTTTGGTTTATTTAACTAATGGATGCAAATATGTACCGACTGGCTTCTAACTCATTGCAAAAACTACATACTGTCGATAATATTGTTGGCACACAATTTCGTGGTATCTAAGTGTTTACAACACAGCGTATCCATATACCCTTGGATGAATATTAACATAATGAACTCGTTTCAAATATCGGAAGCTTATTGCTGAAAGCGTTAGTATTGAAACTTTTTAAGTTGAAAATCTAGCAATCAAAATTTGAATGTACTTAATACAAAGTTGAGGCCAATCAAATTTGTGTTTAGGTTACGATAAAGTAATGCTTAATGTGACCCTGCATTTACATTATATGAAAGAATAGAACATTATTGTCACAGGGGTGTCCCATGCAATTTTAATCACTTAATTTTCAACATTTCCAACTTTGCACTTGTGATGAATATTTTTAGCGTGCTTGTTGTTCTTGTCACATTTCTTGGCTACAATCCGCTGCGATTTCAAAAACTGATGCACACTGTTGACCGAGGGATGGTCTACATCTCTCCACTACTGTTTAAGAACTTTCCAAATACCCATTTCAGTTATAGGTTTCCGTCGTTGGACACGTTTTTTAAACTCTCCAAACCCGAAGAAGTGCAAACGGCTTCCATCGGATGACTACACAGGGATTTTACTATTAAGGTTTGCATTTATACCAACTGTGGCCCGAAGGGTTTAAGAGAAGACTTGAGTCTTCCGGGCGGTATTTTAGGTGGTGACCTCACAGCGAATGGTGACCTTTGAGAGGTCATTGCCGTATAGATGCGGGAGATGAGTCTTAACCAGGGTTTTCAAATATAATATTGACCGTCAAGCTTGGTTTTTTTTGGAACGTTATCAAGGGGGAAATCCCCCTTCCACTAATTGCCCGTAACATCCAGGTCTTCACTAAGTTGTCTTTCTCCACTTACCATTCTTCTGGAATTATTCTCCGGCGCTCCACGTAGCAGATCTTCCTCTTGCCCCTTAGTTTTCGTATATCTGATGTTGTGTTGTCCAATGAAACAACAAACTCCGACTTTGACAGCTGAGATAGCGCTCATACAGCTTCCGGCAAGGTCACTTCCGGTTCTTCATAAGCCAAGGAATCAGTTTATGCACTCAACGGACTTTCTTCCGGAAACTTTTAATGTACTGCACGGTGGTCCTTGCCACTTTTGCTCGGCCATATCTATTTGTGAGTGTAGGTCCTCTTTAGAGGTCATCAATTTGGACTTCCGTATAATGTAGGAATTCACCTATCTAGGTTGGATTTGTTTATTCGGCAATGGGAGTACTTACACATTACGTTGACACCGCAAACCAGGATCCACCAGTCCCTACCTTTTTCAGTCCAAGTCAAAATCAGTCTTAAGTTTCTGATCAGTCAGTCAGTCCTTAAGTCTGTTTGCCGTTTCCTATGAGTCTCAGTCAGTCACAGTCATTATAAGAGTCACTGGAATCAGCCTCAGTCCCAGAGGGCAGCGTGTAATTTTCAAAAATACATACTTTTTGTAATTTTCTTGTGCTGCATTTCAATACGATTGATGACCTTTAATCTGCTTTTGTAAAATACTACGAAAAACTCAAATATTTTCAATGTAGATTTTTGCTCCGCTAGATACGGTATGTACGCTTTATGATTTTTCTTGATTCCTACATTGGTTTAAGCGTTCGTCTCAGTCTCAGTCAGTCCCCTGAACCAGAAATAAGTCTAAGTCAGTCAAAGTCTTCAGCTGTAGTTAGATTTATCAGTCGCAGTCTCAGTCAGTCATCAGTCAGTCACTCAATGTTGCAGTCAGTACTTCAGCAGCAGTCTAAGACTGGTCTATCCTGCCGCAAACCACGATTTTCAATTATGTTGGTCAGTGACACACAATAAATACCGGCAACCGTGGCTGTTATCTTTGTATTTATCACCGGGAGCTCAATCCAGCCGTGGAAAACCTAAAAACACGCCGATCAGCCTCCTGAGTGAATAAATTGGGTTTGGTTTTGACAACTGCAACAACCGGTAGCTCATTCAAAAGCCAAAAAATGCCGCCTTTGGATTTTATTTGCTCAGTTCCATTGATTCGCAAAAAACCAGTTATAACGTAAAGCTTAAAGCGTTAAAAATAAAACAGACAACCACTGTATTTATCCATAAAGTAATCTAGTGATATTTGTTAATAATTAAATGCGCGTATTGAAAATCCTGACATTCCCTAAAAACAGAAAAGGAAGAGTTTCGCTATTAAAGCCCATATAATTATATATCTTTCTAGTTTGCACACATTGTAGATAGTGCTTACTGAAAAGGGTGACAACAGACCTCGTAACTAAATGTTACTTGAGATAAACATACAGTCGACTCTCTTTATAACGACATCAATAAATCTCCCAAAAAGTGACGCTATAAGGGAACGACGTTATAGAGGCACATAAAATAAACAGGTTTAAAGGCAAATTTAGGTTTTTAGTTAAATTTTACTGTCTCGCTTCGTTTAAGTAGCACATACTATAAGTTTATGCAGAATGAGAATACAAATAGTTTATATTAATTGATAAATAATAATATTTTTCAATATTTCACACGCCACAAACACCGCCATCAGCAAGGTCAGCAAAATTTAATAAAGTATTTTCTGAATCTCAGTAAGACACTTCTCAGATCATTTGCAAAAGTTTTCAAACTGTGATAAATGTAATTTAGTTAAAACTGTAAGTATCAGTTCTTTACCGGATGCAAAAATAAATCTAAAAGCTTGGAAATGTGGATTTTCCTGGATGGAACTTAATCAGTGTCGTTAACCACGCTTGCAGATATATTTACAATTATACGTTCCTTTCGTTTATAACGTCGCTGCATAATAAGTCAATATAGTGAAACTGAAGATTAAAAAACTTTAGAATGACTGCACCGGTATGTTATTTGACGCTTTGAAACGTCCACATGACCTTATAATGGTACGCTTTTCACCTTAAGGTCACAAAAAAGTGACTTTATAAAGGAACTTACGTTATAACGAGCGACGTTATAAAGGTAGAAATAATCATATAATCTAGCTTGGGAGGAACCCAGGATGACTTAATAGGGAGAGACGTTATACGGAGAGTCGACTGTATAATTTTAATATCTCCACAGGAAAGTAAGAATTAAACAAATTTCCGGTAAAAGTTACATGTTAATATCACCAAATAAATACAAAAATATAAATTGCAAACTATTAAATATTATATATTGAAATGCTTCTAAATTGAAGAGAACGATTTTTTTGAATGGCTTGAATCTAACCCATTAGTCTAGTCATACCAAATTACAATTTCAGTCTCAAGATTGAGACTTTTCTCGTTTAGAATTTTGATAACATTCATTAAATGATGTAAGTAAGAAAAGGACACTACGTAAGGCAATAATTTCAAAATCCCCAATTTAAAAGGGGAAATGGTGAAACCACTTAGAAATTCCGGCCAAATAAATCACTGAAAACATGGCTAAAATATTTTTGCAGTTCTTCAACTGCTTCTTTGTGAAAGTTTGTTCTTTTAAAACAATTTTTTAAAAAATTAGAAAAAATGTCTATAACTTGCAAGTTTATATGCTAGCGAAAAACTATATGTAACCTTACATGTACATACATACTACAACACTGATTAAAAATGTCATCCAACACGTTGTCGGATGTTTTGGAGTGCCTGCAGTATCCAATATCATTATGAGGAGTTAATTTTCTACTCATGTATTTATTATACCAACAGATTTGTTTGCTTATGCTTAGCTGAAAATGTATGTCCGAAATATAATATTATCCTTATAAATTGTTTTTGTATTCCTGGGTGGATTTTGCAGTTGGATTTTCAAATGACTTTCCTGGGAAACGAAGTCCTGTTTTCAATTCGTATGTCCAATAGTACGTCTTCGTGCAAGGTATCAGATAAGCGAGATAAAGGAATTTAAATATTTGTTGTAAGAAAGGAATACGTGCTAAAATATTATTAAAATGCTCTTTACAACAATTTTCCGGTCCTAGCCTTTTATCAGCTGTAAAACTACGCAAATGGTTTTATCTTTGTCTGTTTTCTTTGTCGGCACAGATCACTGAAAAAATGTGTGGGAAATAATTGGTCGTGAAGTATTTATTTTTGTAAATTTGGTGAATTTCTTAATGCAATGTTCATTAAATTGTGCTTAAGGTGCCACAAATGGTTTGTCCTTCCTCTGACCCACATACATACGGGAGTGTAACTATATAAACTACTAAATATTTGATCCCCCCATTTGTAGCGAACTTGGGGAATAGCTACTGGTATAACATGGGTCCCATAGGAAATGATGCTGGGACTAAACAGACTCCTCATATGGATCATCGGAACGAGCCGAAACGTTTCTGAGTTAGTCATAACGGTCATATACCCACTCGTTAGATATTTTTCTTAACACGAGAGAATGCAAAAATCACTAATGAAGTATGTGCAAATTTTACAGGTTCATTTTTGAAAGGATTATTTACAGGAAGCTTTATGTTGAAATTAATAAAGAAATAATGAACTTTTGATCTTAAAGTTATTTTGTCTTTTGTGAGTTTCTAATCGTGAAATCCTTTAATTTATTTATAAATTATTGCGTTCATGTTAAAGTTGGTAGCCTAACAAGGACATTTAGTTGTAGTACTAGTACTTGTTGCCGGGTAAGGCGTGGTAGTTGGCGCGGGATTTATTACGGGTATAATCTCACAAAGAGCTGGATATAATCTTTCCCTATGTTGAAAGAGCCATTTTCGAGGAGGATTTGTGCCAACCACTACTCCGGATTCATACCAATCGACCGGTTCTATATTGCCTCTGCCAGGAGTAATATCCCAAAACGTTTCAGTTATTTTAATCCCTTTTGGACCCCAGACGTAATCCTCGTACAACTTATCCCCAGCTTGACCAGCTGTCCAAGCCTTACAGATTTCTTTAGAAAAAATGATTTTTATTTTTAAAGTTCAAACTCAAAATAATTCAATTACTACAAATCTTAAAATATTTTTTAGTACATACAGGAATATTTTTGGATAGATTAATTGTACCTTTATTGTCGAGGAATGCTTAAACTTCTTGGCTCTTCACTGCATTTTCAAAGTGGACTAATTGCAAATCACCACGTTCACTGCAAGCATTGAAAGCCTCGGTTTGCTTGTACTATTGTGATGACAGGCACAAAAGGTTTACTGGGGGTTACTGGGGTTAAGTACAATAATACGTGTATTTTCACGACATTCATACCCAGATTTAGAAATCTTCAGTTTTTCCACTGAATTAGGGACCCTTTTAGAATAGATATCTGAATAGGAATTGTTTACTCAAAATGGAACTGTTTTTTTGTAAGGACAAAAATATTCCTACAACTTTTCATATGGTTCTAAATGCTAATTGTAAGAGCGAGTTCAATATTTCTAGTTTGTACTCGCTGTAGATAGTGCTTACTGAAAACAGTAACAATAGACCTCTATTAAATGTTAATTGAGGTTAAAATACATACGTTGCCCCGTGGAGACTCCCATTTCATATTGAATGTTAATATTTTTCAATAAATACAGCGCCATTTTGAGATTTAAGCTTATGCGCCCCTTAGGGGAGGCTCATTCAAAAGATCATTTATGCATCTAATAAGATATGCACACCAAGTATTTATAATTGAATTACTTACATTTCGATTTGCAATATAAAATTTGTTACCAGGTCCCTTCCCTTTTACATATTGAAACAATTAAAATTTATAAACTTTAAAAGTTGTAAATAAATACGTAAAATATATAGGTACATACGTGCAAACTATACAACATTCCTATACAACCACCCCAGACAGAAGATTCAAATTCTAAGGAATACCTTTATTGAATGAGAATTTTGCATTTTTATTTTCAACATAACTTGATGAAAAGGTAGCGGAGCCGCTACAATGACCCAAAACAGAAAAAGAAGCAAACTTAGTTGTTGAATGATTTTATACGAGAACAAATTCGGTAATCTAAAAGAAACTGTTAATCGTTAGATTATATTTCAGAAATAAATTTATTGTTGTACTTGACTGACTTTAGGAAAAAATATAGCGAAATATCTACCTTTCAACAAATTACAAAAAAAAATTACTGTCAACAACAACGTTTACAGACATTTATGTACGCGTATCATGCGTGTGTATACGCACACGCGTGTGTCCGTAGATAGAATTTTAGTACCAAGAACTCGCCCCAAATATGGAAAGCATTATGTGGAACGCCTTATGACTGAGGATTCTCCAACTCACAATCAAAATATGAATATATTTAATTTAAAAATTGAGGCTAAGCGAAATAATGTTCGACAATTCAAAGCCCACTGTTATAATTTGTACTTTATCTCAAAGGATAGCACTTTATTTTTTATACTTACATATATGTTCAGGAGTGTTAGTTGTTACTCTACGTGACATGCAAATGCTTTGTAAGTGATACGTGACTTCTCTATGTTTTTCGTTACTTGCAGTAGCATAGCAAGATTTCCTAGTCAGCGTTTATGCTGTGTACAATTTTGTGGACCATTTCTTCATGTTTTGTCATTTGCCTTTGAGAAACAGCGAGTGATGTTTTCGGGTTTCGATGAAGTAAAATTTCATGAAAATTAAAACCGAAAGTTTTCGCGAAAGGTTTTGTGCTGTCGGGTTGAATAAAAACCCGAAACATGCATTTGTCAAGTATTTACAGTATATAAATTTACATAATAATGTATACAAAATATTCAGCAGGGCTTCCAGAGAGATTTACAAAAGTCCGACCCCCGTGTCTTGGTAATGTTCAGAAACACGTAATTATTCATTGCATGTTTTGAATTTAGAAGCCAACACTTGGTGGGTCCTATCAATTAAGCCTTCTTCCTTCCCAACTTTGACGAATTATGTGAATTCTTGAACCAAAAATGTAGAGCAATTGTTGGAGAGTCAGGTATCGTTAAAGCAAAGCATAAATCCAATCATCTTAATTACGACAAGAATGTCTCCACAATGAGGAATTCCCAATCTTTTCAAAATTACGCCGGAAAACGTATATCAAGTAGACAATAAAAACAAATGTGAAACCACTCAAATAAATCCGATCACTGCAATAATTCTTCCAAACATTTTTTAATACATACAGGAAAACATTTTTTTGATAAGATGTTAAATACCTTTTCTGCTGAGATATTCAAGCACTTGTTTGTTCTTTGCATCATTTTGAATGTGTACCAACTGCAAACCAGGTTCACTGCAAGTGTTGAATTCCGTACCATGTACAGGTGTTTTACAATTTGCAAATTGCAATGGCAAATTGCCACCCAAACGAATTTCATCTCATAAACGGTTGAATAAATTTTTGATTTGTCAGCATACTGACTACTGACATAAATCTATTTTGAAATTTACTAAAAGCAGAACCTATTTCAGACCCGTATCTCCAGTTTTCATTACCTTTACGTCGATTAGTCATGAATTTCTAACCTAATCAATACCGATTAACCTATCATATAACTTATAACTCACAATATCTTATGTTGCGACATAAGTCAAAATAAAAATACCCGTCAAGACATTTTTGAACGCCTATCCTCCCAAATTGCAGACATTTTCAAATTGATTGCGAATCATATACAATGTGCTATTATATTCTACGGTTCTACCTCAATTTGACCTGAAAATGAAAACGCCCAAAATGCACGACCAATTTGCCTCATTGTGCCACCTTCCCCACGAAATGAAAATGCTCAATATGCCCCGTTTAGACAAGAAGACACCCCTAAAACTCCAGTGGGTTATTTCAGCATAGCTTCACCCATCAAAATTTACTCATGAACAGATACTGTTCAGCAACTTATTTGTTATTCAAAATGTATTTACGCATTATATTTTAAAAAAGGGTAGCGGTAAATCACCATACATTTTAATACGGTCCTATCGGTATACAAGAGCAGGAAAATGCATTGCAAAAATTGCAGAACTTTGGCGTAGGTTTCAGAGTCTGAGCGTTGAAGTAGTGCTAGAGCCTTGAGTAGTGGATGTTGTAGTTCGGGGTGAGGGTCGTGTTCTGCCAGTTGAAGTAGTGCTAGTACCTTCAGTAGTGGGTGTTGTACTTGGGGGTCGGGGTGAGAGATTCGGGGTGAGGGAGTCGAGTCATGAGATGGGGTTACATTCTCACACAGAGCTGGATGTAATGTTTCCCCTATGTTGAAGTACCCATTTTTCAGGAGGATTTCTGACAACTACCACTCCGGATTCATACCAATCTGACGCTTTGGTATTTTCTGCACTAGGTATAGTGTTCCAATGAAATTGGATTATGGGTTCCTCCTTGAAACCCCAAAAGTATTTCTCGTACAACTCAACCCCAGGAATACCAGCTGTCCAAGCGTGGTGGAATTCTATGGGGGAAATTATATATACTTTTAAAGTGTAAACTCAAAATAATTCAATCACAGCAATAATAATTCTTCAAAACATTTTTTAATATCTACCAGAATTTTTTCGTGATGAAAGCTCAATCTGAGTTAAGCTGTTGAATCCACCAATGAGTGCACTACCATAAAAAATGAAAATACATTGGCACTTTTTTCTGCGTAGAAAGCAATTTTTTAAATATTTTGTTTTCATGTGTACAAAAAATGGAATCATTAGTTGTTAAATTTAGTTTTGCAGCTACTTGAACAAATCCATTGATAAGTGGAATGACATTGAGATTAAAGAATAATTACATTCTATGCTTTACATATATGTACATGCATGGGTTCCGTATAGTAAACTACAAGAGTGTAAACTAGCAATAAATAAGATCCAATACACAGTTCGCGACAGGAGAATACATAAATTAGATGTTACCTTTGCGATGCGTTTTTTATTTCAGAACTGTTACCATTTATTTAAATCAAAAAGGCAATTCGTACAGCAAGTACACAAGAACAATAAATTATGCAAATCTATATACTGTCTGTATTGTACTTATCTCATTTTCTCCCTCGAATTATAATTAATTAATTTTGTATTCATTTGTTAATATATAGATTGATATTTTGTACATTCCCAATAAAATCCAAAATTGAAACATAGGCTCATATTAACTAGATCCAGTGTGCACTCAGTACGAGAAACCCCTGTACAAGGGCACCTCTACCAAGCATTACATTACAAACTGATTATCCGAGTTTTGAGCTCACAATGTCGGTTTTTAAGCTCACCAGTACCAACTCACAAGGTGGGTTCTTTGAAAGTAGGCATTAGGACCGTTTCGAAATAATTTCTACATCTTATACAATTCACAAAGGACGGGATGCAGGACTTGCCGGTGTACCAAATCCCATTTTCCAAGGGGACTATCCCTTACAATTATGCCAGATTCATGCCATTCGGCCTCGCTTATATCCCCTGGAGCAAGCGTTTTCTTCCAATTTGTGTAATTTATCGTCCTCTCGTCGTCTTTACCCCAAACGTAATCTCTGAATGGATAAGGCTCAGTTCGTCCTGCAGTCCAAGCAGTTGTGTATTCTGTTCAATTGCAATTTAGTCAGAAGATAAAAATAAGGTGATATAGGCACTATTAGTGGAAACAAAATCTCGTAAAGCGAAAGTTCTCGATTTTAAAATCAAAGTACTTGCCCTCAGCCCCGATTATCAACTATGCGTTTATAAACAACAGCCTACAAATATTTGACCAAAAACTAAAGTCCGAAAAGTAATGCAATACTGACTGAACTCGAAGCGCACTACATTCTCGTCCTTCATCTCAGCTTCAATAACAATCGTATTACATGACCACAGATAATAGTTAGCAGGGAAATTCAGAAATGATCTTCCAGAAAGATTTACAAAAATCCGACCCCTGTCTATGACGTGGTTAAAAAGACCGGTGGCTATGAAGGAATCGGTGAGTAGAATAGGAATAGAATTTAGTTTCTGGGGAAAATGTGGGAATAGGAATTGACTTGAATAGTCTTGCCACCACAAGCTGTGAATAGAATACGAATAGAGTAGCCATGCATACGCTCTGTAGTGAATAGAATTGAATAGAATATAAAACTTTTGGGCAGCACTGGATATCCTCCGTCTCCGTTTTCGTCTCCGTGATGGTAAGATTCAAATTTTCGCGCGCTTTATTTTTTGAATGAGAATATTAAAAATTCTTAATAAAACATATTACAAAAAATTATATTATTTCATTATATTATTATTTATATAAATTTCATTCGAATAGAAAAAGAAGGATGTTAAAAATAATTCGAAATTATTAAAAATCTTTTCACATTTTATCAATTTGAGTTTCAAATTCACGCACGCTTTTTTATTTGCTGAGCCAGCAGTAGCTTGCTAAATAAATTATTGCAATTATTTTTTAGAACTTAAAAAAAAATTAAAGCATTATACCATAGCAACTGCGCGGGCAGCCGTCCTCATCCAAGACGGCCCACTCTTTAAAATTAGGAGAGAGAATTATTTTAAAAAATTATTAAAGCAAAATTAAATTAAAAAATCATGTTACCGTCAGGTTGTGCAGTTAGTTATTATTATTTACTGTCTATGTACCCTTTTTACATTTGCCTCGCCGAGCCAGCAATTGCTGGCTGTGCAGTGCTCGTTGAATTAATTTTAAACGATCAGTTAGACACAGCTTAGGGCTTCTTCAGTTGTGGTACATTAATATACGAGCTTATTGAAAATTGGTGTTTTAATCCGTACAGGTAAGAGTTAATTGTTGACTTATTGAAGCCCTCCGCTGGGTTGACAATCAGAGCAGTGTACATATATAATTATGAAAAATGTAACTTCCTACACGATTGGTCAGGTAAAATACGCCTTCAGTACTCCTCTCTCTTTCCTCTGAAAGCCAATAATATATACATAATTTTAAATCCGTGTCTCTCGTGAGTCTTACTGTTGTAATTATTTTGAGCATACCTCGTTTCCATAGGACCCGGCAAAGCAGCTACAATAATAACCTTCATTAGAATATGTATCAAAAAGAATTTATGGCTCATCTTGCTTCACTACGTCCAGACTTATTTAATTATTTAAGTAAAGAGCTAATAATTAAACAATGCTGAAGTTTTTGGCGTTTTTGCCAAGTCGGATAAACATGTGGTTCATCGTGCCGGGTAATTATTTTAAAGTCAGCATTGGGACGACTATTTATACCCACGAAAATTAGATTAATATACGTAGAATCAAATTCAGGGTTCTTAAAATTGACATGCAGTTGTAAATATGAGTCAACAGGTAGTGTACTGTAAAGATTTACGTATACGTACACTACCTATGCTACACTATAGTGAGCATTAATACTGATTAGATCTTGTAAATGTATAGCTGATGTACTAAATCCTGAGCTAAATAATTATTAACCTAAATAAACATCGGTATTGTTCAATTAAATATGTTTACCGAATGTTGAATGACATATGACAATATACATACAAATACCCACATAGGCACTGGATTTCCATGGTAATATGTACGACAGACATTGTAATTGAGTGCGCTTATTATAAGTTGTCATACAACTTGGACTGAATTGGATTAGTAAATGTTTTATTGACATAATGCATCCAAGAGAATATCATGTGCAAAAAAAAGCGATCTAGCTATTCAATTTATGCTATCCATTAAAACTTGGAAATTATTCGGAATCATGTTCTTTTCAAATCACTGGAAAATTATGCATTCCTGGATTACTATATTTAATTTTGTTTTTCTTGATTCAGGTTCAGCCAGTGAAAGAAACTGCTGTGGTACTTGAGTAATTTGAATAGAAGAAAACTATGACAAGTTCGGAACAAGATGATTGCCACGTTTTGAGCGCTGGACAGGCTACTTGGCAAAGATTGTGGATTACAGATTACGACTTCAATTATTTACATACCTTCAAGGATATCAATTTTGTATATGCTCTGAAGGATTGTGAATTAAGGATTAATTCTTTTCCTTGGACCCTGCGTGATTGGAATGATTACAGATGACATTTTCAAAAAATCTGCTTTGATGGATTCATGATTATAGATTCCTTGAATTAATTCTTTTCATGGGGATTACTGCGCTGAAGTACACTTTCACTACAGGAAGTTTCCACATTGGGTAATCCGTGATTATGTAATCCGGATTACGCTCACCCCTGAACATTTTCCAACACATCATGGAGTCATGTATGTAATAATAAAAAGTTATATTCAGGTAAATGTGATGGTCTTACATGAACTTTATTATTTCTGGGGCAATTTCATGGAAAATAAACTTTAGGGACTAATCATCAGTCTCACATACTTTCTCACAAAAAGCAGGATGTAAGTTCTCTTGAAATTTTAGAAGCCATTTTCCTACAGGGTCTTTTAAAATTATGATACCGGATTCATACCAGTCTGTCTCTCTCCAATGGCTCCGATCAGGTATTATTTCCCAATTTGTAAAATTCAGGACATCATCACTGGACTCCCAAACGTACTCTTCAAATGGAATCGATCCCGCTTTACCTCCCGTCCATGCGGTGGGGACATCCGGTGGGATAAAACAATGAATTGTAATAACTACACAATTAATAGCATGCGATGGTTATTTACACACATATACATATGTTTGTATGGATTTTTTAGTTTAAATATTTATTTTCAAAAAGTAGAACTTTTGAACCTTCATCAAGGAGAAATTGCCCCGCACTGATACTCTTTTCTATATCCTGGATTTCCACCAACTGCAAATCGTCTTCGTCATTATTGCAAATGTGTCATGCCTCCGAACGTTTGTACTGAAATTAATTACAAAATTGTTTGATATTTCAGAACTATTTTCTACAAATGAATACAATTTTACTTACCATCCTTTTGGAAATGAAGTATCGTTCATCCGTTCTCCATGCTTTGTCAACTATACGCACACGTACAGATATACATATATTTAAAAACCCATAAATTTCAAAGTCACATAGATGTGTATTTAAACCCATATTAGATCAAAAATTAATTATTTTCGATTATACAACTTTTTACAAAACTGGGCATTTTTTTATAAGTTTATAAGGGGCAGTGACAGAGGCTGTATGGTCTTAATGTCTTAATGTGTACACAATAACTAATAAAAAATAATAGCAAAATATGCCTTTTCCAGGAGATCTAGGCTAAACGGTTTAATCAGATCCCTGACGCCTTAGCCCTAGCTAGTTCTATAAGGGTGTCATATATTGTTACGAAGCTATGAATTTTTATAGCTTACCATTTGTTTCCGAAGAAGTAGTACCCGATCCGATAATTACAAAAAGTCCCACAAAAAGGGATAAAGAAATGATATGCGCGTTCATTCTTTCAATCTACAGTAAGGCACAAAATCGAAGGATAATTTTAAAATGCTTTGATGGCAAGAATGACTACACGAAAAACTAGTGACAAATACAAACTCGTACAACTGATTTAAAGAATAATATATATACTTTCAAAGTTTTGGTAACTAGGTCAACTGTATTAGTAATAGATATAATTCAAAATATGATTAGGATACGATCAAGTTAAATATTTATTTACTGTTTCATTATCCGGGGCGGTTAAAAATACCCGTCGTAAAAAAGGCACTCAAACCATTTATTTACATTTAGCTGCATCAAATTTCCTAAAAAATGATTCGCATAATTTCACGTAATCCTCAAAACCAGAATAAGTATTTCTGGAATGTGCAATTGGAATGGTTACTGGAGCATTTCAGTTCAACGCTAATGACAATAGTAATAATTGTATGGTGTACATAAATGCAATTGCGGATTGAAAAATCGTCTGTGATCAGTACTACGTGCAAAGTCACTTATTGCTAGGGGCGACGTGCCACTATGTGATGCCAGGTTAACTTAGATATTTTAACTTATGTTCGATATTCGCAGAACAATGATTTTTCGCAAAGTCACAGATTATTGTCACACATTTATTTTTGAATCATGGGATACAGCAATTAAGTCATTATTACTAAACCCTTCAAAACTAGGGCCGCCTAGTTAAAAAAATTTGCAAAATAAGTATTTGTAATATTCGTTAAATTAACTTTCAAAGAAGTGAAAAGTTATAATTACTTATTTTACTGTACTGGCATACCTTCAATGTACTTTTATGTGCGAGTTAATAATGGAGCACGGGTTAGCCCTCAGTATTTGAACTCTCTATTAAGTTTTTTTATTTCTGGATTATGCAGTTGAATTCCTGGGAAATGAGTGCTTTGACAGTTTGTTTTATGACAAGTGAGATTGGAGAATTTTACAAATATTAGTCTGTTAAAAACATATTGAATAGTCACAAAATAATAATATATATATATACAGTTACATATAAATATAGATGGTGCTCGATACAGTTTACCTTCAATTTTCAAAAAAGTGACTGGAGCAGTTAAAGCCATCAGAGTCATTGTAGTGAAAGCTCGAAAAACACAGCGCCATAATACGATTTGGGAGATCATAACGCCTGGAAGACTTGTTGGGAATTTAGGGAGGAGGATTTCCCGACATATTTCTGGACGGTCAGTTTTTGTCATGATCAAAATATTTGGCACAACTGAGATGTTTCTTTCCTCCCGTACGCTAAATTGATAGATAGATTTATTTAGGGCCGATATGACCTTAGCCCTTACAATGCTAAATTATGTCATAATCTTCTGGACGTAAATGTTCCGTTAGCATCCTCTGGTTACAACAGTTGTAACATCATTTGCTCGTTTGTAATATTTTTTCGGGATTATTGTATAGTAGTCTTTTATCGTCGTGTATATTAACCATAGATGAATTTTTTGATCCTGTACAATCGTTCAATGTAATTTTCACGTATAGAATACGAAATTCAAAAAAAAGATTGGAAATTAGCTTATAAGTAAACCTCACGGCAGTGGTCGGGTTTTTGTGGAAAGATGGTAAGATTCTTTCCATTGAAAACATATTCTGGCAGGGAAACTTTTAATGGGAAGGATTTTTTTTGTAAAAAATGATTTTTTACATTCGTTGACATTCTGTTTGACTGAGCTGACTGTTTTTCAGTAGCCATTTTCGAAATCGTTTACGCTTTCCGTTAGGGACTTCAGCTTCAGCAAGGAAACTTAAAAAACTTCCAGTGAGATTTATAAAAATCCGACACCTGCCAGGCGGTCCAGGCGGCCTGGCCGTAACTATGCACTATTGTATGAAATACTGCATGGGGAAAGGTAATGTGTTCAAATATTTATGGGCGAAGGGAAATAATTCTATTGTTAGGTTGAATTATTTTAGCCCTCATTATTCTGTACCCATATTTAATCTTTCGGCAAAGTATAGTACTGTTCAACAAAATATATGAAATTGTATAAGTCTAAAGTAATGCAAACAATGTTTTCAGTTATTTTAATTTCACTAATTACGTATAATTACATTAAAGCGAAGCATTGCACTCTGGACAAGTCATATACATATGAACATTGTGTCATTGGGATTCAGTTGCAAATACTCAAGTACTGTACTCAAATAAGAGCTCGCTCAAGTAAACCCACGCTAATGTAAAGTTTAGTGCTCATTTAAAACACCTTCATAAACAGTAAGTCTTGAAATATTCCGATTAAACATGGGGGAGAATCAGTGCTCGGACTGGGTACGGGTAATACTCGGGTAAATGGGTACGGGTACAGGTATGGGTACTACCCGGGTGCAGAAGTTGCGTACTCGCAAGTACGCGGGTACTACTCGGGTACTGTTGATTTTAGGCAATAAAGTGGGTACAGGTACGGGTACGGGTATGGGTGCTCACTCAGTGGCAATCGGGTAGTACCCAATGGGTACGGGTATCACTATGTAAAATACCTGTACCCGTGGGTGCTGTACCCGAGTATTTTTGGGTACTTCAAGGATTCCTGATGGGATGGATTACTATGGCTAACAATAAGACCTACCAACCGTGGAGCTGCTTATTTCGTAGTATACAACAGATACTTGCGTTAGTGACAGAGCCAAGTGGCTTCGTCTCATTTATGATTACGTGGTAGTTGCAATCTAACGCTTCTAATAATTCATCCAAGGAATCTAATAAAGAAATAGAGCGTAGAGTCAGTGAAATCATCTGTTTATCGACTTAAATAGTGAAGCTCATCAACGAAGAATTTCAAGAGGGAAGTTCTTGGGATTCAATTTAATTAGCTTCATTGGGAGCGATACATTACAATTATTTGAAGACGTATTACGAGATAAGATCGGAATAAATATATATTTATTAGCAGATCCATTTCTTAACGTTACAAGTACCCAGGGTTGCCCATTTGAAAACGCCAAGGCATTTTATGCAGGCAATTTGAGCATTTTCAATTCTGGGTATTTATGACATTTTGAGTATTTATTGAGGTGAAATTTATAATATTTTAGAATGAAAAATGTCATTCCTTGCACGCAATATTTATATTTCAGTCCCTTTGATTAATCTTGATAATTGTGATGTTAAAAGAACTTGACAGACATCTGAACTTGGCGTTCAAAACTTCCATGGGGTTGCATTTTAGCCCTATTTTGCCTGCATTTTTCGAAAATCTCCGTCTCGGGCTTCATAAATGTGAGAGACAGTTTACGAATGTTTGTTTTATAAAGCTGTAATATAAAATGAATATTCAATATTGCCTCCCACATTTATTTCCTGAAACCGCAATATTTGACTTGGAAAAATTAGGATCATCTCAATTTTTCCGTATAACATTTTCTATACACAGAGTTCTATTAGCCGGAAAATAAATTGTTTCCTGTTCTCCAAGTTGAAAAGCAAGTTATGGAGAGTTTAGTATTAAAGAATCCGTCCCAATTCCAATTAGCGAGAACACATTTCATTTCATTCAGCAAGTTATTATTTTGGGGTAGTAGGATTTGAATTTCGTCAGTGTTTATTAAAAAAATGTCTTTAACGCCTAGGGAAAATTCCCAAAATCCCGGACACTTTTAATGGAGGTCAAAAAATTGAAAACTTAAAATTTTTCAGCTGGGCAGACTAATGTCGTCGGGGATTTTAAATCGGCCAAACTTCCAGTACCCGAGTAATACCCGGGTACACACAATAGATACTCGGGTACGGGTACAGGTTTTGGGTACATTACGGGTACGGGTAAATTGTGGGTACAGGTACTACATTGTATTTTCAGGTACGGGTATGGGTACTGAAATAATTTACCCGGGTACTCGGGTATGGGTACGGGTATAGGTACAGCATTTTGTAGTACCCTATATTCGGGTACGGGTATGGGTACGGGTACACGGTTTCTGTACCCAGTCCGAGCACTGGGGAGAATGTCAATAATATAATTAAATTAAATTTTCAGCAATTATAATGCTATTGAGAGTTAGATGGTTTGACAAAGAACCCTGAACAGTCGATTTTTATGCTGTCCAATTTCCGGGGAGGTTGGACAACAGTAATTCTGGACTCATACCAAATTTGAGGAAGAGGAAAGAGGATAGCACCGTTTTTACAATCTGGGTAGGAAATCGGGGATTCGTCAGAGCTCCATAAGTAGTCTTTGTATAGAACATTCCCAGTTTTACCTTCTGTCCAGGCCGCAGATTCACCTGTGTACATGTACCGATTTTTCGTAATGAATTGTCAATTGTATGAAATGGAAAAGGAATTGATTTATATGGAATTTAGTTTAATGCGCAGGATCCAAAGAACTTTTAAATATTTGGGCTCACCCTGCTCTTCCAAACAATCGTACACAGCTTTTTTTATTAGCGCACTCCTCAATTCTACCAATCGGTAGGGTCCTCGGTCTATTGTAAAGAATCCATTCCTTGTCCTCTAAGAACGCAAAACCGAAGTGTGTTAAAGTAATGAAAATTCATTTTTATCCTTTAAGTAAACATATAATTATGCATGAATATTCGAACTCATATAAATTGTCACTGGATTAGATCTGAAGGTCGTTAAACCGTCTTAAGCTGTATTACTTTTACACTTGACTGGAAAACATTTTAACCCTATACTTCCTGAGCTTTTAATGGTACATAGCATCCTAACGTGTGACAAACTGGCCAATGTTAATAAAACGAAGGGGGTCATGAACATATTATACTACGGTTAAAATTTTAAACTTCGTGTATGTGTCCAAACTGGGCACAAATGACAGTGTATCATCTAAATACCCCTTCTAGGAATGCAAAACTTTAACATCAGTAGTATAGGTCACCGTCGGGGTCAACTTGTACGTTTTACATAAGTATATTATCTCGAGCTCGTAATTTTGAACATTGTTTTCATTCGATTTTAGTGAATGTAATGTATACGTGCCCACAAGATCGCTTTTACATTTACCAAAAATTTAATTTCCGTGACATGCAGAGGTCAAAATATTAACATGGGGTCACGCGCCTAACAAGGAACCCTCGCTACATGCCCACTCGGGATCGAAATGAAATTTTGTGGGGGCTTAGTTACCTGGCCCAATTTTCCAGCGAGCCCAAAAGTCTTGGCCATCTCGCCTGGGTGAGCTCCTCCATCAATCATACAATACGTTCCGGACCATTTACAATTTATATATAATGACCCGTTATTGGTCTGGTCCGTTCTGGTCCCATATTTATATCTCTGGTCCGGTCTGAACCAACACTTGGACCAGACCAGATACAATAAGTCCAGCTTCAGGACCAGACCAGGCCAGACCACAGGACCATGGTCTCAAACGTACGCAAAATAAAAAATCATCGCTTCGCGATAATTTACTGCTTGCGCGAAGGGCCGACGTAGAGGCCACTCCGGGGTAAACCCGATTTGGTAATAAGGTGGAGGTGATGTGCATAATATTTGTTGAGTTCGGATTAAGAATAAAAATTTCATCGAAATCGGTCCAGTAGTGCTTGAAATAACCGTCATTTAATTGAAACTTTGAAATTTCAAGAATTTTTTCTCAGAAGCTATCCAACCGATATCAACAAAATACGAACCAAGGTTACATCCCGATGAGGAAAGTTGGTAACACTGACGTTAAGGAAAGGTTGGGTTCCGACGTCGTAAGGTAAACAGGACGTAAATAACAGACGTCTGTCGCAGTAAAAAATGTCCGCGGGTTTGCCCTCACCCAGACGTCAGAATTTGACGTGACCGTGACATCTGCGACAGTATTCAGGACAACGTCATGGGGAACACTTATTTGACGTTACGTTTTGACTCCAGGCTAACTAATAGGATGATTTGGTTAATTTAAAAATGCAGTTCTAAAAGTAATGAAATGCTGCTAAAATAGTGCCATTAAAAGTCAATAATAAATTTCATTCATCTAAACGCCAAAATCGAAGCTCGTTGCAATATACAGAAAATGAAAGCCAATACATGTGAATAAATTTAACATATACATTTTTAAAACGATATATGCGTACGTGCAACAGTACAATACATCTTGCAGTCATTGTTTTAATCGTTACAAACTATTCATTTTCTGTACTTTCCTCTTGCGTTTGACATCCTTCCCTTAGCATCTTTAAGCCAGTACTTAGCACAGTCATCAACATCCTTATCAGTTGCTTCACCTTTAATTCCCCTCACCCCTCCTAAGAGATAAACAAAATCAAAAATCAAAATTAATATAATTAATAATGTTTTAATTAAAATTCATTATTAATGTCTATTATTTGAACATACTCAAATCCATTCAATTATTAAACTTACCAAATAATAGTTTCAGGATACCTCCGTAATTCACCAACCCGATCTTTACCTTGCAGTTCTTTTTTATTGTACCACACCAATTATGCTCAGAAGCCAATTTGTTTGTCAACATTTTCCGAAGAACCCTTTCAGTTGCTTCTTTGACTGAAACTCCTCCAACTAGGGATATTGCTTTGACCTATGAAAATAATGCGAAATATGTTAGTAAATTATTTTTAATAGTTTTGTGTAACGAATAAAAGTAACCCAATTACCCAGTAATTGAGATGTTCCGAATCTGCAAGCAGATATCTATTGCAACTATTCAAATCAAATTTTGTTGACAACGGAAAGATTGGGCTACCATCAGGAGGTTTGCTAACAGTAGCACTTACAGAACTTATGCAAAATGTGTCTCTCGATCGTTCTTGGTGTTTTGACCTCATCTATAAACAATGATATCCATTGTTATTAAATACTTAGATTAAACTAATAACTAAAAATATTAAAACAAATACTAATTACTAAATACTTAATTTATTAATGAATGAGTAATAATTAATTCAAATGTTAACTTATTCATTCGAATTCTTAATATTTATACAACTGAACAACCCATACTTCCATAAGTACCTAGAGAACGACCAAAACTTTGTTTGGCCGAAGAAGTTAATTCAGATGTTGCCAATAGGTTGGGAATATTGACATCCAGAATAGGTCCACTGTCAAAATTAAGCGATAGGTTTTCGTAAATTAATGGCGCTATGGGAAGACTGGAGGGTCTCCCAGCTTGATCTGAATCACTCTTGGAAGACTCCGATATATTCCGATCTTTTACTCGTGAAGTCGTACGTCTAGTGGAAGTTTCTTGAGATGACGAATCCAGATCTGAATGAATGAGTTAGTGATCTCGTTTAGCCTGAACCATCTTGAGATCACCTAGTCAAAATTGAAACAATAATGTAAAATTCAACCGGTTTTCAATGGATCAAACATATTTAGATTGGTTTAGGCATAATATTTGTCGTAGATGGGAAAGTTTCTGGACATAAATAGTGTTCAATTGCTATTTCGGGATTTGTACTTATTATCCAGTGTTTTCGAATGACAGAACTGAAACATTGTCCACAATAGTAGTCCTTTGCAAGTGTAATAATTAACAAATAAACATGCATGCATTTCACGTATCATGCGCAAATTTGATGTTAATGGGTAGACATTCTTTCCATTTTGGTCCCGGAGTTGTGCCTTTTTTGAATGTCGATGCGTAAGCGGAATTCCCCGGCCAAAAACATGACGTCTGTTCCGAATTGAGCCAAAGTATTGGAACAAGTTCACATGGTGTTGATTCACCTGGATTTTTCTCACCCACGAACTCCACTAATGCAAACATCTATTTAAAATATTCAGATTTATTTTTTTAGTAATAATTTATAGCGTGTGACACAATGGAAGCAACGCAATTTTAGCCTTGATTGGCACACTTATGTATTTACTAATGCTGCTTTTTGAATAATGTATTGTTGTCAGAGTCTTGAAGAGCGACTATAAAAAATATTTGCATCTGTGATGACTGAATTGGGTAATTATACACTTCACTAATCTTATTTATTCTTTGACCCAAAAACAGTATTTCATGATTTGACTGGATAATATTACGAAGTTTGTAAACACTACCTTCATGGCCAAAATAGCAGTTTAATCTTTTGATCGAAAACCGAGTAGTACCATCCTGAAGACACTGAAATTGAGCTATGCAGTCATTATTTAACACAGGTCCTACGTTATGTTGAAATAATAATTTGATATCAGAGATACACGATTGACGTATAAATACTTTTTCTTCAATCCTTCTGTGAAGCTGCTGTAATGGGTGGTGGTTGGCTTATAGAGTTCGTTTAAGACTTCCGAGATACGACTCAAATGGGAAAGAGCTAAATGTTTCTAAGGGCCCATGTCTTTCAGCGTCATCCGCAATGTGAATAATATTATGCACATTAAAAACAACTTCGGAATCGCCATAAAGTTGGAGAAAATGTTCAGCCCACAATAATAGTAGACTTTTTGCAAAACTATAATTAGATTTGTTTCTACAACACAACAATCGAATTCCTGTACTCAATAACATAAAATTGTTATACACTTGTCGATGGAGAATTCCTTGTAGTAATATTGGGCCTGTGTACAATAAAAACTGTCTGCACTCTGTTGCTTTCCACTGACGATATGTTACAATATCCCGAGGTCTTCGAGCAAAATCTGATGCTAAAAACGATGCACATTTTTTAAGTCGCTCCGACAAATCTGTTACTTGAATTCCACTAAGTCTAATTTTCAGGGGCCCTTTTAGCCATAGTTTGATGATCCTTTGGTAACTCCTATGTATACCAAATGCATGGGGTCAATAGGTATCTGCGAAATCATTCCAATTCCAATTCTTTCCAGTGGCGTTGCATGGTCTGAAGATCTGGAGTGGTGCTCATCTTGCAATCGGTTGGAAAATGATTCATCAGTTCTTAGATCTGCTTTAAAATCAGGAAATATAACCTTTCTTGCCCATTTCCCCTTACTTGTACAACGATCGCATCCATAATATCCGGTGTGGCCAACAGTAGATTTTAAAAATGCCCTAGTGGGGGCATCTGCTATGAACAAACACTTACTTGCATTAATTGTAAATAATACTGATTTAAATGTAATTCCAGTTTCACAAATATTTTTAAGATCATTAACAAAAGGAGTCAAATATTCTGACAAGTTTGATGGCTTAGATAAACCTAAAAACGCTGCAATAACGAATGGAACATGTTGCTGAACCTCATTAACAACGCCTAATATTCGCCAACAGGACTGATTTGAACTGTTATATAATGGTATACCATCAATATTAAATTTAAGGCTTAGTTGCGTTTCATGATGTTTCACGCCAAGTAGTAATGCCTCTAAAATTCCTTTCTTCAAACCTCTATAATAGAAATTTCCATTACATATTGCCTCTATTGGTGTGACCTTTTGGGGTTGCAAAAGTGTTCTTGCTGTTCGTGGTAAATCAGACACTTTGCTGGATAATATCTTCAATAGGGAATCAAGAGCCTTGTGTGTTACATTTTCTACGATAGCCCATCGCCTTAATTGGGATTGAAAATCTTGATCCGGGTTTGGAACTGCTTGACAGTTGTCTTCAAAATTTTGTGATTGCTCACTGTCGTCCTCATCACTGGATACAGATAACGAATGATGGTCACTATCGCTGTCAAAACGGTCGTGACAATAATTATCTAATTCTGGCTCGATTGAAACTTCGTGTACAATATTCAAATCTTCAATGTTTTGTTGCTGGATTTGAGTTGTTAAGCACGGCAATTCTATGCTATTAGTATTTCCATTAGTGTCAGTAACAAATGCCATGAAGTTATCAACTGCATTTTTTATTTGTCGGCGTGCTGGCCTGACCCCGACTGTTTTCTTGATTGAACTCATGGTTTTACAGAAATACTTTCCATCAAATGTTATTTTAAATGCAAATTGTTTACAGGAATCAAAGTAACTTTAACCTACAAAAGCAAATATCACATAAAAAATATATTTACCTTAATAATCGTGTGCACTGCTTGGGAGGTATGGCCGCTCGAAATTTTGCCGGTTAAACTGAAAGCGAATGAAATGCAACGCATTGTAACTTCATGTTTCGAAGTTGTTTTTAATCCCGATAATGCGCATGGGCTATCATGGCTAAATTTTGACGTTATATAAAGGGCGTGTTAACGTTATCGTTTATGGGCGGCATTTGGTTTTTACGCAACGTCAATGGAACGTTATTTTCCGATGCTTTTTTTCTTGGTAAAAAGTCAACCAGTATGCAACGTTAAATTGACTATATACAATTTACCAGATAGGTAAATTGACGTATGTTTACGTCGGTGACCAAATCCTGACGTTAGATTTACCAGGCGTTCCTCATCGGGATGTTGATATAAGCAACGTTCAGGAAACATTTCATCGAAATCGGTTTAGTAGTGCTTGAAACTACCGTGATGTAATTGAAATTTGGAAATTTCAAGAATTGTTTTCTCCAAAACTATCCAACCGATTTCAACCAAATAAGAACTCAGACTACCTGTTGACATACGTAATGTCGACAAAAAATTTCGACGGAATTGATTCACTAGTTTTTGAGTTATCGTGGGAATGGACGTACGGACGTACGGACGTACTGACGGACATCTACGTCGCCCCTAAAAATCATGGTTTAAAGAAATCCCATGGAACAAATTAAAAACAAGGATGGGAAATCGGAAAAATATGAATTATAATTCGAATTAAAATGTTCAAGGCAAAAATTCCGATTTAAAATACCAATAGCAATACTGAAAAATATGAATTCTAATACGGATTTAAATATCCTCGATTATTCGTTCATTATGAATTCCGATTTGAATATTTATTTAAATACTGCTCGTATACTGAAAATACAAAATTTAATTACGGAAAAAATTTAACCTTAGAAACATAATATAATCAATGTTTTGGGAAGTTAGTTTCCCCCGCAGGTCATTAAGTATCAACTTAAGTGTTGAAAAATACGTCAACTCCAAAATTACTAATTGTCTTCCGGCCCATTTGCAGTTACCTAAACAAATCTTTACTTGCCAAAAAAAATCTTTAGTTACCTATCTTTAGTAAGTTACAGAAAAAAATCTTTAGTCACCTAAAAACATATTTATGTAGTTACTTAAAAAAATCTTTAGTATCAACGATTTAAATTACTTCAGTAATTAACTTGTGGGAGCATGTTCATTTCGGATGAAGAAAACGTTCGCCAGTCTTTGATAAGCTTTACGTTGTAAGTAAAAATTGCGACAATTTTAAATTTATATTTAAGTATGTACACCTAAAAATAAAAATGTGCCATTTGAAAACAATACTTTATTTTAATCGGAAGGACACCGCACAATCCTTACGAGAACATGCCCCCTGTTCGATCTCGATAAGAAAATTCCTGGAGGGTGCGCCTTGAAGAGTAGATCATTTTTGATAATTCACCCAAAGAAATCGTAATGCAGGATTCGGAGATATCCCGGGTTAAAGTTACCAAAAAATGAGGGGGGGCTCATGGGGTACCAAAAAATTCAAACCGTGAAAATTAGCAATATAACTTCAAAAATGGCAAGAATAAAAATTAAATAACGTGCCAAAAATATTTTCAGCGAGATATGACCTAAGATTTCCAAGATACTGACCTCAAGAGGTCAAAGAATGTCGATACCAGTTTCATAATCTAAACGATGATGAAAGGTTGTTTTGTGATGAAAGGTCCTAGTTTGGTTCCAGTTTGTTACACGATGACCCAGCTGTGACCTCCGAGGTAAATACCTCACCCATACCGGATTTGGTGCCTAAAAATCATTCGAATTTCCCGCAATTAGACTTGAACTTCTAGTTTAAGCCCAGATGAGTTGCGCGTCAAGTTTGGTTCCATTTGGTGACACGATGACCCAGCTGTGACCTCCGAGGTCAATATCACACCCATACCGCATTTGGTGCCTAAACATCATTCGAATTTCCCGCAAATAGACTAGAACTTCTAGTTTAAGCCCAGATGAGTTGCATGTCAAGTTTGGTTCCATTTGGTGACACGATGACCCAGCTGTGACCTCCGAGGTGAATATCACACTTATACCGCATTTGGTGCCTAAAAATCATTCTAATTGCCCGCAAATAGGCTAGAACGTTTATTTTAAGCCCATATGAGTTGCCTGTCAAGTTTGGTTCCAGTTTGTAACACGATGGCATAGCTGTGACCTCCGAGGTCAATACCTCACCCATACCGGATTCGCTGCCTAAAAATCATTCGAATTTCCCGCAAATAGACTAGAACTTCTAGTTTAAGCCCAGATGAGTTGCATGTCAAGTTTGCTTCCATTTGGTGACACGATGACCCAGCTGTGACCTCCGAGGTCAATATCACACCCATACCGGATTTGGTGCCTAAACATCATTCTAATTTCCCGCAAATAGGCTAGAACTTTTAGTTTAAGTCCAGATAAGGTGCCTGTCAAGTTTGGTTCCAGTTGGTGACCTTGTGACGCAGCTGTGACCTCCGAGGTCAATATCACACTTATACCGCATTTGGTGCTAAAAATCATTCTAATTGCCCGCAAATAGGCTAGAACGTTTATTTTAAGCCCATATGAGTTGCCTGTCAAGTTTGGTTCCAGTTGGTGACCTTGAATTGCAGCTGTGACCTCCGAGGTCAATATCACACTCATACTAGATATGTTGCCTAAAAATCATTATAATTGCCCGCAAATAGGCTAGAACGTTTAGTTTAAGTCCAGATGAGGTGCCTGTCAAGTTTGGTTCCAGTTGTTGACAAGATGACCCAGCTGTGACCTCCGAGGTCAATATCACACTCATACCGCATTTGGTGCCTAATAATCATTCTAATTGCCCGCAAATAGGCTAGAACGTTTGGTTTAAGCCCATATGAGTTGCCTGTCAAGTTTGGTTCCAGTTGGTGACCTTGTGACGCATCAGTGACCTCGCATACAAATAGCGCACCTATACCGGTTTCCCACCCCTAGCCTTAATGGAATCGGCCCGGAATAGATTGGATCTATCCAAAGTTGTTTTAATTTGGGGAAATAAATATACTTTATTTTAGAGTCTGACGAAAGCTTTAAATTTCACTTTTGATTAGTTAGTATAGCCGTTATTTGTATCAGTTCTTCAATAACCGTTAAAATGTATAATAATGTCATAATAATAGATTGTAAGTATACATTACTAATCATACGATTTCCCAGAAACCAGGCAGTCCGGAGCTTTAAATAATGGTGGTATGCGTTTTATGATGCTCGGAAATGTACACAGCCATTAGGGTTTCCAATTATAATAACTGCGGGTATATATATGTATATATACGCATATTGGTCATTCCGTTTATATTCGTGGTAGTTTTTTAGCTATACTGATGGGGTACCGTTCTTGTTGTATTCAATAAAACCTCAATAGCTATAAACGTGAAATTAGCAGAAATGGAATTATAATTCAGATTCTTACTTATTTATAGCCACGAGTGCGGACTATCGGAACTAACTTCATTACTGTTTATATTACATTCTACAACTTTATTCTAGAACACCGTGAATTTCTCTTCAAACATTGTATTTTTGGCTAGTGGTAGCAAGCAAACAAAAATTTAGAGAGTAGAGGTAGAATAGTGCCAATAACTTTAACACATAATAGAATAAAATAATAGCTAGCAAGTCAGCTAAACATAATAGCAGTAGAGGTCGTCACTGCTGCGTCACCAGGTCACCAACTGGAACCAAACTTGACATGCAACTCATCTGGGCTTAAACTAGAAGTTCTAGTCTATTTGCGGGAAATTCGAATGATTTTTAGGCACCAAATCCGGTATGGGTGTGATATTGACCTCGGAGGTCACAGCTGGGTCATCGTGTCACTAAATGGAACCAAACTTGACATGCAACTCATCTGGGCTTAAACTAGAAGTTCTAGTCTATTTGCGGGAAATTCGAATGATTTTTAGGCACCAAATCCGGTATGGGTGTGATATTGACCTCGGAGGTCACAGCTGGGTCATCGTGTCACCAAATGGAACCAAACTTGACATGCAACTCATCTGGGCTTAAACTAGAAGTTCTAGTCTATTTGCGGGAAATTCGAATGATTTTTAGGCACCAAATCCGGTATGGGTGTGATATTGACCTCGGAGGTCACAGCTGGGTCATCGTGTCACTAAATGGAACCAAACTTGACATGCAACTCATCTGGGCTTAAACTAGAAGTTCTAGTCTATTTGCGGGAAATTCGAATGATTTTTAGGCACCAAATCCGGTATGGGTGTGATATTGACCTCGGAGGTCACAGCTGGGTCATCGTGTCACCAAATGGAACCAAACTTGACATGCAACTCATCTGGGCTTAAACTAGAAGTTCTAGTCTATTTGCGGGAAATTCGAATGATTTTTAGGCACCAAATCGGGTATGGGTGTGATATTCACCTCGGAGGTCACAGCTGGGTCATCGTGTCACTAAATGGAACCAAACTTGACATGCAACTCATCTGGGCTTAAACTAGAAGTTCTAGTCTATTTGCGGGAAATTCGAATGATTTTTAGGCACCGAATCCGGTATGGGTGTGATATTGACCTCGGAGGTCACAGCTGGGTCATCGTGTCACCAAATGGAACCAAACTTGACATGCAACTCATCTGGGCTTAAACTAGAAGTTCTAGTCTATTTGCGGGAAATTCGAATGATTTTTAGGCACCAAATCCGGTATGGGTGTGATATTCACCTCGGAGGTCACAGCTGGGTCATCGTGTCACCAAATGGAACCAAGCTTGACATGCAACTCATCTGGGCTTAAACTAGAAGTTCTAGTCTATTTGCGGGAAATTCGAATGATTTTTAGGCACCAAATCCGGTATGGGTGAGGTATTGACCCCGGAGGTCACAGCTGGGTCATCGTGTCACAAACTGGAACCAAACTAGGCACACGTTTAGTATATGTCTAATGAAAGCCCTAGTTCTAATCTGGGCCAGTTTCATCATCGTTTAGATTATGAAACTGGTATCGACATTCTTTGACCTCTTGAGGTCAGTATCTTGGAAATCTTAGGTCATATCTCGCTGAAAATATTTTTGGCACGTTATTTAATTTTTATTCTTGCCATTTTTGAAGTTATATTGCTAATTTTTACGGTTTGAATTTTTTGTACCCCATGAGCCCCCCCTCATTTTTTGGTAACTTTAACCCGGGATATCTCCGAATCCTGCATTACGATTTCTTTGGGCGAATTATCAAAAATGATCTACTCTTCAAGGCGCACCCTCCAGGAATTTTCTTATCGAGATCGTACAGGGGGCATGTTCTCGTAAGGATTGTGCGGTGTCCTTCAGTAAAAAATATTTGAATACCAATTCCGATTCCAAAAATGTTTTGAATTCAATTTTGAATTAAAATACTTCCTAGGAATTATTTTCGATTCCAATATGAATTAAAATCCTCAAATTTTCGAATATAATTCCGATTCCGATTCGGATACCGATTCCGATTCCCATCCTTGATTAAAATGTCAATTTCGATATGAGATGAATGGCGATAACTCGCATAATCGCCATTCATCTCATATCGCAATTATCGTAACGGATTTGGTGCCTAAAAATCAGCGAAGCGATTTAATGCAATGATCTTGGTTCTGACCATGTGGACGCTAATGTTTCCAAACTATTCAACTTCGCTAGAAACCAATTTCAGTAGATTTCCTCCTGATCACGTAAATGTGCAAACCTCTTCAAATTGTAACATTTTTTGCAATTTTGGAAAATTTCAAAAGCGCTATTTACGCTTTACATTTAATTTTGCATGTTTCCCTGATCTCATGAATGATCAAACAATCATTTCGAATTTCCGAGTTTTCCAAAATTCCCAAAATTATGGAATACATATCAACAAATGGAATCCTGAAGCGAATTCGGTTTTGACCTTGTGACTCAAAGGCTTCTATACGATTAAGCTTAGCTGAAAATAATTTGGCCAACTCAAGCTCCTAACCACGTAGATGTGCAAACCACTTCAAATTTATTCATTTTCTGAAATTTTGAAAAATTTCAAAAGGGCTATTTACGTTTTAAATTTGACTTGCACATTTCCCTGAAAATGTAGATGTGCAAACCATTTGAAATTTTCCAATTTTTGAAATTAAAAAAAAACAGATATATCATCCAAACTGGGGTTGCGTTTTAAACTTCACTTCAACATTTCAGCATGAGTGTATGCAAAGCAGTTCACATTTTTCCGTTTCTGCTAGCTTCGGAATAGTTTCAGAAAGATTTTTTTAATACAAATTGCGCTATCATAACAAGTTACGAAATTAATTTACGTTTACACTCACGTCAAATGCATACGACGCCTATCGCTTCGCTCATTGAGCTGTCGGTCAACGGATTGAAATTTACGACTTTTGTTCTTACAGCGAAAGTTATGTGAAGATATCAACATGTGGACAACACAAGGGTGTCTTCAGTAATAACACAAGAATTGCTATAGTAGATGTATAATGTGCAATTATTTCTGAACCACTCAATACAAAATACAGTCACTCACGAAGATAATTATTGCAGTTTTCAAACCATTTTATTGCATTACAATAGGAACTCAAGATAAAGATCTTTTGACAAGGATGAGATTAAAAATGAAGCAATGCCACAAAAAACTAAGATCAATAGCTACACGAAATTCAAAATTTCATTCGTAAGAACCACCACTATTTAATAATATTTATTATTATTGTTCTCTTTTTAATCATCCTCAATCAGTCAAAATCCACAAACATAAAGGAACTTTCTGAATGAACGCTGCTTATAAGCAGGATAGAAAGAATGCTCACAGAAACATGCCAACGCATATTTTTATTGCTTCTCGAGACTTGCGAAATAGTCTAAAACTTATCCTTCCACTAGGGATGGTCATCAATGTAACGGAACGATGGTCTTGTTCTTATAATCTACTTATAATCACCAATACAGTACGATATTTCCTGGTGCATTTAAACATACACATCGTACCATTTCGTACTCGTTCGTACAAGGTTCAAATACCAAAACAGGTAAATTGTAACCACCTCTTACCTTTTACTTCTTGGGATGTGTATTACAATATTATTTATGAAATTCTCAAAACGTTTACAATCGTAAATTGGGGGGAAATTATAAGTACACTATCAACTACGTGTCAACAAACCCGTGGCGATATTTACCTTCGTTCCCAAAAGTCGCGTTTCTGAGAACTTTCTCTAATCCAGCCTATGAGTTTCATTTTCAGAAGATTAAAAACCTAATAACAAGAATCAAAGAAAAACGGGGGAGGGATAAGTAGTGCTGCGCTCGGGTCAAGTATTTATAAAGATCCGACCACGAACTTGACTTGACCCCGACTTCTCAAGTACGTATTTCAAGATTACCCGAACTTGACATTTTCAGTTCAAGTAATACTTGAATGAAACAAGTTCGGGTTTTCAAGTAATTCTCATATTACTTGACCATGATTTTATACGCGCGTTTCGGGTCCAACTTCAACTTGACTTGACCATGACCCGAACTTGACCATGAACTTGAACTTTCAAGTACTTTCAAGTAATCCATTGGACATCAAAATACTTAAGTTTTATTGAATTTATATTTCTAATGAAAGCGAACCTGGGTTTCTAACACACTAGGTTTCACCCAGCATTTTGCTAGCAACCGCCTCTAAAAATAATAGTTGTATTTTTGGTTCCTTTCAATGAATGTAGAACGATTGTACACTGCAGATCTACTCTGATTTCGTGTACCGGGTGGGTCTGGTGACTCAGTTGACATTTTCGGGGACACAGAACTCCTTTTAGGTTTTGTTGTCACATACTATTATAAACATGGGTGCTAACATTTTTAAATCAATTTCCACGGAGCCATATGAATGTTGAGCTTTCTTTTGTATTTGTGTACACGAACAAATTAACAAATGCCGCTTAAAGTGATGTATTAAATGCCGTTTTAAGTTTCATTTAGTACAGTGAATCGTAAGTGAATTGAAAACTCCCTCAGCCATGAAGAATTGCACAAACAAAATTACTTGAACTTGTACACGAAAAACTCAAGTTCGTGGTCAAGTACTTTTTAATATTTACTTGAACATGACCAGGTACTATGGTTCAAGTAAAATAATTATACTTGACCACGAACTTGACTTGAGGTAAGAAATCATGGTCAAGTCGATGAAATACCTGAACACGACCCGAACCGTTCATGGTTTTAAATTTATTTACTTGACCACGACCCGAACGCGAACTTGACTTGAAATACTCGTGTACTACTTGTACTTGTGCGCAGCTCTGGGGATAAGTACTGGCTTCCTTTTCTTTACAAAGACTTGACGAGATTGCCTGTTCCTTGCTATACTCTTAAAAGGGAACATTCGGAACTTTACCATTGTATGGATTTATCCCATTAGTTAGAATTTCTCCTCTATTTTCAGAAATTCCTTAGCAACTTTGTAGTAACTTTAATATCTACTCAAAATTAAAGAAAAATTGTGCGTACAATTTTCTAACTATATACATTATTTTGAATACGGCACCATGTTTTCCATAATGTTGACAGCAATCGAAAGATGGAGGAAAGTATTCGATTTCATAGAAAATTACGAGTAAAACCTGCCGTGTGTTAACGGAAACTAATCAAGATTAGCTGACAGTTCTGAATACTTCCATTTGCACACATTCACAAAGACAATTTTGTACAGTAATTTGGAAAGGTACGAGTAGAAAAGGAATATGGAAAGCAACTATTCTTGAATAATTGTAGATTTTCCACGAAATTACTCGAACTAGACTAAAACCCATTTTTATAAATTGATCGATAACTAATTCAGTATTGCTTAAATGACATTATTTATTTGTAAATTCAAAAATTATAAAATATCGTTTTTATCATCCTTCCATATCGCATTCGGATTTTATGGCAAACATTACAGATGTTAACGATATTTCAATAATAACCCCTAAAATTTTCTCTATTTTCAACACGTGAATGTGTCCCTGGCCTGTCAAGCACGTACGGTGCAGCCCTGCTTTGAGTTCCAGAAGTCCCAGCCGTTCTTGGTCGCCTAGCAACAAAAGGACCAGGCTCCACAGTTCCCACTACGTCCCCACCCGCATTAGAATTTGTCATAGACACCCGATTATCTTCCGAGTCCGAGGAGGAGTCCGACGAGCTTGAGGAGTTAAACATTATTCTCGCTCCTTCAAACAAATTACTGTAATCACTTGGCCTTGCATAACTCGTGTTGTTCATGTTGGTAGGAGGATTACTACAAGTGATCACAGAATTCAAACACGCGGCCGATACATACGGGGTCACAGAGGGGGAAGTCGGAACACTAATAGTGATTCTTGTTCTGACAGAGTACTCAACAAGTCTGCGAGGTCGCGGTTCATAGGGTTGAGGCACCAAGGACTTCAATGGAATAGATAATGTGGGAACATCTCCGAACTTTTTGTCGAAACTGCAGATCCCACCTTGCCATACCATAGAGTTTTTCTACACAATTCAAAAATACTGTATTTTAACAACCCAATAATAATTATTGTAGTTTTGTTTATTAATATTTTCAAGAATTCCTACCGGGGCAATGGTTCCAGCAGTGAAATAAGTAATCTTTGCCTCATACTTCTCCACTGACTTCTGACTCCCCGCAACACATATCATCCAAGATATGCACTTCTCCTTCGCATCCACCAAGGTCTTCAAGAAGAAAACTTTTCCATCGAAAATAAAAAAATGTGGAAGACCCATAAAGACGTTCCACCGGTCCAGCTCCACCTTTGGTATAGTTTGATGAATATCAACAACAAGCTCTGTGTTTGATGGTGGGGTCTCAAGACCTCGAATTCGATGCACGGTTTTCAAATGTTCTACAATTCCCGGCTCACCGATTTTAATATCACAATTAATTCCCAAGCTCTCGCAGAAATTTAATGACCTTCAAGAACAAAACAAATCAGGTACTTTAAAAAATTATTCCCCTTTTAATGCAATCAATCAGTTACTACTAAATACCAAAAATCTTAACTCCTTCCTGCTTACAAATATTATTTAAAATAAAAATATTCATTGCCCAACTCACGAGAATTTACAATCCAAGTCATGATCTCGCACTTGATCATACTTAAGTTTCAACATGCACCCTGCCTCCAGGTTTTTGCATTCATAGGAGCATTCCCGAACAATCTCTTCCACAGCCAAGTTACGAATCTTCTTTCCCACAAATGCATCCCGACACTGTGGACAAGTCTTCACCTTCACATGACAAATATCGCAAATCAAGTGACCATTGACGCATTGGTAGACGGGCGGGAGCAGGAACTCCAGACATATTGGGCAGGTATATTTTTTCGGCACGGGTTTCCCCCTTTGGCTAGAACTGCTCTGACTACAATTACATTTCTGCCTGGCTCTTGTGATAGGCATTTCCTCCTCTTCAGCCTCTATTATTGTTACCTCTTCTTGAGGATCCAGTTGTCTGAATTTTAGCTGAATTGTAAACATTACACAACAAAAAACAATTAGTCACTAAATTCCCTCCCAGATTTACAAAGGACTCACAGCATGTCCAGTCCAAATAATAATTACATTCAATAACATTAACACTTCATCATATACAGATATTTCAAAAACTCAATCCGAGTAACCACAATCACAAAATACTTATAAACTTCAAGCTTCACCAGGCTGCCCAACTATTAAAAACAAAACTTATGACTAATGATTCACGTCCATATCCACGAATTAAACTTTCATTTTAAAGGATACAGAGATTATTTCTATTTTTCTAAAACAAAATCAAAAAACATATTTTAATTTTACCTGAATAATCAGCTATTGAGTTCACACATTCGTACTCGACTGTTACAAATTCCTCCAACACACAAATCACGCCCTGATCCTTCACCAACTGCTCTTCCTGACTTCCGCTGTAAAAACAAATGTGTCAATAATTAAAATTTTGAAATGTACCACAAAAATGTGTATTTGTTTCCAAAGATAATAATAATTAAAGATGAATGTAAGTTCGTTCCTGGACCATACCTTCTTTAATGCAATAATGATAGCGCATGGATATTAAGCTTCCGTCCGTAATCGTAATTTTAATTAATTTGAGTGCAGGACACGAATTTATTTTTTCCACTCAAATATTTTGAACAATATGTTTCACTTTGTGATGCCTTGTTCTGAAGTCTGACTGACTGTACAGCCGAAAAATATGAAGAAGCTCTTTTATACAAAGGAACGACGCTAAGAATTAAAAACTTACGAGCGCAAAAATAAATGCGACTTCCGTCGACGACAGGACGTTTGCTTCTGCTTGTGTTGTGTTCATTTCAAGCCTTGCGGGTGCACGCCTCAGCCAAGGATAAAAAGTTATCCATAACTCCACGCTCCACATTAGTGTAAGGAGTGCTTTATAACCTTTTGCTCCCCCTTAACTTATATAAGAGAGTAATAAAATATTTGATTCCCCTAATTTGTAGCAAATTCTTTCTAGATTTTATAAAATTTGTTTCATTGCCCTACCTCAGTTTTTGCGGTCATAAGGGTCAAGGACGTGAACCAAAATAGGAAATGTTTACAGACTTTGAATTCAGCAGTTGTTGTTTGTTCAGCACAAAAATCTCGAAAATATGTTTTGACGAATGGGTTTGTCAGAAATTTTATGGACTTCCCAGGAAGTTTTAGTACATGTACATATGTGAGTTGAGCTTTGTGGGTATAGCCCGTTAAAACATAGGTCAAGGTTGGGGAAATTCATCTTTAGGGGAAAGACGTGGAACGGAGAGTTTTTGGCTATGTTTAAATTTTTATGGGCGGTCTGTTTTTTTCCAAAAATATTTCGGGGTGGTGTATGTGTAGATAATTTAATGGAAATTCGATTCACTTCAATATTACCTTTCCGCAAGACAAATATTACGCTCAGGAGGACCAAACGAGCAAACAATGCTAAAATAAAGGAGATGAATCAATTCGTAAACCTTGTTTGACATTTTCAGTTTTTGAGATCGGAATTTGTTTATTGGCTGGACGATATTTGACGCTAAAGAATTTCCTTTTAATTTGTTATGAACATAGCGTTCCTAAGTATTTTTGACGAAAGACCATGGATAATTAGCAAAATTAAAGACTTTCATTTTCGTATATCTATGTTTTGTCCCTGAAGAAGAATTTCCCTAACCTTGGTCTCTATTCTTACGCATCATATCATTGATTTACGTAGAGACATGTGTGACAGCTTCCTGGAAAGTCTATAGAATGTAGAAGTTCCTACAATTTGGCGGATAAAATATTTACGTTAATTTTGTGCTGAAATAAACAACTACTGAATTCAAAATCTGCATACATTTCCAACTTCAGTTCATGTCTGTTATCCTTGTGACCGGAAAAATTTAACGATGTCAATATAATTTTAGAAAAACTGGGAATGAAGTTCCTTCAAACTGGGGAATCAAGTATTTTTATTATTAATTACACTTCCCTACGTGGAGTAGGGGGAGTAAAATGGACAGTCAGTACTATAATGTACTCTGTACTCCCGCTATAATAATTGATAATACACTAGTTTCAGGTAACAAGGACAAGATGTGACTAATAATTGTGTACGCACTTGTAAGAAAAATTCACATTGAAATATGGTTAATTGTCGGTAATGCTGCCCGCGCGCAAGTACCTTTGTATGTACGTACATATATGTGAGTCAAGAGACCAACAGGAATATTTTCATTAGGAATTTTAAGAGCACTAGCTATGATGAAATTTATTAAACACATGTAAAATATTAAGTGCAATAAAAGATTACAAACACAATGAACTTATTGTTAGGTGGCATTTAACCAATAAGCGCTTGGGTTAGAGACATGTGCATTTACTTCAGCAGTATAGCCCAACAATTGCACTTGTTCAGTGTGAAAATAAATATAAATGTATTGTGTTTGGCTCGATAAGTTCTTGTGCAGTGAACCACATTGAATTAGGAAATGTGGAATCTAAAAATAATTATTGTAGTCACTTAAAAGTGAATTTCCTGTTTAGCGGTTTCTTATCAGCGATGGCGAAATATCCCCCAATACATAAAAATGCTACTAAATGCACAGATATTACCAGTATCATAACGTTCACACGTGTACTGCTTGGGACCGTTTTAACCATGTCAAACAGGGAACGATATATGTATCTAAAAGGAAATTCAATCTATTGTTTTTTTTCTGTTCCGGTCAATTTTGTTATATAAAAATTGCGTGTTTCGTGCTTGCTTATTAGTTGGAAACTAACTAACTGCAATCTTATCATCTCACTTCTCTAAAATATGAACATACAATTACGTACATAGATCAGTTAGGCTATTCTAATCTCTTCAGGAACCATATAGGTATCATCAAACTAAAACCCTTCGAGAAGTTTTAATATCTCCTGAAACCCAGAGATTTTTTCAATGATTAACTTGAATAAGCACGTCTGAACAAGATATCCTGAAAGATGGGAAACAGAATCACCAAGCCCAAGTAATTTAACAATTTTATTTTGAGGAGGAATGAAAAATGACTTTTAAATCTAAGGGACAAAAGTATTGCATTTCTCGACAAATAATTTTTCCTGAATTATTTTAACTCACCTGCTGGTTGTGTGTAACCCGGTTCAACTAAACCAATTAAAAAATATCTCTACAAATCCTGAAACTACAGTATCAAAATGGGAGACTTAAATACTCTTTAAAGCATCCTCTCATGTGGGCTGGAAAGGGACATGATAAGACTACATGGTAGTAATTCTAATCTAAAATTATGTATAATTTCAAGAAAAATCCTCGCCGATCGGGAAAACTCTACGAGGGTTGAAAATAAGGAGCATAAATCGGTAAGGGTTTTAATATTCGATTGGATACAATTTTTCCCAAGCACAACGCAACAGTGAGAGCCCGGGAGAGTATTATTACTATTTTGTGTAAAAACAAATCGTTATTTTATATTACGTATTTGGGTTTAGGTAGAAAGTACCGTACCTACATCCTCTGTTACTTCTACAGGAATGGTTATCAACGGATCCCTTCAGGCTGAACAAATATTGTCAGTGGTTAACTCGGGCGACAATAATACGTATAATTACAACTCTCGTCTACCCGCCATACAGAATGACTGAACTCAACAACCATAAGTAAATCCTCGCTTTCACTAGAAGAGAAACATTTATTCAAAAACTCCATAATTGTCCTGAAATGATGGCTAACAACGCTTGTCCATATGGGGGCAAAGTTCCATAAATGATGTACACATGTACTCCATACTGGTAAAGTAAATGGGTGTCACTAACCTTTGCGCATCTTAATTGGTTGTTTAATTGTAAGTCCTAACCATGCTACAAAATTGCAAAAAGTATTTTTTCATACGGGTTTATACTAGACCTTCTGAAATAAATAAATATTTACATGCAAGGTAGAAAGTACTTCATACTTGGAAAATCCATTGATGTTAAACACAAAAAAATATAAATTTATATGGTACAAAACTTGGCGAAGGGGGGGCAAATAGGTCTGTGTTATTGTACTCTTTATATTTTAAAAATTAGTCATGAGAATAAACACGGAGAGTAAAGCTGGAAATAATAAACTTAGGGCTAGAGTAAACTGGCCTTGACGTTGCACTACAAACACTGACCAGCTTTTTGAGATAAATTTTGTCGTTCCATTCTACACTATACAATCTACTGCGAGTCAAGATAAATCTGAAGTCTGAAGCTGCTTCAAGAGGTAGCAAATATTTGTCAAGGTTTACGATCACCGTTACAATAGGTATCGTCATCTTCTGGCAAGAAAAGGAAACTGGAGAGTCCCGTGACACTTCATGGGTAACCGTACATGTTAAATCCTTATTATTAAAGAACACTTTTCCCGCTATCAACTACTATGAAACTATGAAGAGCACTTTCTGTACGTTTATTTATATTTTCGCGCGTTCATAGTTCAGTGGCCTCACACAACGCTCAAAAGGTGGCATGCCAAGCACTTCTTATTATTAACGAGCACTACCTGTCCGTTTATTTAAAGCGCTACTCTTAATATAAGCGCTTTCGATTTAGGCACAACACATTTATCTAGGATTTAGGAACAATGCAACAAGTCTCTACGACAGGGCTTGATTCGTAAGCCGTTTGGCTTTTAATTTCTACACTCACACTACCACCTCTTCAAGTAATAATTGTCCCTGTGAAGCACAGGGGTTTTACTAGTAACTTTCTAATGGAAGCAGATTCTGATTTTCGCGGATTGAAATTGATTTCGACGAAGCCAACTGATTCAGAATATTACAGTGTAATTAATATATATCACGGGATTTGAAGATACAGCTTCTAACAATAAGAAATTTGATGAATTGGCTCTAACGAGAAAATACCAGTTCTTAACAATTTTACCTTTTGTATAACTTTCAATGTATTTTACATCGTTACTGAAAGGGAAATACAAATTCCGAAGGTTCACACAGAGGTATTTCTCGTAAAAACGTTTGTTACCCCTGTGCCCCAAGTATATTAAATGCAATCCTTTCAAAGTAAAATAAAATATAGCAGTAATTTTTTAGGGTCGAAGCGAAGCTGGAAGCCATTATTGGGAATGATAGAGCGTCTCTTTACCTGTCGCCACAATATTTACTGCCGAACCAATGATACCAGGCAATTCAATTTTTTTCTACGAGCCCAAGTAAGAAGACTATTGTTTTTGAAGGAGTTCGGGGTATCCTTTTGATAAAAAAACACGTAAATGTGTATGTACAGAAAAGGCGATGTTAAGCTGCGCCATCTACAGTCCGATTGGTCGTTTATTTTAAATTGTTGTTTTCATGAACCGATAGATGTCGCATGAACTCATACCTGAATGACTCAAAACGTTTTTCGAAAAAGCATTCATACTTAATACTACATTAAGCGTTAATTTAATTTTAGTACATCAATATAATACCAGCATTGCAATTATTAAAGATACATATGTACTTCCGTAGATGAGATGACAAACGTTTTATGTGCTCAGATATGAAAAACCTTTTAACGCACAATATTTATTGTAGCGCTTCGAACTCGAAAAACAAACAATAATCAAAGTAACTACATATATACGTAACCATACATAACTATACGAGGATCAGAAAGAAGTAATCTATGTAGCTAGGAGTAGCGTTGCCGTAGCTCGAATCGCAAAATCCGCAAACACTGGTGCAGATTCCCGTTCCATTGTATGGAAGTTCCCCACTTTAATTCCAACGTTCGCCACTGACTTCAAAGATTTCTCCAGGTATCGGATTTCGTTCCGAGTCATTCTATTCTGTTTTAAGGATCGTAGCAACTCTGTCTTTAGCAGCTGCGTATATTGTGGGATTGAAAATGCCTTGGAAAAAGCCAGGAGGAAAACAAGAGTGAAGTACAGTGAGATTAGCATTATAAATATCGATAGAGGAATATTCTGGGAGTATGAACGGATGCCGAAGAAACCCGACCCAATTACAAGTAAAAGACAGAATATTTTCACAAAATATACAGCAGAAGCGTAGCCTATGTTGAACATGTTTAATGATAGTTGCGTTTCCCTGCAAAACTTCCAGCACCCGTGCAAATATTCTGGTTTCAAATAACCCGAATTCTGTTTAAAGAATCCGATTTGTTTCAAAAGACTAGAGTTCACCATGTCCAAGAACAACAGCATGTTTTCAAATGCAATCAACCCGGCCGATATAAACATTTGGTAGAGAAAGCACTCCTGCACAAATAATAGAACTAAAAACAGATGATTTCTCCATGAACTTGGCAAAATCTGGTACAAATGAATATTTTTGCAAAATAATGAAATCAATAAATTCAGCACAACGGACAACGTGCAAACCATGTGAGGGCAAAACACCACGAACAGCTCTTTCCTTGACATTCTTTTCACCCTTAATCTAAATGGAGGTTGCCGTTGTGTCTGACCTGAAAGTATAAAATTCCAGTCCTGAGAAAAATAAGCTATTAAAAATAGAACAGCGAATTTTAAAAAATTATTCTTAGTTAATAGTTTGAATTAATTAGTTAATTTTGTACCATCTGAGAATACGGAGCTGAAAACAAATATTGTAATTTCAGGAGTTTTGATTGATGTGAACAAACCTATACTGATCCCAGCTAGTCCTCCCACACAATACAGAAAGGAGAAAACTACTTCGTAGACATTGACGTCTGTGTTAGTACATACAATAATGGCCAGGTTGGAAGTTGCGTAAAATATTCGGATGGTTCCATATATAAAAAAACATTCCCATATAATCTGCTTGTATTTACTGGCCCGCTTTATTCTAACCTTCCCCTTTTCAGGAGAAAATACGGTAAATGGGATTAGACAACATTTTGAAAGAATTTGTAAATATAGGAAATAATCTTGAAAATCAGCTGTCTGAATCATTTTCAAAATGTTCTCGGAATCGAAAAAGTTTAGTTATTTGTAATTATTTATATTTTGAAATCCTGGAAATGCTACTTCCTCAAACTACAGAGTACTGGAGCCCTGGTCCCTGGAAATATGGGGCTGTTTAAAGTGTGCAAAACAGATAAAGCTAAGCTAACTTTTCTTATTCCATAAATACGTAATTGAGGAAATAAGAAACCAACAATAAGTTGGTAAACAAGGGAAATTGCTCAGTAATGGAAAGTACTTATATGTAGTATCTGAAAGTTTAATTAACACCGGAAATACATACACAAACATATATAGTTAGTTGTAGCAATTTAAGGACATTTAACTAGAAGGAAAAATAGCATGTAATTGAAATCGTGTAATAATTTTCGTTTAAAGACATATCGTTAGTAAATCATTGGTAGCAGAATTAGCATAAAGAGTGATAATGATTTTATTTAGAGCGTTCCTTTCGCACCAAATTCCACGCCGCTTGTTTCAAAATATCATTAAATGTTTAATTTTACCAAACACCGTTACTTCTGCTAAGGACCTATTTCCAAAAATTTAAGTATATTACTATCCAAACCCAAACAGTTACAACAATTGCTCCATTAGTTGCTTATTTAACAGCAATTTAACACTCACTTTAATAAAATTGCCTGTAAATGAATTATTCTTTGTAGTAATGACTGCAAAGCCCTCGTTCAATTTCAAATAAATAGCCATTTGCAGGAAGTAATATTTTAAAGATGTTTCAAACCGCTAGGTGTGGGAATGTAAATACTCGACAATGATTTTGAGTAAGAATACAGGTAGAAAATCAAATAATAATTCCTCCAGCCCTTTGCATACCAGTGTAAAATATACAACATTTTTTTAACAACGTTAGGAATACACTTTCAATGAATCCCTAGAATTGTTATTTATTGTAGAGTGTAAAGCACAGAATCTCTCCTAAAAATACTGCCGAACATGTAAATAAGCTCCAAAGAAATACATGCAAGGCCAAAATAAGGGAGCTTTCCATTGACAACGCCCTAAAATCCGTCCTGCGGGGAGTAGTGTTTCTGATCGAGTTCGGGAAACTCGAAGTTTCGAGTTCGAGTCGGGTTCGAGTCGAGTTCGAGCCTAATATTTTTGATACCGTTTGCTTTCGAGTCGGTTTCGGGTATCAAGTTTTCAACCCGAAAAAATCGGGTCGAGTTTGCAAAATCTACCGGTCCCTACCAAAACTCGAAAGTAAAAACTTATTTTGGAATTATTGATTCATGTTACCTTAACAATAAAAATTGACCTTCCTGCCACCTCTGATTTTAAAAAAATATGCAGTTTTTGTGGAAAACATTAAAGAAAACAAAACAGTCTCTGTACGCAGCAAGTATTTGTACATGACCGTATAACACACCTCATACCTAAGTTTTATTAGCGCACAAAGCTAATTGTTAGTACAAGGATGGCGCGTGAATTCTTTGGTGTTCCTGGCATTCCTATCGAGCGTGCTTTTTCGTTGGCTCCGACATTTTAACACTGAAATGTTTGGCTACTCAAGGAGATAAGATATGGAAGTTACCGCTTTTAATATCGTGGTTAAAGTTGGCATATAACAAGTTTATCGAAACAACAATGACGAGCATTACGGATGGATGGCCGGTTGTACCAAATTATAATGAAAATTTGAAATTATATTGAAAAAAATGAAAACGACACAGTGATTTCTGCATTATTTTGCTTTTACAAAAAAAATGCTTCGGTTGACGCTCATTTTTCGGGGCTGTGTGATGTTGTATTTTACGTAAATTTTGTTTCTGGTTTCGGTTCGAGTTCGAGTCGGTTTCGGGTATAACATTTCTTAACGGTCTCGGTTTCGGGTACAAAAAAATTTCCCGACTCGAATGTCCCGAGTTCGAGTTCGAGCCCAAAAGTGGAATTTACACCGGGTTTTTGTTTCGAGTTGAGTCGAGCCCAACTATTTGTTACCGATAGAAACACTAGCGGGGAGCCTTACTTCTGTAATCAGAATTGCAATCTGGAAATCGTATCCGATCCCATTTCTCCCACATCAGATGCAATCCTAAGCTGAGCATGCTTTGGGCCCGTTTGAAAACGTAGTTGTATTTTTCCTCAAAGTATTTGGAAATATAAATAGAAATTGGAAATTGAAGCAGGGGGTCCTCACCCTTGTGACGGTTATGAGAAAACTTGGAATTCGTAAGTCTCATTTCCTCCCTCACCCGATCCCAATAGAATTCGAATTCATTCGAAGGAAATACCAGAGCCGTTTGGGGAAGGGGAAGTTTGGTTTTTATTATCAAATCCAGGCTATCCTCACAAAATTGGACAAATTGTGTGGCTTTGATAGTTTTTGAAGTATTTTTATCCAGATATATTTGTTCCTTATCATTAAAGCAGTAGAAGACTTCCTTTGACTGAGAACATTGTCGCAAGCAATTATTTCTGTTCTTGAGGCAATGATGGTTGACGAACTGCATTGGTTTTGTCGGCGTAATATACAATGTTTCGGTCCCGGAGGGGAAGAAGAGCGTAAAATTCTGGAGTTCTTCTAATCTCCTCCATGTTGTTTTAAATTAATTTCCAGTTAGTACGGCCATTTTCAAGAAACTTTTGTACCCATTTGAAAGAACGATTCCTGAGACGAGCCAGGCAGTCCAAATTATCAGGTTGGTTTTTGATCGGAAAAAGTTTGATTTCCCCCCACCTTTTTTATATTCTAATAATATTCTAGTAATATTGATTCCTTGGTCGATGAGGCTTTCAAAAACAGACAATACAAGAAATAGGAATTTTGTCACGAGCTGAGTATCTCCTGGAGAAAAAATATTTGAGGATAAAATTCCTACTATAGCCAATACTGCGCTAGTGATCCCAATCCAACCCATGAGGTCGAATGGGACGGTGTAAATTTTAAATTCAAGAGTGACCGCAAACACATTGTCAGAGGTGATGAAAAATGTGCTTGTTGTGTAGGATATTGGAATTTCGTGGTAAGAAAATGGATTCTCCCAGGGAAATTTTTTAAATTGGGACAAAATCAAGGTTATAGAAGGACAACCCTCAGCAGGTTCCGTACATGTAAAATTCGAGTCCAAATCCCTCACTAAGTACTCGTAGGTTGTGTTTATTAAATTCCACGGCTTATTCCGCTGAAATGGACTTCCCAATTTTAAGCCAGGTTTTTGTTTCTGTTGATTAGACATTTGCCAACAAACTTTTTTACCGAAGTTAGTGGCACGATCAAATACGGATTTTAGCATGTTATAACATTTTGATGCTTTGCAATCAAAATCTTTTTGGGACAAGAACACTCCGTTGATGTAATAACAGCCTGCGAAGCTATCGTCAGGACTGAACCCCTTTGGGCGCAAGCGCTGTTCAGTTGTGGCATTGCATTTACTGTGTTTACAAAATGGACGTCTCGTTTCCAAAATTTTAGGAAAAATTTCAAAAATAGGAATGCCAGGTAACTTGGCATACATGTATTTTATTAAATGTCTAAGGAATTTTGAGAGCTGTCCCTGTTGACGAAATATAATGACGAAATTGGAGCGCACTTTGTCACGTGTCATGCGCGCCGTCGCCCATTTGGGAATACCTTGAGCCTCCGGACAAACTACGAAACTAAGAGGCAAGCATTTACTTTCATCAAGGGACCGATCTGATTCCAACAATATGAAAGCGACGTAGCATCGAAGTGTTCTTTCCTTGAAGGACTGAAAATTATTATTATCGAATATTTCATTATTATAACGCTTATTGCTGGCATTAAACACATCCAGCAAGAATGGTGTGGTTATTTTGCTGTAGTCAATGGGCTTTGTAATTTGAACGAACTTCACAATGCAAGTTTTTATTTTAGACACAATTTCATTTATGTACATTCTTCCCCGGGATTGAAGTCTCAGACATAACATTGGGGCAGAAAGCTATCAAATAAACTGCCGTAACGAAGAGTCTCATAATTCAGGTCAAAAATATTGTTTTACTTAATAAATTATTTTAATAAACGGCCTTGTGTTTTGTGCCGCTTATTATGCAAGCCAGTGTAGAAAATATTTTTTGGAGACGTTAATGCTCTTCAAAATTGAAATTCCTGGTGATTGTTTGATGTCTGTTCCTAGAAAATTCCCCTTTTCGAAATATTCGACAGCCAGGATTCCCAGGGAAACTATACACAGAATTATTACACAAAGGTAAAGAGAATTTAGTATTATATTTAAGTAAATATTTATTACAGTTTAGGGATTATTTAATCAATAATAATTTTATTATGAACGTCTGAGTGTACTCTCGTGGGAAAAAATTATTGGCGTAGAAAGTTTTGAAAAAATTAACGTTCTTTTTTCTCTGCTAATTGCAAGCAATGCAACTGAAAATTTAGAAAAGTTTCCGTGAAGGTAGAAAAAATTATTATGCTAAACGAGTTCACTACACTAGTTTGAGCGATCCTTCAGAGCCCGTGATGCGAGTGTAAATATCTAATTTAGATATGCTGGAGTGGTCAAAAGTGAATAAAATATGAAAATGTATTGATTCAGTTCGATATTTAACGATGAGTGGTTTCAGTCATTGTAATTTTGTAATACTATCGCCCCCATTAGTCCACAGGATTTTCACAAAATGCTTCCCCTGTGAATAAATAGTTATGGTACCGACAATCCTCAAAAAATCTCGACCTTGATTCCCGTCCTTAATTTTTTTTTTGATGTAGGGCAACGAAACAAATTTTGAAAAATGTGAAAAAAAATTTGCTTTAATGTGGTGGAGTCTTGGGGGACATTTTATGTCTTATAAAGTATTAACTGAGGAAGGGTGGGAAAACTGATTAATAAATACCCTTTATATGAACATTATAGTGTCAATGTAAATATTTCCTTCCAACTTGAAACTCCTTTAAAACTCCTTTCACATTGTGATTATAATGGAATAAAATTATATTAAAATGTGATTATCTTATACCAGAGGGAATATGTCCATTTCAACAATTCCTTAGGGCCATTTTTCCTTTCACTGTAGATTTCTCTGTCCCTAAATACTGTATTGATCAAGATCAAGTAATTTTTATAAAATTTGAGCCAAATTTGTGACTACCTAGATAATTCAAACCTTTTGAGAGTGACTCCGTATATGAGCTACTGTACTCTGGAAAAGAGGAGCTAAATGGTCTTCTTGTTTATGCAAATTGCTTGCAAATGCTAGTGCTTGAATGCCAGAATTTTTTTTTTTATTATAGAAACAATATACATAAACGCAGCTTAGCAGCAATTATATTATATTTACGAACTGAATTCAACTTACTGTGCGTTCAATGACTTGCTGAAATATCGTTGAAACAGAAACACAAATGACAAAAATATTTCATCACATTATTTTAATCCAATTCAGACATACATACCTTAGATTTAATATAGGCTCTACCACTCAATGTGTCTCACATCATGCCAATAACAGTGTGGAGATTCCTCTGACAACAAAATCCAAAAAAACTGGCGTGGATTCCCTATCAATAGCGTGGAATGGGCCCGCTTTTATACCAACTGGCGTAACTGCTGTAATCCTCTTCACTAACCAAGTATTCCCCCTTTTGTCATTTTTACCCAACGAAAGGACTAGCTGGGATTTTAGCTTCTTTATATATTCTGGCAAAGAAAAGGAATTTCCAAAACCAGCGGGAAAAATAGCAGAAACATACAGTGTCAAGGGAATTAGAAATGCACTCACACCTGGATTTTGAGACAATGCTCGAATCCCAGCAAATCCCGTGGTAATGGACAAGATTAGCGTAATAAGTTTAAACATGTATATAATTGAGCCGAATCCTTGATTAAATAGTTGAATAATTATCTGAGCTGTCACGCATTGTGTAATGCATTGCTCCAATTCTGCTTTACAGGGCGCGAGGTTCCTATCAAAATTAAAGGTATTATTAGGTCAGAGTTCAGTTTCTTGCAAAACAATCTTGCAAAGATAGGATCTTGCATTATGGTTTTGACTTATAGATGGAAGCAAGCTTTGACAATATTACGGATATTAACACAGTGATCATTGACTTCATGGGCTAGGGATAGAGGGAAATTTAGATCATAGGGATAGGAGAAATTTTTTTATCGGAGAGTATTCCTAAAACCAGTTTCGGAAATTACTGATATAAACTGTGCAAAATACTCAGAATGTATAGAACATATTTATATGACATTCGCAATGAACTTACCTGGACGCCTCAATCTTTTGACGGAGAGTCCTCTCCATATTTGCAAAGAATATGAGACAGTTTTTAACAAATATGACACATGAGATAGTGTGTATGTACTGACAGTAGATTTCTTGCAGCAACAGGATTATAAATGTCAAAGGATTTTGTAAGGATTTATGAAGTAGCTGGAAAATGTGAAGTTGTGTACAGACTGTGACAAATAGTAGTACTAAAATTAGGCTGAACAGAGTGATCATGTGGCAATATAGGATCGCAAATTTTTCCCGAAGTGTGAATTCCCTTTTGGGGTGGATTTTGAGTGGTTCTGTAAAAATATTTATGCAATTATTAATACCGGTGGTCAATGCGTATATGTACATTCGATTATATATCTCCAGCATTGGAGCATTTTACCTGGTAGTTTCGAATTCCATTTTGCTCCACCAAACCCAAAGTTAAAAATCCTAACGGTAATAGCCCCCGTCCCAAAGTATGTCAGTATTTGAATGAACACACACATCCCGAATGCCAGCGTATAAAAGGAATGAAGAACAATATCATACACGTGGGCCGTCACATCCACAGTGTATATTTTCAAAATCAAATAATACAAGCTCAGACATACTCGAAAAGCCCCGTAAAAGAAAACAAGACAGAAAATTATTTTGCGCTTTTTATTTCCAATGCGCATTTCCACCTTCTGGTCATTTTTCAAACGTAGGTCAAAAGGTATTATATAAAATTTTGACGCTAGGTGAACTAAATGAATGTACAATTTCATATTTGCAGGGGTCAACATGTCTGCAGAAACTGGATTTTGCTTTCAGCTCTATGAAATTTACAGAACTTGAATTTCTGTGATAGTGTGAAGCAGTATTGGATTGGACTCTGGAAAAAATCACAATTTAGATCAACTAGTTGTAATGTAGCGAGTAAGCCATTAATTTGAAGTAAGTAATTAAAGGAACCAGAATAGTTGCGTTTGAGTACTATTATTAAATCCAGCAATCACGTCTGAAATAATATGTGAAAATTTGTGTACATTTGAAATTATTTCAGTTATTACCATGCATGGCTCCCGTATAGATTGCTTTACGCAAACACAAAGACTTGAGATACGAAAATCGGTGGTGTGCAATTATCATTACAGTATAAAAGATACTTGTCGCAGTGCTACTTTCAGGTATCAAAACATCAGGATCCGCACCTGAAATTTAGTTGACAGGTATTTTCGACCAAGTATAACTCGGCATTCCATACCTGAAAAAATACCTGATTAGCGGATCCGATTTATACCCAACCCACACTTGACTTGAGGCATTTTCTATAAATGGGACTTAATTGTTATCTTAGATATTACTATGTGCATACTTAATTACAATAATCTGAGGCTTATTCATCGGTTTCTATACTGAAAGTGATGTGCTCTTGCGGGTAATTGATATTATCGGGTCCTCAAGGGTTGTGGTCATTCTTGCGCCTGTATATCATCAACTTTTTTGTCAACCTTTCACTCATGTTAGAAATTAACATTTCTTGGATCCCCCCAAGACTTTCAAAATGCCTTCATAAGGATTCGAAACTATTGAGTAATGTTAACTTGGGAAAGAAATTATTCATTTTAGCATAATTGTAAACAGAAATTTGAATGTCAACAACCCCCCTTCGCAGCTGCAATTTCAGGTGTGTATCGTCTAACAGCGCGTACTAGACCCAATAAGCAGGTCCGAACTTGACCTGACGGTAATTTCCGAATACTGCCTGATACCCGAGAGCAGCCCTCACTTGTGGCTGTATGGAATTTAAATAAAGGTTATCCGACAAATTACGTTATTAAACTCATCCTTGTAAATAATTACCTTGTGATCAAGCGGCTTAAGATAGTGGATTCATATGCAGTAGAATAACTTCAAATTGTCAAAATAACATTGTGATAATGAAACTTAATTGACATTTAATAAACTAAAATTCTACTTTCAAAAAACTCTGTGTGCACAAGACCCCTTGAGAACTGAGGTGTGCACAAGGAAACTATGCAGTGAGACACGTTGCGCCTATTATTTGGTAGCCCTCGTGACCGTGGTATTTAAATTAATATAAATGAACGAAATTAAATTATTATTATTAAACTGAAGAAGAAATACATTGTCAAGATACAAAAGGAACTAACAGAAGATGTTACATAAAAACCTATTTTCAGTAAAGAAAGATTACACTATGTATGTAATGATCCAGCCACACGAATTGAAGGTGATACTACTCATCCTCAGAGGACCAATGAAGAGAAAAAGGCAATATGTTTCATGTAATCCTTATTTCTAACCTATGTTGAACATTCGAGTGTTGAATCTCTGCTTCGCAACTTTAGATGACCCGATCTTCCAAGTATAAAAAACATTGAAGTTTGGTCTAATTTGATTGATTTTCAATCAAATTGGATATGAACAGTCCAAGTCAAAAATTGAAGCTGAATAGTAAAAAAAAATAATTGTCACCCAGGGTTGTTAAATTCATTGTTCTTCACAGGACTTAGCCAAATAGTATCTGTAAATTATGCAACGCCAATATTACTTGATACAAGAAGTTTGAGAAAATGAAAGTTGCAAAATATTAAGATATTTAATAAATTAAAAATAAACTTTATTTTTATTAAAGGTTCCGGATTAGGAGTTTTTCAATATTTCCGCTGAGACTGAAAATATATATAACTGACTTAATTAAGCCAGAGCTTCCATGTTTATATACACGACTGAGGAATTCGAATTATTTACAAAATGTTTTAATTTTTTTTGTGTATAAATATGTATAAGTATAAATACAACATCTCTTCAAAGGGTTTCCTCAGACTTGTGGTGATGCTTACGGCAAACGTCTGGATTTGATTACGCGGGTCCCGTTGGAAATACCATATCCTTACTTTAAAGCCATGTCTTATACGCCCAATCCTACTATAAATTCGTTTCCGACGGCAATTTATAAAATTGTCCAGACCTGTTCCGTCATTATTAAACATAGCGTTCGATGTTTGTCAAGGAAATTTTATCATTAAAATAAATTGAGTATTTTTTTGACCCAGCTGTCACATCACTTGTACAAATTAAAATAACCAGTTCTGCATTTTTTTTTCAACAGAAACAGCGCATTGTATTTCCTCAATCCCGCCAAACCCAGGGTTTTTTCCATCATCCCGGCGTCCACCAGTCCAGCCAGAATTTTATTGAAAATTTCCTCCACACTATTCCAAACAAGCAGGATCCCGTAATTTGTAGCGGCCCATATATTACTTGATATGATTTTATTTGTTTTTGGTTTGAGAGATCATTGAGGCTTTTACTAGATTTGAATCAAACACCGTTTTGTGCCTGTTGGCGTAAGTAAGTATTGGTTTCTTGAGTTTTTAATTAAGTTTATTTAATAAAGCTTTTTAGGTAAATAATGACATTCATTTGAAAAGGTTGACAATAGTAGTACCTTCTGAGCTTGTCAGTTAACATAACTTATTTGGAACTCCAATTGAATCGTTCAAGAGTCAGAAAACAAAGGTGGACCCATTCTTTCAAGGTTTCCCAAATATGAGTTATTCTTCAGTGGAATTCAATGCGTCATTAAATCTATATTTTATTTATTTTCCACCGCTCATTTGCAGCCATTCGCTTGAAATTGTGTTTCCCATTGTATTTAAAACAGTTCGTATTTGATGCATTTACACATCAATAGGAATTACTCCCATAATAGGTATTTGTACTTGGAATTGTACTGACTGTAGTAAATTTATACAGCAGTATTATTGTAATTTATGCGCTACAATATATAAAATTGACAACAGGTACTATCTACAACATCATTATAACCAATGTTATGAGGCATATCTAATCTGATCAGTCGCTGATCTGTGTGCAAATGTACTACTTGTACTCTTTTTGGAATGTGTCATTTGATTTAGATAACCAAGTATAGCTTTACATAGCAAGCACGAACATTTAGAGTACTAAAAACAATCTTTGAATTGTGAAGAATCTATTGTGAGTTTATTGAGAAGAGATATGCAAGTGTTCATGGGTTGAGACCCCCACGACGAACGAAAGACATTGTGGTCAATCGTTAGAGACTGAAGTATTGTTTTACTTGTTCCGCCCTCCACAAGCTTTGCATTGTGACGTTTGTAATAATTGTGTGGGCGAGACTTTCAAGCTGTTACGTCTGGCTATGATGATTCAATTATAAAAAATATAAATAAAAAATAATTTATATCTATTTACTTACTTGTTATTGTAGATGTAACTAGAGTTAGAAGTTAGTTCTCCACTAGTAGTGTGGCCGTCGCTCTAACTGCGAAATCCACGTATATTGGTGTAGACTCCCTTTCCATTGTATGGAAGCTTCCCACTCGAATTCCAACATTGTAGATGGATTTCAGGGTTTTTCGCAAATGTTTTACCTTCCTGGACGACATCTGGCATTCCATTATAGCGCGCATGATCTCCAACCTTAGTAGCTCCATGTAATGTGGTATCAAAAATGACTTGGAAAACGTCAACGTGAAAAATAGCAAAGCGTAGAGCGCAAGTGTAATTAGAAACGCCGACAGAGCCATATTTAGATTGTAGCAACGAATTCCAACGTAAGCCGACAACACTACAATTGTAAGAGAGGTAATTTTTATAAAATATATGTTTGATGAATAACCCAAATTAAATAGCAGTACTGAAAGCTCTGTTTCCCGGCAAAATTTACAGCACCAGCCTAAATATTCTGTACTCAGAATACGAAAGTCCTGTGTGAAAAGGTTCAATTCATTTAACATACTGGAGTTGGCTGATTCCAAAAATAAAAGAATATTTATGCACGCAATGACCCCACACGAGAGCATCGATGTGCATAAAATACACTCGTGGAGGAACAGTGGGAAAAAACTTATCGGATGTCTCCAGGAGTTTGGCAATTTCTGGTATACATGAATGTTTTGCTGAATATTGCAGTCAAAACGTTCAAAACTAGAGGTAGAATACAAAACATATGAGGGAGAAACATAATAAATATTTCCTTTCTTGACATGGCTTTTGTTCGGGATGGAAATGAAAAATGTCTTCGCCTTTTTCCTGAAATTATAATTAGATTTTGATCAGATTTAGCATTTCAAAAATTCAAAAGAGACAAAATTTGATTGAAAATTGCATCTTTGGTTTGAAATCTTACGCTTAATATTTTTCCTACTGTTCTGAAATACTGAGCTGAAAATGAATATTGTTATTTCAGGAGTTCTGATTACAATCAACCATGTAAAAATAATAGCTGCTACACCTCCCATACAATACAACGTAGACAGAACCATGTCGTATACAGAAATGAAATTGTTCAAACTAAAAGTGTATACGTTATTGTGAGCAGAGATGTGTAGTACTTGAAATACTTAAATACAAAATACTATCTAAAATACAAAATACATATCTTGTATCTTGTATTTTAAACCTTTTGGGGTCGACCGGGTATTTTATATCTTGGTATTTACGAAATACGATGCTGGTAAGTATTTAGTATTTTAGTTTTAGCCATTAATAGTAAGTATAAGTATTTAAAATAAGATACTTTACCAAAATACTTAAGTGCCCAACATTTTGAAATCGCCACAATCGTGCTTATTGTCAAACTATTTCCTACCGTTAGCATTAAGTATAGGAACAACGTTTTTTAGCGATTTGTATACGTCGTACGTACGGAAAATATTAAGCGGGATAAATTCAGACTATCCACTGCAAAGTCCGAGAGCATGGTCCTTCTCGTTAGCATGCTTTAATTATAAATTATACGAAATCGGTAGTTCAGAAAGCATAAGGCATTTCAAAATGTCATCATCGGTGCGACCTTTGCCCTAAATTCTGGACGGTAATTATTTTCGGGTAATTGAGCTAGACAATGGAAGTGTGGTTGCCAGGGCATTATTTTTATAAGAATCCGACTCGGAACCAAAACGGCGATGAGGGCTAGTAAAAATAGTGGGATGATAAAAGGAGCTTTGTCATCAACGTCAAATTTTTTAAAGACCTTGGTAAGCAAATAATATTTATCTTGGGATCGTATTGAATTAGTTTGTTAAATTAAATTAAACTAAATCAATTAAATATAATTTAATTAACTAAGACGGACCACCGGAAGGACTAATTTTTAGTGCGCGTAGAGCTAGGTTGTCGGATGAAATGTTAAAAAAGCTTGTATTTGTGAAGTTCTGTACTCGATCTCCAAAACAATATTATTAGATGTATTTCCTGATGTTAAAGTATTTAAGATAGTATTTTCTACTTAAGTATCTTTCGAGCGGTTTTTGATAATTATTTTAGAAAACTAGTTGCTGGTATCTTATTTAGTATTTAGTATTTTGTGTTACGAAAACAATTAAAAGTATTTAGTATTTTTGAAACAAAAATGAGGTATTTTACACATCTCTGATTGTGAGTTACTAAAGCTATTCTGATAGAACCATACAGGAAAAAGCATTCCCACAATTTTTTCTTGTATCTGTTAGGGTATCGTAACCGGGCGATATTTTCTTTGGAGAAAGACACTTGAAATGGCACTAAACTAAACTGTGACAGGATTCGCAAGTACTGAAAATAAAACCAAAAATTGGTTGTATCGACCATGATTGAGACTTGCTTATTAAATGGAAATTCGTTTAAAATAGAATTTCTGAACTTGAGAGTAAGACCAGCAACTCCATAAACTATTTCGGCTTTAGCCCGGCTGAATATTTTCGGGGACATATTTAGAATTCCGCAATTTGTAACTGTGTAGAATGTAATACTGGTTGTGCTTGTTCGTCCTGAAATTATAAAATTTTAATCCTATTATTTTTAATTTATTGAGCCTAATTTGTAAATTGCTTATTATTGAAGAATGTTTGTACACCCTACAATTATTATAGATATACTCTTATTTACCTCGAATACCATATCCTGCACTTACCATCGATTTCTGAATTGTTTTTCCTGTTCGTATAATTTCAATTGGCATAACAGGATTTATTTATGATTGTACAGTCCTCCAATGTATACTTTCCACAAGTTGGATGACCTGTTGTTAACCTGGAAAAGTAAGTTTCTGCATTTCAGCGGAACAGTGTTTAAGGCTATTAGATAATAAGGTAGAGTAAGGTGTGTCAGGAGTTTCATCAAGCCTTAAACAATAAGGCTTGCCGTAACAAAAGTCAGTATAAGTATATTTATCTTTTATATATTACGGATTAAAGTATTATAAACATTGTTAATTTTGTATTAATAGTATATACATGTAGTGGCGCACAAGGCACAATTAAATCTGAATCGATTTTTACGTAAAACAATTATGATGTTAAAAGAAGCCAATAAGCAGAAAATACGCATACAAATTCTCGGGGATAAGTTCAAAATGTTTTAAACCAAGGAATGTCTTTATTCCTACACCAATTAAAAATATGCAGAAAATTATGGGCGGTTTCACAACCAAGCTCAACATTACTAGTGGAATTTTGTGTCAGGTTAGTTGGTTGGGATATTTTGGTCTTGTTGGAGTAAGGTTTGGGTGGGATTTGTTTCACTTACACCTGTTATCACATTTGCAGGCAATCTAATTAATGACCGTGCATTGGCCTTTCATACACCAAAATAAGTTTACATAAAAAACGCAATTTTAATTGTTAACTTTGCACTTTTAGACTGTTAAAAACACGCCAACCGTATCGTATGTACAATAATTCCTGAGACCATAACCACCATGCCGCTCGCTCTGTGATGGTTTTAATGACTTTGCGTGAAATTTACCCACATACCGAATAACTAGTTATCTAATGTCAAAATATCCTTTCTCAACTTTCACTGCTAATGTTCCTGGGGCTGGTCTTTTTTTCAAAACTTGAAATTCGAATAATACGAAGACAGTTTATTCAGTTAGCTAATTACTATTAAATATAATGTGATGAGGAATAATCAGTTGTTGGTTATACATGTGTACAAAACATTACTGAATAACACGCAATGACATGCAACATTGCAAACAATTTTACTTGTCGATACTTGTCTTCGACAATCATCCGTAATGATCAAATAGTTCCTGAACCCGCATATCCCGATAGCGCAGCACCATTTCCAGCGTCGACCCTTTCAATGAAGTTCTCCTTGATCGCTGTAGGGCTCCTGTAATGCTGAATAACCTTTCCACTGACCCAGATGAAGCCGGAAACCCGAGAAATATTCTTGCCAATTAAGCCAGTTTTTAAAAACGGTGCCTCCAAAAACTCTGAGTTTACATTCTCTCTTTCATTGGGAAGTTCAAGATATCTTTGCACTTCTTGATTACAAAGTCCTTGTCTTTATGTATCCTGTTGAGGTTCACCAATACCTGGGGCTACGTCACCAATTATAGACTTCTTTCGCACCGGGGATTGTACACATTGTGACTCTTGAGAGAAATATCTTGAGCAAGTTCCAAATAATGGTAGAATATATTGGACTTTATTTTCTAATACTAGTCTAGCACAACTTGCGTCACATTGACCTGAGTTGACGCAATCCCCTGCGGTATTTGTAGCTTTAAAAAACGAATGTGTACATGTATGTTTTGACCAAAGCAAGTATGCTTTTCTGATCTAACTAAAATTCCAAAGCCTTACTTTGAAGTGGATTTAGCTTCAATCTGGGATCTAGAATGGAATCCAACAGCAAATTATCATTTTTGAAAACCGGGTCTCTTAAAATTTGCTTAGGCGGCACCTCTGTAACTTCATTTGAGCTTCCAGTGAGTAAGGATATAAATCTCGCTCTTCAATTATCGCACAGTTTTGATTGTAATGTTAGGAGATCATATTCATCCATTACATCCACCTCGGGGATCACTGGTGAATATTATCGTATTAAATAATTACAACAGAAAAGTAAATAAACGATTCTCCAGATATACGTACATGCAGGTGAACGTAAAACTAATTCCAGGAATCACAACCAACGAGGTACCTGTATCAGATGTAGCTGATTTGGTAAATCCGTGATTGGTGCAAGGAACTTAGCAGTAATCCAATCATTTTTGAAATCATGAGCGGTAAAGGAAACCTTGCAAGTGGATTATATGTCTTGTTTCATTACAATAACAATTTAGTGCTTCTTGCGCATTGGTCTGGAAAACCAATACACTGTCAAATTTACAGACAAGCATGATTGTCTTATTAACTCTTGTATCCGAGAGGCGTTCCACGACGTAGTAGATAGATTAATACGGAGTTGACTGAAACAATTTATTCATGTCTCTAGCTTCCTTTACCAGATTAGCCACTACAGGGCATGTAACTCATTGAATCTTTTAATATCAGCTTAATTAGATGATTGTAGCACGGTAATTTAGAAACTGTCATGTATTTCCATGCTTTTCGTCCAGCAATAACCACCGTGTTTTCTTGTGGGTTCTTATGATCAGCTATTTCGCCACCATCAAAAAAATACGCAAACCATTCGTCTTTCTCACCAAGTTCAACTTCGTTCAAATCGATGTCTGGGGTTTTAGAAACATTAGCTTGTACATTCTTGAAAGCCGCTATGTAATTGGTTCCATTTTTACCGCAAACAAACCCAACCTATATAACATAAATGCTTTTTCACAATCACATAACTTCATTTGGAAAACAGTTAATCATTTAAGAACTGCGAACTTACGTTCCTGATCACACGTGCCGTGTCTCTCAGGCAAATGTCTGAATCCAAGTTTTATTTCACGAGTTTTCAGGTCCTGTTTACAAATTGTGCACGGATTCCAAGCATCGAGCTTTTGGAACAATCGGTCAATATGTCAAGGATTAAATGAAAGCGTTTAAAATCAATGTCTTTCATGCTGAATAAATGCTCCATCATTTATTGGTGTGTCCAGTTTTGTTGGTTCAAATAGATAATTGCTGCAGTTTGTCCCTACTTTTGTTCAAGCAATTGACTTTCCTGATTATGCGAAGTTCCCCATCTTTGACTGCTTCTCATAATCTGATGAGTGGCAATTCTCAATGCAAACCAATGCGATTCAAATTAAAGCAAAAAATTCATACGCGTGGGATTTGGTTTTGAGTTAAACAAACATGCTTGTTTCAACTCCAAAAGGCAAGTTTACTAAATACCTTGAGATGACGATAAACGTTAAAGAAAGGATCCCTAATTATTGCTTCAGTTTGAGCGGCATCGTAAAACTAGCATGGTTTTGCACGTCAATGCAATATTTGGAAGTTAGTTTCGGGAACCCTCAACATGGCCGTCGTACTCGAAGTAATTCTGCCGCCATTTGGGAATTTAGAAGCTGGTCGTTTTTTCAATTGTCTCTTTATAGATGTTGGGGCTTTCCGCAGTATCACAGTCTAGAGTATCATTGTTGCTGAATTTGGGATCATTTGTGTGTTCATTGTCTCCTGAGTCTCCAATATCAGTCGTTGTGTGAGTTATCCAGCGCGTTATTGGTTTGCATGTAGGCTTAGCTTGGATAAGTGTAGCCTGTCTTGATGTGTTTCTAAATCGATGTCCTTTGCTTGCGTGATGTCAGTTACTGTGGCCGGACTCGTGTTGGCTGGCTCCTTGCGTAATTCCTTGAAGACAAGTCTGCTTGTCCGGACAGGTTTTTTAACTTATTCTTAAAACCTTCAGCATTGTTTTCAACTTGTTTTTTTATTTATCATTGGCTCCAAATTTTAAAATACGCATTCGCACTCGCACTCCGTTTGAGTTCATTGAGTGCGAGGCTGAGTGCGAGGAATAAACCCAATGAGTGCGAGCGTCCCCAGGTATGCCTGACACCCTCTGATGTCCAGTGTAAAGGAAATCAAAAGGATTTAAAGGACCACTCATAGAAAATCATGCAAACTTGATTGGCAGGATCGAGCCACTCCGCAGCCAAGTCCTTATGCATAAAGTGCATTTTCTTCTATGCACCGGCGTGCAGTTTGTGCACTTGCTTCAATGGACTCTCACTCTCTTCAATCGGGTTCTCTGAACCTGAACTGAAAAACCCCATGATCCGTAATCTTCGAAATTTTGGAACAGATTCACAGGTCTGGCATAAATTCGGAACATATTGTTTCAACAGATCTGGATGGGACCATACCTCAATTGTTACATCCGGTCTGTCCAGCGCTGGAACCAAGCTCTAGTCAATTGTCAGATTCAGCAATTTGTTTGTGGATTTTTTTAACTACATTGTGGTTTAGTACCATGAATATATATATATTCTCTTTCAAAAATCGGTACTAAAAAACGTCACCTTGTTTTAAAATCTCTTTTGAAAATAACATCCCGGCTGAGAAAAGGGTTTAAAATTCATGTGGGCAAAAATAATACCCCAACAGGAAGTCAAAACCCTGCCAAATAATGTCAACCTGTCTATAAAAAACCTGCTTACAATACATCCTTCCCTGAAACACTGAATTTAAATTAAAGTTGAATATTCTACTACAGAATGGCTGAAAGATTTTGTATTCATGAGTAGCATATAAAATTGCGCGGAATTCGAATCATTGCGCCAATGAACACCGGGCGTTGTCCAATCGTCTCAAATTCGTCGTAGTGTAATACCCTGTAGTCTAGGTGCCTTTATATTTCACAATTATCAAATTGAGTAAAAATCCGAATAACAATTTACAGCAATATAATTTCAATAACATTAAGATCAAGCTCTCAATTAGAGATGAACTTACAATGAGCGTAAAGTGCTCAAACAAGGTAGGGAAGAGTTTTTTTTGGATGACCCAGTTTATCCTGCAGTGCATAAGTGTGGGAACAATAACCCACACTGAAGGCCTGTTTTTTAACCACTGGTCTCGTGCGAAGTCGCATTTAATAATAATGTGAAGTATTTGACAGAAAAATTCGATAGGTTAAGCCCGCGCAACTGTTTTCATGGGACGCATATAGGGATAGTGCTATGGGAAGTTCGTTGGGCGTTTTATCGAAAATCAAAACGCGTGTCCTGCAGAACCGCGCCCGTATGAACCTCTTCCAATATGCCTTTTCCTATATGAACATTCCAAACTGGATGCGATATTCGCCCTTCGTCCCTATGTACATTTAGTTATTTAGTTTACAGTTAAATATATACTTATGCTTATTATGTACCTTATAAATTATAAGCAATTGTAACAAAAAAAGGTTTTTTACTGTTTATTGATTTTAAAGTACTTTTACTCTCAATTTTATTACTTACAATTAAAACCATTAAATTAAACTTACATAAATATCTACACTATACGCTCGACAAACAAATAGGGGAAGCAGAGTGCGAAGATCTTGTCCGGGTACTGTATCCATCTAAAAAATACATAGTAAGAATTTAAATGAATTAAAATAGATTTCAGAGTAAATTAATAATAAAATGTCAGATTGGAACATGAAATCAGTTATGCAGAAAACACAAGTAAGTATGCTTTTTAAAACGTGAATAATGGGGCCGTAACTATTGTTGACTTAAATATGTCAGTAATTAAATATCCAGTTAGCAAAATTCAACAACTGGTTAAAATTATCTCAAATTAATTTCAGAACTTTTACCTAAAATCAAGCCGGAAAGATTCACCCCACTCCACCTTAGAAACCTACAATATTGGAATTTAAAATCTGAATTATTACAAAAGGAAAGTAAAATTCCTAGTACAACTATTTGAATTAGTTTGAAGTAAAACAACTATTTAAAAACTTACCATCATAGTTGTTGTAAACTTCGGCTTCAAAAAAGGCTGATTGTTAAACATTTCCATGCGAACTTAAAATAAACACGAATGAAAATTTAGGTCAGCCGTTGCACGTGCTGTTTATGTATCCCGCTCATTGTAAGTCAGAACTGACTGACTAATGTATAATGCTCATGCGCAAGACAAAAAAGCGCAACTGAAGTTCCCATGGGAAACAGCATATGGTATCAATGTATGGGTAAATTTCACAAAATCCCATGGACGAAGTCCATCAGTACGTTCCTTTAGGAAATGTACTTAGGTTTCATATGGGACCAAATTTCCCATAGCATCCCAAGCAAAATAGTTGTGCGGGAGGGTCCCATAGGAAGTTTTAAATAAAATCCTATAATTTGAGTGCCACATATCCTGCAAGTTAGTATACTAACTCGCTACTATATATATAGCTACTAAAGCTAACTGTAAGAAAATCGATTTATAACCAATGTTCCACGATTATAACCCAAAATAATTTATTACATACAATACATGCATATTATTACCCAGCACTTACCACCGATTACTTTCATTACATCATATTACTGAAATGTCTTGTGCGCCTTCAATGTAATTCACACTTCCGTGCAAAGTTCAAATTTTTTTTACATTTAAACACTGCTGGTAGCCACCTCATTAGTGATATCTCTGATAATTGTTACGAGTTAAATGAAAAAAATATTTAAAAAATATATAAGTATAAATGTTGAGAGGCAAACTGAGTATTTTCGTATCGGTAAAAAAAAGTTCCCTGCTATAACAAGATTACAGGTATAAGGGAATTTATGCACTCGAGATAGGGCGGAGGTGTGTTGGATAGGAACTCACTGGTTTATAATAAAACGCAGGCGTTATTGCCAAAATGATGCTTACATCCTACCTGTAATAAACGCGTCATAATCCGTAACACGGAAATCTCCGTCTGAAAAATAAAATCCGCTCCTAGAAAATCCCCCACTATCACTGTAAAGTTCTTCTTTTCCTAAACCCAATATCCGAAGCGTTAAAGAGCCCTCTACCACCATAACTTAAATACACCGCCTGAATCTCAGCAGTTCCCCCATTAATTAACCTACAAGGCTAACTTATTCGAAATAATCAGAAGGACACTTTCGTCCCGAACGACATTAGTGTCAGGAGTCAGGATAACTGTATGTAAGAGCATTTAAAATTAATTGAAGGCTATATGATATTCTAGTTACTTACATATATGTATGTATGTATATGTAAATGGTACTTGACGAAACGTTGCACCAGTAAAGATTTCGGGACGGAACGGAACAATTGATCGGATATAAAAAAATTCCTGTACATTGTTCTATTGCTGTAAAACTGAATATGAATGGGAATTGTTCCGTTTAAAATTTGTTATTCCATATGTGATTACTTAATAACGTAAACTTTCGCTATTATTGGAGGTGTTCTTATAGAAATAGTGAATATAGAGCATTTCTTTTAAGATAGGATTATGATCGGGACGGGATCGGGACCGGAACAGTTTCAGGACAATATTTTTGTCCCTATGTAATTTCGGGACGGAATGGGGACGCCAATTTTTTTTTTCCCGAGGATTTCGGGACTCGGGACGGGACGAAATTGTCTGCGGGACAAAAAAATTTTCCCGAGTAGAAGCCTGACCATATATGTACACATGCATTTTCTCTGTAAAAGTATGTATCTTGTAATTCAATTATGATTTTGAAGTATTAATGAGTCATGATTTTTACCCTAGTTATAAGGTATTAATATTCATTTACAAATTAAAGTTTAATTGTGTCATTACCACTACGTATTCACGACGTGTAAGTTAAAGCAATTAAAGTTGAATATTCAACCACAGAATGGATAAACTCTTTTGCATAAATTAATGCTTCTATAATTACGATGAATCCGAATCAGTGTTGACCGGGTTGAAGTTTGGGTAAAAGCGAAAAATTTGATGCAACGGAGAAGATAGCTACAAAATAGCTGAAGACCATAAAAAACAGTATTGTCTTCAATATAGACTATATGTTTGTGCTTAAAAGGTTGAGAAAACCCTGATGGCAAGGTATTTACATACATACGTACGTGTAATTTATAATTTCCAATGTGCCTAATAAAATTATATAATGAACAAACCCAATCCACCCTAACATGCAGCTTAACCCATAATTGCGCAAATGAAAAAATTTCGAACACTCTTCTAAACACAAATAGAATAATCAATTATAGTCAGATCAGAACTATCCAGCTACCTATCGAACAGCCACTAATATCATGCATGGACCGTAATAGAGTTAAAAATAGTTATTAGAAAGAGGTATCAAGCTTTGTGAAAACATGTAATTTAATGACACCCGACCGAAAGCAACTTTATTAATTCAAATAAAATAATTTTAGTAAGTAATACTATTGCCAACGGAATTGGGAATCCTTTGAACTCTCCAGGATTTACAGGAAATTACACTATTTATTTACCACAATGTCTATGGAACACTAGTTGCACAGTCAACCATTGCAGCACGCGAGTAAATTAACTATCCCATTTACGCCACTACGATTATTACCAATAGTTGTTCAATCATTCCAAATTTATTTACATAAGAATTCCATTTTGGGAATATTCGCTAAATGTTAATGTTTTCAACCTGGAGAATATTCATTAAATAAAGACTACCTGGCCCCTGACCATATACACATGCTGAAAATACATTCGTATCGGCTCATTGTCAGCTCAATAAATTATTATCACAAACAGTGAGCCCTCCCTATCAAGACTTATCGCCAGGAATATATTCCTATCTACCACAACGTTAATTTTTCTTCTATCAGGAGTAATTATTTCTTTGCTACAGTCAAATTTCTCCATATTTTAGGACCCCGGTAATACCCACTGTTTGTTGTTACAGTGAATTTCCTATATAGTGGTTTCCTCTTAGACAGCATTCCCTTTATATAAGAACGTTTAAAATTTCCCTAGGATTACATTTACACTACATTGTAGTAACATATAGTGGCATCCCCATATTGGCAGGTATTTTCTCATCCCTTGAGAGCCACTATATACGAAATTCCCTGTAGTCTGTTGACAAAATTAGATAATACACACAACAAGAGAAGCTTCTAGTTGTCTGTATAAATAGCAGTGGTAAAATGTGCTTTGCTTATTACTCAGCTCACTCCTAGAAAGTAAACTCACCTGGAGGATAATTATAACAATGAGTCTGCCCACGGGAAAGTAAATCCGTCATCGAGATAATTATAGAAGAGAGAAAACAAAACTCGCCCAAAAGACAACAGTTCGGAGCTCAATCCACTTCCTCCCATTAGCACTTATCAAATTATCCATATATTACACAGTATCTATACATACATGTACAGAAGAGAAATCAATATCCAGTCCGATAGCTTTTATTTATGGAGTATGTTCTTTTACTATAGGATGGAAGAAAGGGCTTAGTAGCTTTCTCCGTACCCATATAACATTATCACAGCTAACGTTTTACATTCAGGAGTGTGATGTCCCACTACTTGTAATTATGACGTCCGTATAGATATACATAGGTGTGGGGCGTTTTGAGTTAATATTTGGAGTACTTGGTGTACTCCATGCAAGGAGTAGCCTCACAAAGGGCTATATGAGTCATGAAGAAAATCGAAATAAATATTCTTGCGCTTTACCTCAATACTAAGCCAATACAGGGCTCTATGGAATATCAATAATCAATGTTCCTATACTTACGTGTTCAATGCTGTCTCTTCAAAAGGTCTTTCACTCTGTAGACTACTTTTTGCTTTAAAGCCTGGAAGTTTCTGTCAGTGGGAGTTCATTGGAAAGGAAACTTTGTTCAAGAGTCAGTTCCAGGGAAATTATCTCAAAGTAAGTTTTTGTCAAAATTGTGGTAAGGAATTTATTTTGTCTGACTGCAATTATCTACAATTTGAAAAAATAAATTTTTTAATTATTCTAGAATCTTACAAGTAAAGAAATGTTTTTTGAGGATGGATCAATTGATTCATTTCAGATGGTGGAATACAAATTAAGATATTTCAATCTCCGGGGTCGGGGCGAGCCCATCCGTTGGATTTTTCATCACACTGGGATGGAATTTGAGGATGAGAGAATCGAGCAAGAGGATTGGGCGGAGATCAAAAGTACCTTCACCTATGAGCAAGTCCCGGTCCTGGAGTTTGACGGGAAGGGGATCTTCGGGTCACAGCCCATATGTCGATTCCTGGCAAGACTCTTTGGACTCTGTGGTCAGGATGATGTGGAGGCAGCCAAGTGTGATGAGTACGTGGATGCCTTCCAAGATATTATAAACGCTTACGTTTCATTTTTGAAAGCATCCGATGAGGAGCAGAAGGAAGAGATAAAGGGGGAGCTTTTAGAGAAACTATGTCCCAAGTATTTTACAATTTATGAAGATGTGATTGCACAGCGGGAGGGTGGGAAGTTTCTTGTGGAAGAGGGGGTGACTTGGGCTGATCTATACATTGCTGCCTGGTTGGATACGTTTTTACAGATGGATGAGAACATCCTGGAGCCATTTCCTCACCTCACTGCTCTTCGGGAGGAAGTTCGAGGCCTCCCTGGGATCAAGGAATGGCTTCAGAACAGACCTGAAACATTAATTTAAATACCAAAAATTCTAAAATCTTCTACAACTCCCAGGCCGATTTTTTGTCTTCTCTAATTTCTGACCCCCCACCCTACTAGTAATGACACCTGATCTATAATTGTGTAAATGGAATACTGGTGATTATATAATGGATATTTTCTTCCTGACATTTTATTTTTCTTCCCAATAGTATGTGTACGTTTAAAGTTGATACTCCTTTAGAAAAATGGAACCTAACTTGTGCTTCATTATATTTAGCAATTTTCTTGAAACACCGAGATTTTTGCATTTAATTATTAGGCACTCAAAGCTGTACAATGTGCTTTACTGTTGTTTTGTAAACAGCTACGTTATTGAAGCTTGTATCCACTGAATTGCATTTAGTCCATAACCAACACAACATACAAGACAGACGTCATAAGGCATTACAGTAATATCCCGGAAATCTTCTGCAAATCTGTCATGTGTATAACTCAAGTATTGGTTGTAACGATCCGAGTCAGCTCTTTCCCTTCAGGCTAAATTACCAAATTTCATTACGAGTTGTCTATAGTTTTATTTCCTATCTTTGTATGGGTAGCATTAATGTTAAGTAAAAATTTTGCACGAACATTTCTTCAAAATAAATTATTTGGCGTTTGAAACTATCGAGCCACACAATCAAAACCGGCAAGTACTATTTTATTACATAATAAAGAAGGAATTTTATAGTTATTTGCGATATTATTAGGATCATAAGTAACGCCTTGATAACCAGATTTTGAATCGCCCTAAAAAATTAAAAATACGTTGTCCTGTGATCTCCATACTTATTTATCTACAGCACATTATTGTATTCCTATTTTTCCTAGCTCCAATCTATTTACGGCATGCTTTGCACGAAATTGGCAATTATTTGGGAGAGCAAGTTCATGCATAATTACTTATACGTCATTACATATGTACATATAGCTTATGTCTTTATTACTTACATGTACATACACGTACAACCAGGAGCGTGCATATCAACAAGTCAGAGTTTTTCCAAAAAGATTAATCAACAAGCAAAATCCGTCTGTACATGTAGTAGATATGTGTCTCTGTGCCTTTTCTACTATAATTTTGCTGTGATATCATTTGCAATTGCAACGGACGGATTATCACACAATTCTTATATTCATGTATATACCATTATGGATTAAATGTTGGAAATTATAAAACCACCAAGTTTGCAGGATTCGGATTTTAAGATATTATCTTATTTGACAGTTTTTAAACAGGGATTTTTATAACTATAAATAAAATTCTCTCCAAATTTTTATTTCGACACGTTACATTTTTCCTTGATTTTTCCCCTGCACGTGACATTTTCCCTGTACTTTCTCTAGCTTCACCGTCTGTATATACTGTGGTATTGAAAAAGGCTCGGAAAAAGTTTTTACCGTGAAAACAAGCACGACGTACAGAGCTCATAGCATAAGAAATATCGAAAACACAAAATTGTGGAATTAGTGACGAGTCCCACAGGAGCTGGACATTACTGCAACTTTAAGACAGAATATTTTAAAAAAATATGCATACTAGTGGTGTAACCCAAACTGAAGAGTTTGATCGAAAGTTATGCCATTCTATAAAAATTACAGCCCACCTCGAAATGTTCCGTTGTCAGTAAATTTAATTATGGATTCTAAAACAGGTGCAGTAAATGCAAAAGTCATGATTGACTGAGTCTAGAAATAAAAGAATATTTTCGTATTTAATGATCAGGAAATCACCATGGTGTATTAAATGCACTCATAGGGGTAATATAATTTTTTCTTTTTTCTTTAAACATGAACTACCGAATAATATCACATGTACTTAAAATGATTGCTTGTAAATTATAAAATGGTTGTAAGGGCCCAGGCCAAGAAATCGACCGAATAAATATATATTATATATATATATAAATGCACTCATAAAGGAAAAGAGTAGTCCATATTAATTATTGTTTTTGACCCCCAGATAAGTAATCTCGGAATTTTCCATTTTCCGGCATTGTAGAAGGTATGGGAAAAGGTTTCATGTAGTACATCTGCTTTAATGTATGCAGAGATGTAATATTGTGGGGAGAGAGAGATACTGGACAAGGTCCTGGCTGTACGAAAAAGTGAATATGGTGAAGGGTCTGGAATTACGTGGGGCTGAATATAAAGGCTGGCGTTAGAGCTGCAGGGCTCGTCTGCAGGTGTCTCACTCTCACTCTCTGACTCGATCGGCTGAATACGTTTCTTTGGACGAGTAAAGAGGGGAGGGGCTACATCAGGTAGTTCAATGGGGTTATGTGGTACGTGCCTCCTATGAATAAGTCCATCCCAAGTTTCCTTGGCCCGGGAAAAAGGGTATTTCTTCTCCTGTAAAATTAAATAAAACTTGGGTAAGAATAGGCAAATTTATCACTATCATTCATGTCACTAAGATGATAATACTTGTATTTGTTGTGATGGCTTGCGCTAGTTTTGCGTCCATTGCAGGAAAAAACAATTCTATGGAATTATTAAACAATATTGAAGCAAAATTAAGCCAAGGCGAAATGGAGCAAAAAGATTTTGTAAGCGGGAGCAGCGAGATAATAGCAAGCGGTTTAGAAATAGTTTTGAGAAGACTCTTAACTGGGAAGAAGAATAGCAGCACCGATTTCAGACCAGAATACGATTGGCACACTACACAGACAGAAAATTGGATGAGTAAGTAGTTTCACCATATTCCTATAATGTATGTTATATGTGATATAAGTTTAACAAATACTGCAACTTGTATATTTAGTATTGCTTATTATATTAGGTCTGTACGTAACAACGAAGCTTCTGAAAGTGGGACGAACCTTTTACACGGCATGGAAGGAGGGGCAACTTCCCTCGGGTCGAGTGTCAAGAGATGACAAGGGATGAAAACTTTAGTTTACTCTTGGTTCTCTGAAGAAACTATTGCACTGAAGAGAAGTGATACGAAAATGAATTTGCAGCCTCCTCAGCCGATTCGTTCCGGAACCAATAACAATGTAAGTAATATTATTTTGAACTATTATTCAAATAAATTAAAATATAGATACACATTATAAGTGGCGAATTTGTTTATAGGTTTTACGGTGTCCCATGGTAAACTGTCCCTTTTACTGCCGGTCGTACTGTAATTACGAAGGACATCTGGAGACTAGGCATTTTTGTATAGATTGCGCAAACTATATGCCAGACTTCGAATCGCACGAGTGTCATAAGCCAGGTCAACGTATGGGTTATGTGGATGCCGGAGCCAAACTTGACCTAACTGATTTTTATGAGTACAGTCGAAGTCACGGAGGGAGCATGATAAGCTATAAGTATAAACATAGCTTAAATAAACCGGACATCGAGGCTACATTTGCTGAAGTGGAACCTGCTACTTCTAAACTGTTAAAGGAGTTGTATGTCATACATACCCTATCAAAGGTGGAAATCAGTATTGGTGTTCAGATGGAAAAGGAAGTTATTGAAGAAAATGGAAGTAAAGGTTATAAACAGTCGTTAATATATTTTAAGTCTTTACATCATGAACTAGAAACGCCTGCTTCTATTCATTCAATATTACTACAGAGTGCTTCTGACATAATTGAGAAAAAGAACACTTTTGTGGAAAATGGATCCGGCTGGAATGTGCAGCGCATTGAATCATTTGAAATTAAACTGGGAGAAATTAGATTATTTGCAAATTCTAAAGCTAGTGGTCATTTAGAAATAGGAAGGAGAGGACACATATTATTTATAATGATAAGGTGAGTCTATATGCTACAGCTCTTTTGGATAAATATCCGCAGTCAGACTACAAGTGGGAGCCGGTAGATGATTTACAGAGCATTGATTGGAAGACCTATGACGGTAGTGGCGATAAAGGATATTTCTTAGAAGTGGATCTTGCTTACCCGCCCGAAGTGCAAGACATCACATCGGATTTACCTCTAGCTCCGGAAAAGCGGATTGTAAGGTATGACGAATTATCAAAAAAACAAAAGTTTACGATGGATAATTTGGGAAAGAGCACGACGCGATCCTTCACAAGTCAACCCAGACTGTTACTTCACTGCTATGACCGAGAAAACTATGTTCTACACTATAAAGCGCTAAGTTATTACTTGAAAATGGGGTTGATTCTAAAGAAAATCCATGCAGGAGTTTCGTTCAAGGAAACTAATTATTTTCGAGATTATATTGATTTCAATATTAATAAGCGTAAGACGGCTACAAGTGAATCTATGCGACAATTCCTTAAAAATCAGAATAACCAAATTTTTGGCAAGTGCTTAGAATCCAATAAGAATAACGTTAAGGTTAAGTTTTGTGGATCTCGCGCTCAGTCTCGCCATTTATTATCTAAACCGGAATGCAAAGATTTCCTACCACTAACAGAATATGTAAGTATAGTAATGTTACGACCAAAGACAGTAACATTGAACAAACCTATTCAAGCAGGTGTCACTGTTTTAGACTTGGCCAAGGTTATATTTTACTGGGGGTACTACCAGCAGCTGAAAATGATTTTCGGTGATAGAATATCGAATGCTTATATGGACACGGATTCAAGTATAAGTATTGTCCGTGATCCTGGTAATACCTTCTGGGATGACTTAGTTAATCATCGAGACTTTTTTGATTTCTCAAAAATTCCTGCTTGTCACGACTTTTTTAAAAAGTATTCGCATGTGAAGGATTTAAGAATGAAAAACGCAGGAGTTTCAGGGAAATGGAAGGTCGAGTCATTTGATATTCAACAGATAGTACTGTTGAAAGCGAAACAGTACTCTATAAAATACTTTGATGACAAGGAAGAAATGAAATGTAACGGAATAACATCAACCGCTCTCAAATCGTTTTCTCACCAACAATACAAGGATGTTGTTCTAAACGACAAGCTTGTTAAATTAAACGTAAAGTACATTCGAAGTGTGCAACACAACTTGTACTGTATTACAGTTAACAAGGTGGCCTTTCATAATTTAGATATTTATAGGGTGTACTGTGACCCCTCAGATATTAATTTTAGCCTACCATTAGGACACTACAAATTACAAAATTATGTGTAGCTATGAATAAAAAGATGAATAAAAATGAAATAAATTGTAAATAAAATCTCAGTACGACATACCTGTTCATTGTGAAAGCATGGAATTTATTAACTTTAAAATCCCCCACCCTTGCACAGGAAGTTTGCAAGGACCGACAGCCAGTGGCAAAACCTACTTGACGCTAGAGATAATAAGAAGAAGGAAGGAGTTGTTTGAAACACCAATTGACAGAGTGATTTACGTTTATTCTGACTACCAGCCAATTTTCGGGCAACTGCAGGACGAGGACCCTAACATAACGTTTACTACAAATCTTAAAGACATTGAGGAGCTAGCCACTGACCCTTGTTTAATTATTCTAGATGATCAGCAAAGCGAAATTGAACGGGGCGAGAATAATGACCTGGTGACAAATTTCTTTACAAAGCACTCACACCATCGCGGTGCTTCGATTTTTCTTATTCTGCAAAACAGCTATGCTAAGGGCATGAGAAATATTAACATAAACACGCAGTTTATATGTCTGTTCGACCAGCCAAGGGATCATTCAACGATAACAACGCTGGCTAAACAAATTTGTCCTGGCAAAGCTTCTTTCCTAAAAGAGGCGTATTTAAAGGCGGTGTCCGCAAGTGAGTACGGGTATCTTATTTTAGATTTACATCCCAAGCATAAGCAGTATAAATACTGGGTTAGGTCAAAGCTTTTTCCCACTGAGGATTGCATTGTGTTCTCACCAAAGTGAGGCAGTTTATTACCATGGCTCCCAGAGTGAACACCCCGAGAAAAACGCGGCTCGAGTCGAATATTGAATTTATTCGAAAGCTTTCTCTAGCCACGAACAGGCAATTTTCAAAGTTTATCAAGGAGGCCACCGAAGAGCAGCTCAAGGCCACCTGTGAATGCTACGCAAATTTGCGCATATTTTTCCCTCGCTCAATAACAAGAGTTGCAAATTTCAAACCTGTGACATTCAAACATCAAGTATTGATAAATCCGCATTTGAACAAAGCAGTACTTGCCGATATCCTCCTTCAGGTTGAGACTGCAGAAATTCTACGGGTCATTTGCGATGGCTAAGATTATGCGGGTAATTGACCCGCAACTTTATTCAGAGTTGATGAAACTCCGGAACAGTGGTGAATTGATTAGCAATGAAAAGAAAAACGAACTCGAAAAAACGATAAAAGATCAAGATTCGGCACAAGAGGAGCGTATTGAGCCTTCTACTGCCGAAAGTACTGATGCGCGTCTACAAGACAGTTCTTCACGGTCACATAAGAAAAGGTTTAAACCCCTAGAGATTTGCTGCTGCAAATTTAAAGCAGGACATTTAAGATTGGAACCAGAGTGGAAAGCCTTTGAGGACTTGGACAAGCCGGGAAATTCTGATGGTAAGAATCTAGAGGCACCCAGTCCCCGGATAGATGAAAAACCTGCCTCAGATGTTGATAAGCCACCGGAAGTAGTTAAACAAAATTTGAGACCACGTAAAAGTCAGAAGGGTAAAGGCAAGAAAAGGAAGAAGAAAATAGTTAAACGTGCACAAAAGAAACGACTCCACAAACGTAAACGGAAATCATATTGGTAACAATAGAATTCCAAATTCTGAGACAATGAGTGATATTGTAAAAAGTTATTTAGATCAAAGATTATCAGGGGCTTATTCAGGGCTCTCTGGGTTTCTTAAAAATCATCCAGAGTTTCAAGACAAGGACGTTGTGGTAAAGGAGCTGCGTAAATTGCTTGGTTATTCACTACACAAGCAAATAAGAAGAAAATATAAACGACGTCGTATTATGGTGAATTTCATCAATGAGATCTGGAGCACAGATCTCAAGGACATTGAAAATATTGCTCCCTACAATGATTGCAATTTTTTTATTTTAATTGTTGTGGACAGCTTTAGCAAAAAGGCTTACACCAGACTCTTGAAAAACAAAAATTCAGAGTCGATGATACAGGCTTTTACGTCTATATTTAAGCAAGCGAGGGCTAAACCACTGTACTTGTTTAGCGACAGAGGAAAAGAGTTTGTCTCCAACGCTTTTACTGCCTTTCTCAGCAAAAACGATATTCATCCGTACCACATATATTCAATAGTAAAGGCATCTATTGCAGAACGGTTTATCTGTACAATATTTGCAAAATTGCAAAGATACATGACGGAAAACAAAACAAAGAACATAAGTAAAGTTTTGCAAGTTTTCACAGAAACATATAACAATACGTTCCATACATCAATAAATCGTGCTCCAAATGAAATTACAGCTAAAAATTCATTTGAAACTTGGAGGTATCTCTACAAGCGACAATTGGAAGAAGCGAAACTTCCGAGGTCGCCTCCAAAGTTTGCGGTGGGTGACATTGTGCGAATTTCCCGAGCAAAATTATTATTTGAAAAAGGTTATGCGGAAAACTACAGCCGCGAATTGTTTAGAGTGTCACAGGTGTTAGTAAAAAACATTCCATACACCTACAAACTCGTCGATATGTCAGGGGAAGTTATAGCAGGGCAGTACTATGATTATGACCTGAATTTAGTTAAAACATCAGAAGAGGCAAAAGATATGGAAAATGAGACTGTAGTGGAATAACGGTTTCGACAACAGCTAGTAAAATAAAGTTATTCCAGGTCAGATGACTCAAGTGGAATTAATTAGAACCAGGGGTGCAAACCCCGGGTAATGTATTCCAGTAGCTTACTTAACAACTCTAGTTACCCACGAGCCAGAAAGGATAAGCTCCCTGTATGGAATATATTGGTTGACAGTGGTAAATTTATTCTGGGATTAAACAATGACATTGCCATCCCGACAAGTATATAAGACAACCTGGCTGTCCTAAACAGCCTCTCATTTTTCCAGCAGCAATTACCGAACTAGCATCTCCGTTAACAATTCAACATGAACAAGTTTTATTTGGAGCGTCACAGGTGTTAGTAAAAAACATTCCATACACCTACAAACTCGTCGATATGTCAGGGGAAGTTATAGCAGGGCAGTACTATGATTATGACATGAATTTAGTTAAAACATCAGAAGAGGCAAAAGATATGGAAAATGAGACTGTAGTGGAATAACGGTTTCGACAACAGCTAGTAAAATAAAGTTATTCCAGGTCAGATGACTCAAGTGGAATTAATTAGAACCAGGGGTGCAAACCCCGGGTAATGTATTCCAGTAGCTTACTTAACAACTCTAGTTACCCACGAGCCAGAAAGGATAAGCTCCCTGTATGGAATATATTGGTTGACAGTGGTAAATTTATTCTGGGATTAAACAATGACATTGCCATCCCGACAAGTATATAAGACAACCTGGCTGTCCTAAACAGCCTCTCATTTTTCCAGCAGCAATTACCGAACTAGCATCTCCGTTAACAATTCAACATGAACAAGTTTTATTTGGAGCGTCGTTTCAACGAAAATTCTAACGGGAGTAAGCCAAGTGAAATTAGAAGTCGGCCAAAGTTGAAGCCTTTCGACTCCAGTTTCGCATCTACGGTAGCAACTCCGTCTGCTACCTACAAGGACGAGTCACCATTCACTTGGAACTTTTTTGAGAAGGGCAAGGATTCTTATTTTATTGACAGTGAGACTCTTGTCCGTACGGCTTTTAACGAGCGACACCGGTGCAATTTCGTGCATCTCGGTCGTCGAAACCGCACAGGCGGAGTAACTACGGTCAACTTTTCTTTGAACGAGGGGAAGCACCTTTTACAGTTCCTTGGAGAACTTCTGGATCAACTTACTGTACATCCCACGCAAGGACGGAACTTTGAAGACCTAATCCCATTCTACGCTTTACCTGAAACTTCAGGGAATGCGCAACTTGGAGTCTTATTTATCAGAGTCTTCATCTGATGCATCTACGGTTTCGGAGGGAAAAGACCTGGTCATGGACGCGTAAGACGTTTGTAATGTACTGTAAATAGGTACTTCTTATTGTAAAAAATATATTTGCGTGTATCCTTAATTTATTTGTGTTTGTGGGGAAATAAAAGTTTGTTTTTGAAAATTCCAATATTCGGTATAAATGCATTTACTTATTTAATGAACAGGCTAGAGATTGTTGTGTCATTTATTCGGGAAGAGCGAAAGGAGCAGGCAGGCAGTATGATAGCCATTCCTATTCATAGCGCATTCCTCCCGTTTGAGGACAGGGAGCATTATGTTTACTTAAAGAACACTGGTAACATTGGCCAATTAAAAAGTCAGAGTAATATTGTGCAGCAGTTTCCAGCGGGTCTCACATTTCCTCGAGGACATTACAAAGTGGGGCTGACGAATCTCCGGTTTACACACACAAAACCGTCGTCGGTAGAGAATAACAAAACAAGGGTGAAGGAGAGGCGAGTCCGTAGGTCTAGGAAAAGGTTCACAATGCTGCATGATGCAGCCGTGCCTGCAGGCCCGCTTTTTCCTGGCTACATTCCTCCGACAATAACGACTTATAAATTCACTAAGGAAAAAGGCCAGGACATACTTAGTTTTACATCAAAATTTAATGATGATACTGGGAAGAAAATAAATGTAGTACTTTTGCAAAGGTATGTTGGAACGGGTTCAACCGACTGTATACCATCGTTGTCTGTCGGGAAACAAGAGCCGGGGTCGTGGGTAATACTTTCCAATACCTTTGCGACTGCCATGGGCTTTAATCGCCGTATATTTATTGTGGGGAGGCACAGTTCGCAGTGGGTGATTGAGCAGAGTATGTTCGATAAGTACGATGAGAGCAGCGATTTTTCCCTGCAGGTGTATAACATTAATGACTATAGGAATAATCTTATAATGGTCGACCAGCAGTTCAGCTCCTTGTTTGTTGTACAGACAAGGCCGAAGGAAAATTACAAGAGTTATTTCACTAGGCTAATGGCGCAACTCCTAGTCGGTGGGTTCAACGCCTCCTTTTCCTTTGACGAGAACAACGTATGCACCATAGCAATGGGTTCACCGCTTCCGAATAGCAAGGATTATATGATTTTGCCCGCTGTGCTTGTGGATTGTTTAGGTTTTGAGAATGACCGGTTTATGTTCTCAAAGCAATATAGGGCAAATGGGCCGTTCAACGAAACAAAATTTAATGCTATACCGGCAAACAAAAATTTATTTACTACTATCCGGTATTTTGTGCTACGGTTTATCGCAATGAAAGAGCCAAAAACTTTAAGTGTCTCCGATGTCATTTTGGAGATTAATAACACCTTTAGTGAACAACTGTATGCACAATTTCCTATCGAATTTTCATACGAGGTCAGGGAATTAGTCCTTAATGAAATTCCGGATGATATAGCAATTTCACTACCCAGAGCCCTTGTAAATTATTTCGGACTTCCTCAGCTCGCATTGTTTAAATCTCGGCAGCGGTATCCCGCTAGAAAAGAGGTGGTAGAGCAGGAGGAAGAAATTCAGTTTCATGAGGAGGATGGCGAAACGCCGAGTTTAGGTGCAAACAAACGCCTGCTAGTGTTGTCAAATCTAATTGAAAACCAGTCGTATGAACGAGAGAATGTCCCTGTCTTGAAGGAGCTAAAGTTCAACGGTGGTTTAAATAAAGAGCAGGAGTACGAATTCAATCCAGTTACATATTTACCGTTACAAGGTAAAGAGGTAACAGACATTCGTATTTCCTTTGTCGACGAGCACTTAAAGCCAGTAGATTTTGGTCCGGGAGAAACTGCCGTGGCGCTTCATTTCAAGCCAAAATATATGTGAAACATGCGTCAGGTATTGTGTGATGAAAAAGCTTGTGTGCTTGAGCCAAGCTCACAGACGCAGAAAGGTGGCGGAGCGGACAACACAATAACTTACATGGCTACTGGAGGACTTAACCCGGAAGCATCTTCATATTTAATTCCTTTGAGAAGCACTGGCACCAGCAGCAGCAGTGCAAGTAGTTCTCGTCGTAGGCACAGAAGATCACAGACCGGAGGAGGAGGCCGGAAAAGGCAACCTGCGACTTCCCAAACAGGTGCGGGTAGAAGTCGACGGCCGAGACCTACAAGGAGAGCTTGGAGGAAACGAAAGGTTCAGGTTGGGTTTGGAAGGAAGGCGGGCAAGAGACGGTGTGTAAGGCGTAAATAATGGACCTTAACGCAGTGTTTCAGGAGAAGCCCACTGTTTATGAAGGGTCGCAACAAAGTGCACGCTCAGAGGTGCAATTGTTTGAGCTTCCCCCCACGGATCTTACAACGCAACTTAGCAGTGACTACATACACGCATTTCCTCTCGTAAGCATCAAGGAGTCGTACAACCCTCTGGAATTTCTCATCCAGCTGGACTCATCAGGGTACTTTGACCCCGCCGATTCTTTCCTTTCCCTGACCTGCAGGATAGTTAGGCAGGATGGCACGCTGTGCGACGACAATGACATTGTCGCTCCTTCGAACCTGTTTTTTCAGACCATGTTCTCCAATTTGGAAATCTACCTGAACGGACAGCTGGTTTCAGATTCGGGAAACCAATATGCACAAGTTGCATATCTCCAGCGCCTGCTTGCCTCGAGTCCGAGTGAGAAGCAGGGGCGACTAATGAATGAGTTTTACTACCCTAATGCTACTCCAGAAGCTTATACTGCAGCCGATGCTGGGTTTGCCACCCGATTTAACAAGACGAAAAATTCCCAGCCTTTTACTTTACTGGGTAGCTTGGTTGCTAATATTTTCAACCAGAATCGCTACCTCCCAAGTAACACGGAGATTCGAATTGTTCTTCGACGAAATTTGCCAGAACTATGCCTGACAGCAAACTATGACGAAAAGTCTGGTTACAATGGGTGTCCATATAATTATCAAATTACCAACGCAGTTTACTACGCGTCCAAGCGGGTGATTTCTAAGCCCATCATTGATGCCCATCGCCATCAGCTAAGTCTGGGACACACCTTCAAGTATCTTACCACAGAAGTGGAACTGAAGACATTTACAATTGCACAAGGACTTACAAGCATTACAACTGATTCTGTGGTAATTGGGAAAATTCCGCGCGTTCTCGTACTAGGAATAATTCCCAGTATATCATTTCTGGGGAAGCTGAGCAAGTCCCCGTTCAACTACGTGGACAAGAACCTTTCAGAGCTGGCATTTACTTGGAACGGAGAGACAGTTGAGCATCGACTCTTCCCCTTTAACTTTCGGAAGGCCCGCACTGCTACTAAGGACGGAAAGAAAGTCACCGTATACTCTGGAGTGGACGACTTTTTACTCGCCGTGCGATCCCTGGAGAAGACCGCAGGAAATCCGGCGTTGGGCAACGGAATCAACCGGGATAATTTTACCGCAGGTAAGTATAGAGTAAATTATATTATAACAATTTAAGTTAACTAACAAGTGTGAGACAGAATACTAAGCATATAATTTATTTTATACTTGCAGGCAACGTACTAACGGCAGTGGAGCTGCTTCCTAACAGCGGAAACGCCCTCAGTGTCAACCGCCGTGGACAGATCAAGGTCCAGCTCAAGTTCCGCGAGCCCTTGGATGAGCCCGTGAACGTGGTCATTTACACCCAGTATCAGTCCATAATTGAAATTGATGCCAACAAACACATAATATTTGATCATTAGTATGAACACTCACACATTGATCATGGGTCTGCGATTGCTTTTATGCACTCGGAAATCGCAGACACAATTCTTTGTAGTGCCTGCTGACCGTGTGCAAGATCAGGAAATAAAGAGCTATCCCTGCATATTTATTGTGAACACGGATCTTGCTCCGGACAGAGGAACTCACTGGATCGCCTTCTTTGTTTTATCACCAAGTGCCTACGAATACTTTGATTCGTTTGGCAAGCCGAGGGCTTACTACAAGAATGTGCAGCGACCCCCCGGGAAGCTCATAAAGGAAAACTGTCTGGCTCTCCAGAACCCGTACTCGGATGTGTGTGGTCACTTCTCTTTGTACTTCTCATACCTGCGTTCCTTGGGAGTTCCGTATGAAAAGATACTGCGATTGTTTACTACTTCTAATTTAACGAGTAATGAGCAGTTTGTACGTAAATTTGTTCGGAGTATTCCGAAACTGAATGAAAAGGGCATTTATGATATTAATGAAAAAATCCAAACATGTTGCTGCTTTGCACTTGGCAAAACGGCAACGGAAAAGAAATGTAAAAAATGTGGTTCACGTGAGATAGCAGTTTAAGATAATAAACAATTTGTATTATTTAAGTACTGAAGGGTTTTGTGAATTTGATGTAAAGAAATAAATTCGTATGTGTAAATATGTACAAGAAGTTGCAGATTACGGCTTATTCTCGAACGAGCATAAATAATCCCTTTATTTGGAATAAATTATTATGTCGGGAGGACCTGGAGGTCTTGTGCATGCAAGTATCATTTGCTATATAGGAGCTAAGGGAGACTTGCTTCTGTACAGTAAAGTGTACCCTACAAGAGTACAATGCCGACAATTCATAGAAGTTAGCTGAGACGGAAGTTCTGTCCCACTCCGGCTTATGTCACAATGACCATTTTGACCATTTATTGAACCAAGTAGTCCCAACTGCTCATCAGACCATTAAACCCGGATTCAAATGAGGTATCATCAAACCATCTCAAATTTAGCATGTCGGAGCTAGGGAATGTACAATAGAGAAAGGAGATTTGGAAATACTGCACATCATACATGAGGAAGCATATAGTACATTAATGCTATTTGGGGTATACATCCTAGTAAAATGTTGATTATTTCAAAAATGAACCCACAATCGTAAACTTACAATTAGTGTTCTGAATAGCTTAAACTATGACCTTTCGAATAAGGGATACAACATGTAAGGTTTGCCGAAGGCATATAGCTACTAACAAAAGAATCAAGGGAGGTGGACATGTACTTTACGGTATCTTCAATACAAAATGTCAATTATTAAGAAAATCAACCTACAATCGTAAACTTACAATTAGTGTTCTGAATAGCTTAAATTATGACCTTTCGAATAAGTTCTACATCATGTAAGGTTTGCCGAAGGCATATAGCTACTAACAAAAGAATCAAGGGAGGTGACCATGTACTTTACGGTATCTTCAATACAAAATGTCAATTATTAAGAAAATCAACCTACAATCGTAAACTTACAATTAGTGTTCTGAATAGCTTAAATTATGACCTTTCGAATAAGTTCTACATCATGTAAGGTTTGCCGAAGGCATATAGCTACTAACAAAAGAATCAAGGGAGGTGACCGTGTACTTTACGGTATCTTCAATACAAAATGTCAATTATTAGGAAAATTGACCAACAATCGTAGACTTCTAATTAGCGTTCTGAATAGCTTAACCTATGACCGTTCGAATGAGGTATAAATCATATAAGGTTAACCGAAGGCATATAGTTATAATTAATAATCACAAAAGGAAGACATGGGATTTAAGGTATAGTCTGTCGTAAAATATTGATTATTTCGACAACAAACATACTATCGTAGAATTATTATAAGCTTTCTGAATAGCTTAAAGTATGGTCTTTCCAATGGTATATGGATCATATATGATTACTCGCACGGATGTAGCTAACAACTGAACAATATGAAAGGTTGCGCATATTACTCCGTCGTCAACAATTCGACTACACTGTAGACATTACCGCTGTAGGTGTGTTTGCGGAAACGTTTCATAATCGCCTCTGTCTGCTCATATGCTCTTATAAAGGATTTTTTAAACTGTGGAAGTAAATTGCCAGCTCTTACATCGAAAGTGCTCTTATAAACGCTGCTCTTATAGGGAACAATTACTGCACTTCAATCCAATTGGGAGTGCTCTTATACAGAACATGCTCGTATACGGAGGCCTCTTATAGCGAGAGTACACTGTATTGATATGTAAAATCCAATGCATTCAATAAGCTACCTACGGACAACATCCTTACGTAAGTAATAACATACGGTCTGAACTTATGCAAGAGGATTACATGTACGGACAAAACATACTTTATGTGAGTACAACCTAAGCACGGGAACAATATTTCCTCGTGAGATACATTAGGCCCGCGGCCCTTAAATATTTACCAACGCCCGTCCGGTCCTAAATTGAAGCTCACGGATAAAGGCCGACTCGGGCAGTAAAATATAAAAGAGCCCGTAACCCACCCCTAAATACCAACTCAGCTTGTAATTCCTTAGCTTTACTCAGGACAATTCGCGCATTCAGTTTTACAACTTTTTATAAATAAAATTAGTAATAGTTGGGGTTGCTTATACTACAGAATTCTTACAATTACATTTTGCCAGAGTTGAGGTCCATTCCCTGCTAAAAATATGCCTGCACTCAATGCACTTCACATAATTTAAGGAAACCTAGAGTCAACCTGCATCTTATAAATGTTTACCGAACTTGTGATTTTCCGGCTATTTTCTTTAAAGGAAGTCGTTGACATTTCACTACTGCCTACCAAATTATTTTCGCTTTTAGTAATCACTTCTGGTGATTTCCCTGAATTTATTGTAATGATAAATTCCTGATTCTCGATAAATACCAGAATTATAAGAATTATTCATCCCAGCGAAGCATCACGAATTGCTATAAATCCGGCACACTAAGTCGCGCTGTTTTGTTTTAAAGGCTCAACAATGATAAAATTCAACGATAGCATATTGGTTCAAAAGTTATAAACAAATGATGAGAAAATGACTATTTCACGGTCCTTCCATAACTTCAAATTAGCACAACTTTTAAGTTATTCGGGCAAATTTACCAATTGTACCTAACAACAGCATCTACTCATTACCGGCTACACGCTGGTAATGATAAATATCAACAATAGCATATTGGTTCAAAAGTTATAAACAAATGATGAGAAAATGACTATTTCACGGACCTTCCATAACTTCAAATTAGCATAACTTTTAAGTTATTCGGGCAAATTCACCAATTTTACCTAACAACAGCATCTACCCATTACCGGCTACACGCTGGTAATGATAAATATCAACAATAGCATATTGGTTCAAAAGTTATAAACAAATGATGAGAAAATGACTATTTAACGGACCTTCCATAACTTCAAATTAGCACAACTTTTAAGTTATTCGGGCAAATTCACCAATTTTACCTAACAACAGCATCTACCCATTACCGGCTACACGCTGGTAATGATAAATATCAACAATAGCATATTGGTTCAAAAGTTATAAACAAATGATGAGAAAATGACTATTTAACGGACCTTCCATAACTTCAAATTAGCATAACTTTTAAGTTATTCGGACAAATTCACCAATTTTACCTAACAACAGCATCTACCCATTTTCGGCTACACGCTGGTAGTGATAAATATCAACAATAGCATATTGGTTCAAAAGTTATAAACAAATCATGAGAAAATGACTATTTCACGGTCCTTCCATAACTTCAAATTAGCATAACTTTTAAGTTATTCGGACAAATTCACCAATTTTACCTAACAACAGCATCTACTCATTACCGGCTACACGCTGGTCAAGTAAGATTACTTCGATAGTAGATTGGCTCTAAAGTTGCAAGCTTATAATGTAAAACACGACCATTTTACGGACATTCCGCAAATTACCCAATCATGGTAATTATTGAAGAAGTAATGGAACAGACAAACTCAAATATATAAATAGTCAGTAGTCAAATTAATTTACGCCTAAACACTTCCTTTCAGCAGATATTTTTGAAATGATTGAGGATCTCCCTGCAGGGACATAAGATTTAGCAGGTAAATTCGGGAATTATCTTCCAGTGAGATTTACAAACATTTTACCCCTGGTTGGAAGTGGTTTCTAAAAAAATCTCTCTTCCTTCGTGATAGAATCTAGAAATCCGGCCTTGCCATTTATATAAGACCTCGCTACAATTTGACATTCCCGACTCTCGCACAAATTAGTGAGTTCGCCAGACCACCCTCAATAAAATATTTAGTCTTCCTGCCTTCAAGCAAATTATTGAGACCCTTAATCGTGTTATATGAGTATCGAAACATTTTAGGAGTTGAAAAGTTAGTCTTTGAATGTACTTAAACTACATAACTTGTATGTACATATGCCATCTAAAAGCAGTGCAGTGCATGCTGTATAAGTGTAATCTTAAAGGGAGCAAAGTTTAACACTTACTTATGTACGCATATACAAGGTCATAATATGTAAGGAGAGAAAACAGCAAATTGCGAAGAATGAGAATTTATTCCCATAATTTTGGCATTTGCAGAGGATTTTAACAAGACAATGGCCAATGTAATGTGGACTAGTATAAGCCCTACTCATTCATTTATTACTCACAAATACATACACTAATTTTGTAATGTAAACTACGCCACTCATGGAATACAATCAAGCACGGAACATTTAAATATCAAAATCTAATGAATTCGGGCAGTCCTTAAAAACGCAAGTTATGATGTTGCTTTGATTTCACATTATCACTACATGATCGCAACCTTTTGGTTTGTTTCATAAACTGCTGGGGACCAGGATTATTATTTACTTCTGCACGAGATACTGCTATATACACGTTTTGGAATAAACTATAAAGAACCTCGCCAAAAAGTTCAACGAATTTTGAAATCCCTGATGCTCTCAGATGCCCACACAATAACTCCGATTTTTTCAAATAAGTAACCTACTATTGCAAATGCCACTCAGATGCAAAACCCTTTTGGAGCTGCAGATTCAAAAGCAAAGGAAACAAAAGCAGTTTTTAGATAATAGAGGAGCACTGATGCCCTGTTACATTTGGCACAATTTGTGCATAACAAGATTGCAATCAGTTTTTACGCAACAATTAAGTGCACTATTTTGGTGCAGACAAATTAATTAAAACTGGAATATTTTTGGTGAAAACAAATTAAAAATATCACCAATGAAAACGTGCACAGTTTTGGTGCTTAATATTTTAATTGATAAAATTCCGAACATTTTTGGTGCTTAATATTGAAATTAATAAAATTCAGCACATATTTGGTGCTTAATCAAATCATTTATAAAAATTTGCACAAATTTGGTGCTTACAATTAACACTTTTAAAAGCATAAATAAACAACTGTATAAAGTTTTACGCTTATTACATTAAAAGGCATGTGACAATATTTCAAGCATGTTTACATGTTCTCGAAATTGATGATGGGCATATTGATAAGAAAGAAATTTGTTGTATATTCATTTTTTTGTAATTAGTTACTACCTTTGACATTGTTGTCCAAAGCCTGACTTTATTAACCCCCGAATTCGGTCTTCATTTTTCACTTCAAGTTCACGTTTTCACAAGAGCAAAAAGTACTAAATGATTTTACTTGAAATATTAGACCGCTTTTTAACTACCATCAATTTTTAAATTAGTTCCCGTGACAACACTGCTGTACTTTTTTGTCAATGCAAGAATTAGTTTCTCACAATTAGTTTTTAATAACACTATTGCTTCAACAACTCCAATTCTTCTCCAGACTTACACCTCATTTAAAAACATACAGGACCACTACACCATTTCACAAATCAATTTATTAAGCAAGGTTCTCTTTGAATAGATATCTATCTTTCAATAATCTTGACAAGAAATTTTTAATTAAGATTTCCTCCGTTCGGAACTCAATTTAATTAGGAAAAATGTATCCAATTTTACAGAAGTTACCAGGAGAAGGAGCTCGCCTTAACTGACCCCAATAATTCCCTTAAAATCTTCATTTAGGAATAAGGTCACGCAGCTGCTTGTTTTTGTTTCTTAAAAATAAACATTTACACAGCTGCAACTCTGAAGGCCCATAATTTCTACGCATCCAATAAATCCAAGCGCCTCGCACCTGGATTTTACAACTTATTGCTCTCCTTTCCATTATTTCTGACTTTTTCCATAAAAAGGTCCTCTGTATCCTTCACACCTCTCTCTTCACATTCCTTTTGCTGAGGTTTACCAGACTTTATATTCAGCCCCAAGTAATTCCAGACCATTCACCATATCTCTCTCTCTCCACAGTTCCCCACATTATTACATCTCTGTATAAATTAAATGTAGAGGTACTACATGAAACCTTTTCCTATACCTTCATCGAAGGTTAGGAAAAGGCAAATTCCGAGATTGCCTGACCCCCTCTGTATACATACGTCGGTACACTTTTCCCTATACCTTCAACATTAGCCATGTTGAAGATATAGGAAAAAGTGGGAAAAACCCGGACCGTTGAACGGTGTCAAAAACCAGGACCGTTGGACGGGGGGCCAAAAACAGTAGTCATTATGGACTACTGAAAAGGAATAAAACAACGAAACAAATTGGATTCTTCCATGAATTTGATAAATTTTGATACAAATGAACGTTTTCGCAGAGTATTCCCATCAAATTGTGCATTATTGGGATGATTTTATGATTACAACTTGAGGGGAAAGTACCCCCAACGTTTCCTTCATTGACAATTTTTGCAGACTGGGATCAGATCAAACCGTTACCATTTTTTTCTAGGGTACTCCTTATATCTCTTTTTGCATGCAATACGGGAACTCACGGATTTGTTGGAACCAACGCTCAAATTAATTATGCGTGTTATTATTAAATTATGTACATAGAATTAGTTCGTGCGCACTATGAGCGTGCCAATAATCAACAAGGAATATTGTAATTCTTTCGCTTAATATTTTGGATGATTTTACCAATTTTTGCTCAAATTCTGAGATACGAAACTAAAAATGAATAGTTATTGTTATTTCGGGGAAGGAATCCAAGTACGTCATGTCATAACCAAGCTAGCTAGTCCGGTCGCACAATAAAGAAAAAATAAGAAATATCTCACATGCAGATGCTACTTCTTTATTATGTAGCTTTCAATTTAACTTCATCCACAGGTTGTGCAAAGGGTAAATTATTCGAACTGTTCCGAAAAAGACACTTCCACACAAACGTGTTACATTTACTGGCCTCCTTTAATCTAACAGTGTGTCTTTCCAAGAAAAATACTTCAAAGGGTTTTAAACAAAATTTTGAGAGGGTTTGTAAACACTGGAAATAAAATCGAAAGTGTTCCTTATTAAGCATTTAAACGAAATTTTGCAACTTGAATACAATGGTTCGCTGTTACTACTATAAGCAAAATAATTACTGTTGCTCTTATTGTTAAGTTCTTACGTACACCATTTCTGAACTAAGTAAGCTTGAACCTACCTTTAAAAAACTAACCCGAACCTGTAATTTATTTCCTAACTCTGGAGTACATTTGTTTAATCTGTGGCTCAAAGAACTTTTTCAGTTCTGGTCTTTTTAATTTCATAGTTGGAGTCAGGAGTCCTCGTTCAGTTGTGAAGGGATCCGGATGCAAGTAAATGTCCTTGACTTGTTCAAATGAGTGTAAACCATTATCCCGTCCCAGTTTCGTCAACTCGCTCAAAATCATAGTTTTTACGTTAGGATCCTTACAAAGGGAAGGGATATCCCTCTCAGCCGGGTACATCTCTCTAAGAATTTCCGCGTCAGGGACAACTATTCCCACTACGAATGCCTAAGAGATCAAAATAAACATGAGGTATATATAATTAATAATGTATAATTATATAATTACTTATATAATATATAATTATATACAAATAATAAATAAAAGAAGCGAACCACTTACTTCAAGGGAATCTCCATAAATGAAAATCTGGGTCACAAATCTGGAGAATGCATAAATGATCTCGATCTTTTCAGGAGCAACATACTCACCTTGACTGAGTTTGAAGATACTCTTCTTGCGGTCAATAATTTTAATAGTCCCATTCTATATTGTTCATCGCCGTTTTAAAATTTTTCATATGATTGAATTACCGTAATATATAGATACTTATGTATGTTTGTGCACACAAACTATTAAATATTTTCACAATTATGTATAAATTTTAAACTAAACTCACGGGTAACCAGGTTGCGATATCGCCCGTGTGCAACCACCCATCTTCGTCAATAACTTTCTGCGTTTCTTCCTCATTTTTGTAGTAACCCTTACAGATCCCGGAGCTTTTTATGCATAATTCTCCTGTATCAAATGTACATATTACATTTTAAGGGTATTAGTTGATACACCAATAGGATGCCGTACATATTTATGACGTCAAAATGATTTTCGCGTCTTTGATTTAGAATATTCATTGTTCTACAAACGATAATGTCAACCGTTTGAGCTATGCTAGTAATGGGTCATTATTTTCTTAATGCGAGGCAACCTTGGTCGTTTTGAGAATAATAGTTCATTTCCGGGACATCCACTAGCTTCAGAGCAACTCCTAAAATCGGGGGTCCAACGTGCCCACCCTTAGTTTCATTTGGAAGGGTCATTGTAACCAGGCCAATGGACTCAGTTTGACCATAAGCCTCCATAACCTATTAATTGACATGTAGCCTTCTTAGTTAGCACCAATGAATGGAAATCATTTCCATTTTATTATTTTGATTCTACAAAAAATGAAAAGTATTTACCAGACATCCAAGGGCGCATCTAAAAAATTGTAGGACCTCTGCATTGATAGGAGAGCCGCCACTTATGATAATACGCACCCTTCCACCCAGCGCTTCTTGTATCTTCCCAAATACCAAATAATCCCAAATGCTATTCCTTCTCCGGATATTTTGCTCCAACTCCTTACCTTTGTAGTGCAATGCTGTTTTAACCAGTAATCGTTTCAGGGATGACTGATTGACTGCTCCCATAACCTTCACAAGTATACATAAGCATATATAGGCTTTTAAATTTTCAGAGTTTCACTGTAAATATGACAGTTTTTATGTAATGTTTTATACCTTGTCGTACACTCGACACAGAAGTCTCGGAACAGTCGGAAATATAGTGGGTTTTAGGACTTTGATATCATCCAAAAGTGTAAGAATGTTTCCACGCCAGAAACCGATAGAAGCTCCTTCCATAAATGCCATTGCCTTGTCAAAAGTAGTCAGATTGTGCAGTAGATTATGGTATGTTACAGAATACATGTATAGTGATTATTAAAACTAACAATAAGTTAGTACAATGGGTTACTAGGATTTGCAAGTTCACGGACACATATTTACTTCTAGCCTTAATTGTACCCACACTTATAATAGTGTACTATGAGCTCCAAAATTGACAACGGCTTGAATATTGACTTGATTTTGACATTTTAAGTTTCTCAGTATATGTGGTAGTGACATACGTCACTTGAGGCTAAAATCATAGCGTGAGTTGTGTACAAATCCATGGAAAGATTTTTTTTAAAATTAACATGCAAATTTGGAGTTTGTATTACTCTAATATAATTATTCGTAATATGTGATCAACATACAAATTTACAATAAATATGATTACACACTTGCAAGTCCTTGTACCACTTTCATCTCATTTTTCTGTCTTTAGAATATGTATATACTTCCATCATTAGTGTCTATATCCCAATTCCCATTACGAGTGAATGCTCATGGATTCAAACACCCGCTTGACAGTTGAAACAATAATTTTTATCATTTACTCCAATAAATGTAGATATTGATACTTACTTCCAAACATTTTTGATAGGCATGGGCGAGAGGAAGGAAGGAAATTACGATATCATCTTTAGTCATCGCTTCCGGGAAAAAACACGTGAAGGTGTCGATAGTACAGCTCAGAGTTGAGACGACGCTTGAGTGCGTCATGATCACTCCTTTAGGAGTTCCAGTAGTTCCTGAAGTGTAGCTCAGCGTAGCAATATCTTCGGGTTTTGGAGGCTGCAATATTATTGGTTCATGTAATACAAGTTTATTCAGCTATAGCTGGACATCCAAAATAAAGCGTCTACCTTCTCGGGATACACTTTACGTTGTTCCTGGCCAACTGCTTCAACCTGTGAAAACTTGTACAAATTCAAACCCAGCTTCTCAGCACGGAAGATAGCATCGGAACTTAAGTCATTCATGTAGATGATAGTTTTTAAACAGGTTGGGACCTTTTCGAGAATTGACAGAAGATTCTTCTCAGTTTCTAGTACTACAGTTGTAATTTCAGCTGGAACAATTAAATATGTACGTATGTAATTTAGTTCACATATTTAATGATTGGATGGACTGCGTAAAAGCGTTTTTGCTTCCGTACTTCGTACCCTGAGTTATTATATAATGGGAAGCTGTGGGTCCAAGGGTATCGTACAAGGCCACGGAAACCATTGAAAAAGAATACAATCCTTGCTGAGCAAGTTCCCATTCAACTCTATTATTGCTGTAAATTCCTACATGTTCCTTCTCCTTTACACCTGATTAAAAAGGATTCCAAGCATTAATATCAGGCACCTACTACAGGAGTTAATTTAGACAAATTCTGTATGCACCTATAGGAATGTAAAATGCTACCTAGATGGCGTAACCCGCATCCAAAGTTTACAGATCGGTCTATAACGGTCTGATAGGATAGCCAAATGTAACCGCTTTGATCATCAGGTCTGTAGCCTAAGCAGTTACCATTGTCTACAAGATAAAAGGATAACAACAGTTTTTTAAAGTATTTCCATGGCTTGACAAATACATGAACAGAAATATCGTTCTGCGATAAACTCTGCTTGATACACAAAATAATATATGCGTTATTTTTGAAATCTTACCAGACCGAGCAAGTCCTTTACGAATTAAATCATAGCCAGTCCTGACGTCAGGGTACAAGTAAAATGGGTCCGTAAAATTTTTCAATTCAGAATTTTCTAACATCGAGACATGAATTCGTTCTGGTCCCTAAAATACAAGTAAATAGGAATTTCGCTGATTAAATCTGTTTTAATAACAAACAGTTGGAAGATAGAATTCCCGTAATATTGCTAGATATATCCCGCCATTATTTTATCTGTAGCATTTTTTTTACATGCCTTTAGATAAGTACTTTTTGTAAAGTTGCAATTTTGACTCATTTGGGAAGGTAAAAAGGAATATCCTGAATAACGATCAGTGAAGTTAGCAATTCTCTCTCGCTATTAACATGACCCCTTATATAAAATAATGTTTTTGTTACTCAACAGTTTTGGTATTATTACCCTTAACCACTGGAATAGGAGTATTGCATAATTATTATATGACAGTGCACTCTGATCATTTATTAATATTTATATAACGTGTTATTACCGGGAAAAGAAACGACTGTTCATTAAGGGACACAGGCATCTCCTCTTCTCCAGGATGTGACACTGTACCACGGGATGCAGAGGTACTACGTAGATTTTTACTTTTTCGTACCAAATGCCCGTCGTGATGATTTTCTTCAAGAGTCGTCATGTTTTAATGTATTGTATGTAAATAATTACTCGTCGTATTCTACGAAGTAAAATCCAGTTTTATATATTTGAATTAAAATGTAAGTGAGACGGAGAACTTACTGGAACACACTGATTTATTATCTCACTTCTCTTTTAAAGACACTCATGGAAGTTTAATGTGAAGGTTGATTTCCCTGCTTGCTTGCAGTTGCAAAGCTGAGCAAGTTATTTTTACACGGTGAGTGTACGAATGGTGAGGCACGTGTCTGCAGCTATACATAACAACGTATGTCAATTTTATGATTATCCTTGTTTCATGAAAAATTTTATACCGATATGTACATAATAATGAAATAATTTACTCTATATTTGGGAGACAAAGCAAAAATATTTACTTTCCCTGCAACTCGTTCATTTTCAAGTAATAAAAACTTAAATCATCACTCTTTAATATACAAGTGATAATATTCTATCCTGTATAGCCTTCTTATGACAACAAAAAATTGTAGTATCTTCTGAAGGCTAGGTTATATATATATATAATATATATAATATATAATAATATATGCAGCACCGAGTAACATTTGCTTATGTAACAAAATAAAAATACACATTTGCATTAGTAAAAAAATCCTCTGTAACAATACAGTACAGGCCATTACTTCATTAAAAATCCTCTCTGCAAAGTTGTTATGAGCTTAATAAAAGTGAGGCTTAATTCCTTTGCTTGCTGTTAAAATCGTTTGCTGAGTGAATGAACTGTAGTGGTGTTGAATAAAATGCAGATGTCACGTCGATCCTGCATATTCTGCATTCTAAAAAATATAACAAAATCCTTCAGATAAATATCTCCGTCTATCATGGAAACACAAAACTTGTAAAGGACACCCACTAGCTCTGAAACATAATGTTTCCATTAAATCCAGATAACAATTGACAATTTTTTTGAAAAATTGTTGGGGCAACATTAGCTCAACGCTGGCCGAACGTAGCACCAGCGACCATTCTAACAAATCGCCAACTATAGGCTTGAAGTTCAAGTTGATCCTTCAAGTTTTTAATTTTTAATGTTGGACGATGGTAATAAAATTATTGCCTGAGCACGTAACCTATGAAACTTCCATTGCCCAGAAAGAACAATGCATGCTATTCTGTAATATAAGTATAATTTGTAAATTTCTACTGGCTAGTGTATTTAAATCATTGATACTGTACCTAAACTGTACCCAAAACGAACCCAAATACTGGACCTATGGGTATACAGATACAGGTACAAGGTATTAAACCTGGATCTGGACCCACGTCCTTCTATTAAGATTGCCAGAATTTGTTGTAACTAATATTGCATACTGTAAGAAAATTAACCGTTGTAACCAAACTTCACCACTTACATGATAATCAAAGGTCGAGTAGATTCAAAAACCTTTTTTAAATTATGCTGCAAAAATAGTTGCGAGCACGTTTAATTCACTACTATGTGTTCTAATTTATGCCTATACTGTTTTGATTTTAATAAATTGACCATTGTTCAAAAATGATTTGAGGTGAATCAGGAGTCTGAAAAAATATTTAAGAAACAATCGTAGTTTTTAAAATAGCCAAAAGTCACCATTTAATGCATTGCACAGATACTTCCACCTCTTTGACTCTAAACAATAAAAATTACACTTACTATATAATTAATACACTTTAATAGACAAACGAAAACCCATTACAACCATTATTTTATTTACTACTGATATATTTTACATATTTTATACCGCATAGATGCAAGATTATAATATTTCGGTTAGTTTGGATTTGTGTGGGAGCGTTCTAAATTAAATTACACTTTTTGTTTTACAATACTGGGTGAATATTAATCTGCGCAATATGAAGAGTAGCATTTGCTTCTTCATTAACCCATACGCAGAGATGTGTAGTATTTGAAATATTTAAGTACAAAATACTATCTGAAATACAAAATACGTATCTTGTATTTTAAACCTATTGTAGTCGTTGTAGTATTTTGTATATTAGTATATTACAAAATACGATGCTGGCAAGTAGTTGATATTTTATTTGCAGCCATTAATATTAATATAAGTACTTAAAATAAGCTACTTGATCAAAACACTTAAGTGCTCAAACTTCTGAAATTGCCGCAGTCATGCTTGTTGAAAACTATTTGTGACCCGTAACATGTAGTATAGGAACGTTTTTTATCGATTAAGAAATATCGACTGGAAATATTAAACGGGATAAATTCGCTCAGTCTTTCCACTGCTAAGTATCATCCGAGAGCGTGGTTCTTCATGTTAACATGCTTTCAAAATTAGAAATTATAAGAAAGTAGTAGTTTACAGTAGAATATCCCTTTTTATTACCCCATTGTCATCTTCAACTCCTGTGGAACAATTGTTTAGCATTGCAGTACTGATTTTTAGTGCGCGTAGATCTAGCTTATTGGATGAAATGTTTAAAAAGCTTGTATTTTTGAAATTCTGTACTCAATTTCCAAAACAATATTATGTATTTCCTGATTTTGAAGTATTTCAGATAGTATTTTCTAGTTAAGTATTTTTGAAGCAGTTTTTCATTTGTATTTTACTGAGGTATTTTAGTAAAACTAGTTTGCTGGTATCTTAATTAGTATTTAGTATTTTATGTTACGAAAACATTTGTATTTTTTAAAAAACAATGAGGCATTTTACACATCTCGGGTTATCTGAATGGGTTACTGAATAACACATTTGATTCCATAATTTCAATCGCTAATCAAAAACATCTAATTTAAAACAAAATCAAATGAGATGCATGATATATTAAATTTGTGCTGTGCTCAAAACAGCACAGCATGTTGTACAGTAGGCTGCTTTCTTGATTTTACGTTTTCATAAAACTAACCAAATATTTAAGGTACTTCAGTATTCGCAGATCCAATTCAGGTATTTCAGGCACTCGTACTTGTACCTGATAGAAACGACTCAAATAGGTATTATTCCGTACCCTTTCCCATACCCATACATGTACCTTACCTTGCGGGCTGTGTAAACCCAGAATGTATCCGAAATGTTTGGGTACAAAATTTTTGACCCCATTTTGTACCTGGAAATGTCCCCATATGAATGGGTACTACCTGTACCCATAAGGGGCACTTCTCTTGTTTCCTGATTCGCTGCGTAGACAACAGGCGGGATAAAGCCTACAGATAACTAATTGGTAAAGTGTCGCTAGATCTGGTACCGGCAGTACTCTGATCATTTTCCTTCGTATTCCTGAGTTACTTCAGCTAAATTCTGAAATAGGTTCGGACGTCTGAAAGATTTCGATGGAACCTGAAAGACCTGAGAATTTGCATTTAACCCCAATTAAACGTTGGGTATGCTTCTGTTGAAACGTGAAATGGCATAGTATTTTTACACTGTGTAGCAGTAGTAAGTATTGCTGATGTTAGTTTTATTTGAAGAAATTGAAATCATTTTATTTAACTATTAATGTCATTTCTAAGTTATTTGACAATATTAGCAAAAGCATTAAATATTACTTTCATAGTATTAATTGTAATGCAAGTGAATTGTATAGTGGCACGATTATTGGAAATATTAATGCAGTTATCTGGTTAAGATGCAATGATGACGGAATTTTGTAATAGAATGCATTAAGACACCGAACTGTCAACACCTCAATACTTATTGTTTTTATTCTTTAGAATAGTAATAATTACTATTCTAATAATAGAATTATTCTTGTATTTGGGCAAGTCAATTACTTAGTCGTATGTGCAATCAGTAAATTTCACAGTAAATCAAACAACATCCGGATTTCACTATTTATCAATCAACCAAAATGAGTAGGTACGTTTCAATAGCAAAACAGATGTAAATAGTGATTCGTAGGAACGTTCCTGATCCACCTCTCCTGGGAAAATATTAAAGTTGTTGAATTGAATGAACCGAAATGATACACACAATAGTTTTCTAGTTTTATGACTTGTATGTTGTTTGTTGATTTCATTAGGCTTTAAATTAATGTCCATGTATATGTCTTCTGTGTTATTTCATTTCTGCTTGTTATGACGAGTATTGCATGTGTTTTTACTTTATTTTCCAAGGTAACATAATTTATTCAATTTCAGCCGTCACTGAGGCACGTTGCAGAGGGAACGACAAGAACTCGTCTTTCCGTCTGCACACTAATATATATAGTAAACCTGTATATTTGCACATTCGAACTAAAATGCAGTGCAAGTTATGCAAACCGATTCTCACGGGAAACAGTGCCTAGATTACATGCACATTCGTTAAGTGTGGAAACTTTACAAACTTTAAGTTCAACTTTTCCTTCACAATTGAACATAACAAATCCTACATAATAATACCCCCATAATACTCGTCTACCCATAGTACTCATTGTAATCGTCGGAACCCGGAACCATTCACATTCCATATTCAATCGGAGTGGACTACATGGACTCAAAAATTCCAAATGTTTGTAATTCTTTCAAATCAAAAATACGATGAGTGAAAGATTAGATTTCTCCTTTAATACATGCGGAAGACCCTTATGAGCATTGGGCATGCGGAAAAAAATTTGGATGCATTTTAATTGAGCAAAAAGAATGCCAACGACTTCAATAAAGTTGTTGTATCAGTCATATTCCATATTATTGATGAAATAAATAATACAAAACATTACCAAATTGTGGTCTTATGGCAATTGTAGTGGTGCAAAGCAGCCCATTGTAGACAAAGTGAAACAAGTGGTCAAAATCGGGCCATTATGTGAAATGGTGTAAATAATGCACGAAGTGGGACGACGACGACTTAGAATTTGTTCTTTGGTGAGATCAACAGAAGCCGGTGGTCATGTTCGATCCCCGGCTTGGCTGAAGATAGTTTTAAGGACCACGGGTAAATTGAGATGCAAGTGGCAAATGTTCTCATTGTTTTCAAACTCGGCACTAGAAATGTTTCATAAATTCCTGCACACAGTACATACAACCTTCAAATAGAAGTCTCAGATCAGCCAATGGAAATTAAGTGAAAGTTTAAAATCAAAATATTTTGATAAGAGACATCAGCCATTGCAAACATTTACACGATTACTGGGCTGAAGAAACCACTTCCGGGTCGCAGAGATTGCGTAGCGTAGAAGCTAGTAACACCAGCAACTGACGTGCAGGCTAACCGTGTGGAACCTACACATAAACAGATTTCTCATAGTTGCTCTAATGTCTAGAAACCATATCTCAAGCATGTACTATCAGGTTAACCCTGACGGTCCCAACCTACGGTTAAAATGTCCACAATGGAAAATTTTTGTAATTAAAACTTTATAGCCCAAACGGTAGAGTAGACTCAAACTTTATATTTTTTCTTCAGAACCGCTACTATGTTGCCTACAACTGACGTATCTAGGAAACAGGGTTGCTGATTGTTCTGATTCTTTGAAAAACCCCAAATTCGGGATTATTTGATTTAAATGGGACCTTTTTGATTTAAATAAACATTTTCTGCTTTGAATTCCACATTTCATTGCGCAATAGAATTACAATGCGAATATTTGGATTTTGATTTAAATACTTTTGGACACTGTTGGCACCAGTGAAACTTTAACAATTAGTATAACATATTAAGAGGAAACTAAAAGGGCAATGCAACTAATATGAAAAACAAAGCTCTTTGAACACCAATTGTAAATATCAAAGTATTTTTAAAATTGTACTAATTTCGAGTTGAGTTTTGCCTTGGAAGCAAAACGCTGTGTAGGACAAGTACTAGCTGTCTCATTCGGATTTTTGTTATTCAGATACAATTATATATAAACTAATTTCCGGAGTTTTCGGAACGAAACGGTAGAATATATGTTGGCAGAAAATATTTGCGACTTGGTAATATTCTGTTTAAACAAATGTGGATATCTCTGCGTACAATGATGTCATTATAGTGTCAAGTTGTGACAATTTAATGTAATAATTTACCGAGTTTCTGCTGGGGATGGGGAAATTTTGGGAGATAAATATTGTCCCAGCGTTATTTCTGGACGGAATCAGAATAATTATTTCCCCTGGATTTAAAAACAAGGCCGTATCTTCTTTGTGACAAAATTATTATCTTCCGCAGGAACTGTAAAAATACATAATATTCAAAACTCATTCATATGCAACTTTTACCGCATAGCTTGTGCACAACATCAGAAGAGCTGCATACCCAAATTATCCTGAAATGGACCATTATCCGATATGATTTCATGTCCAAGATTCTGAAAAACGTAAAAATGGACGTTTTAAGAAGCCAAATGACTACTCAACTGACGCCCTAAGTAAGTGTCAATTCTGAATTAAATAACGATTTATTTTAAAAAACAACTGCTACGCAATACCAGATATTATATATGAGTTAATATGGTAGTAATCTTAAATAAAAATAAAAAACCAGTCAATGTTTTACAAATTTTTAAGCAACTCCGCGAGTTAATCAATCATATTTGACTAAGTTTCAATATCAGTAACAAGATTTGCATGTAGTGAAAAAAATAAAAACAATTTCAAATAGTCTGTCATATAAGATAAACTGAAAATGTGAATACCTACGCTGAAGATCAAATTGTTTAATCAATGTATGTATATACAGCATCAATGAGGAAAATTTTAAACACGTATTTTGATCACTAACAATAAAAATGTAAATAATAAAGTGTATAAAGTAAAAGTTAATTTGACTCATTGAATATTATGTGGTACCTTTTAATCCTTCTCTTCAGTGTATCGACAATTTTGGCATCGTTTCTTTAGGTGAAAGTCGCAAGTGAAGCGGTCACAAATGTCACACTTTCCTCTGACACGGTTGTAGTTCTTAGTTAGTTGTAGTAAAAGCAGCCTCCCCAACCCTGCAAGCTGGATGGTTTCAGCTTTTCTGGCGGCTTTGCCCCAAATAATTTCATTTCTGCAGTTACAGTGCTAAAATGGAAGAAAAAAATGGAAGTTTTAAAGCCGAATGCAAAAATGCCATGAGTAATTATTTAAGTACTGCTTTCAGTTTTCATTTAAAGCAATCCCCAAATACCTTTGTAAGCCCTGCCAACTCCTGGCTAAGATTTGGGGTATGACCATCTCTTCAGCTAGCTGCTCGTTCCAAAGACGCCGCCTGGATTTTGAATTTTTCATCCAATCGGGTAACTTCAAACAAAGCATAATATAAGAATGTATGCATACAAAATCGAACAACTCAATGGCTATCACGTTAGGCCATCGGTCAGTCTTCTGTCCGCACCTGTATTCAGCCGTCATTTGATCGACAATATCGACTCCGCCTGCAATGAGAGAGAAAGCAATAATTAATTTCACTGATACCACAATAGTATTTGCCTAATACGCAGTACATAATGATTTCAAACATTTGTTTGGTACATAAGAATATTTGTTTCATACTGATTGCAATGATTTCATCGTTAGCTTTTCAGCTAACTCCACAGGAAGCTCGCGCCGATTAGCCCTGATGGTAAATACAGATGTGATGCAATTGGTAATTGGGTCCTCTGCAGCGTCTTCAGACCCGAAGAAATTGTCAGCTGTGACGCCTCGCGAAGTCCGATAAAAGTTTCGCAGCATATCCACGAGGACTCTTTCCTTGGTTCACCTCTGGGGTGGCACCCTCCTTACCGAGATAAACCTAAATAGTAGACATAATTTTTTAACTGTTGATATTGTAATGAATTTGTATGATAATATCAGTAAATCTTAATTTATACCATCCTGTGCAAATATTTACTTGACAATTGTAAACGAAACGGGTTGTAAAATCCACCAGAACCCATATTTTTATCCCATACCGCCCGAGGTTACTTACCCGGAACGGACAACGTCCTCGGAAACGTACCAGCATTTCATCCACTACATCCTCGGAAGGCTCGTAGATTTTATAAAGATTTTCTTGACCTCGTCAGTAAAGTTATGGATAGCTGCCAATTTGTCGGTGTGTCTTTGGTCAGCGCGAGTTTCCAGATAATCAAACCGTAAGTATTTCATTAGCAGCCGAAATCTTTCCCGTGCGATTGTCGCTACAAACGCCGGGTTGCTGTATCTTTGGTTTGTTCGCCAGAGATGATGCGTTGACATTTTTCTGTCTCTGGGATCCAGCCATAATAAGTAATCAAATGAACGCTGTAATTTCTGTTCTATCTGATAGTAGCCACGTCCTTGCAGGTTTATGTGTATTCTTGGTGGTCCAAGTCAAAATAAAATCAAGAGCCTTTTTGTTAGTCCTTCTTACAATATCGTCCACCAGTTTATCCGTGACCATTAATTTAACAAATTCCAGTTTCGAAGTTGCAGCTTGTACTTCTGGGACAGCCACACGATTTCCCTTTCGGTTGTCTCGGAAAATTGGGCTATTTCGTTTGAGACGAGAGCCAAGCCTAGGAGGCATATTTTTCCATTTTGTCCTGCCATTCTACTCTGTCCACATTATTTCCTCCTCTAAAAGAACCACCATTTTTAAATCTCCACGAAACACCTACATTTTAAAGAACAAATTTTATTAGAAGTGGCTCAGGGTAACCTACTTCAAATGACGAAAACGTCTGCTTTATATACCCTTCGGAAATACATGGACGTAAACGAAGCCTAAACCGAAGTTATTCTAGACCTGCCTATTTACGGAAAGGGTAAGCCACAAGGGTTTCCGAAAATCGCCATATATTTTTATGTAAGCAAGTAACGCGTATAGCTTTACGTATATCTACTAATGACAGTTATGGCTACTAAAATAATCAGTTGTACTTTTGGAGTTATTTATATAATAATTATGTGCTACATTAAATTTATACGTACTCTAATAATCATACTTGGTCAAGAGACTCTAGTCGAAACAGCTCAAAACACCTTTTTTAGGAAGGTTTTTAAGCAGGTGCCAAATCTCGTGTACTATTATTAAAATAGCTTTGATGTACTTGCACAGGATACTAAAAATGGGACCAGAAAGATACCCTTACATAACGCTTCAGAAGCAAATAGCTATAGATAAAGATACGCAATTTCCCCCTGTATGGAACTGGGTTACAAAAATTAAGGAATCCCTCGTAAAATTAGGTTTCCATATGAAAATGGATAGTATCTCGGCCGACTGGATTGAACAAAACTTCGATAACATTATGGAAGCGGCGGCAACACAATCCTTTATGGCAGAAATAGATAAAGTTATGATCTCTGCGAGTAATCCAGCGTATAAAAGCCTACTACAAGGAACTGTTCTGCCAGGCTATCTTAACTCAAAATTACCTATATATAAAATTAGGCACCTAGCATAACTCCGATTGTCAAACCCGATTGATTGCAAAATATACTTTAAGGGCAAAGTAGTAGAAATAACACCAGGTAAGGCATGCATATTGTGTAACTCCAATCAAATGACATGGCAACACTTAATAATCGAATGTGATAGACTAAACTCTAAGAGAGATACTTTTAATTTAAATTGTGATAATGAAAATGTAACCCAATCATATATAAACATACTAAATTCACCTTGTCCGCAATTGTTAACACATCTATATAATTTCTGCTGTAAAATTTGCGAGATCTGTGGATGAAAAGGCAAAAAGGGGAAATCTTTAATACTGAGAAAAGGAATTGTAAGTGTGAATCGTTGGTACGTACAACTATAATTTAGCTTTTAAATTATGTAAATCATATTATCTTATGCTTTTGTGTATGAGCACGCTCGTGAGCACAATAAACATACATACATACATAATAATCATATGTACGTATGAAATATATGTATGTTAAAGTAATCGTATATGGTTATGGAATGAATTTGTAATATAATATATCATATTTAGCTTTGGCTTATTTACGTACTACAATAATGATATTCACCTATGGGCTGTGTAAAATAGAATAATAAACGTGATGCTTTGTGAAAACCTGCGATGTTGAAAATTTCTGCAATAGAATAATTTTTGATAGTATTATGTCAGACATAAAATATGATAGCTATAATTTGTTTTTATTTGCTTAATTATCGTACAACATAAATACTAGTAAAATTGTTAACTTAAATTATAATAAAACTTTTACCTTTTCATTCGTTCAGGAAAGTTCAGATGCCTTCACACTTCTATATATTGGGTGAGGATGGGAGGGTAGTAATTATTCAGGACGAGTCTTCATTCGTATAATTACGATTGAAATTCAGGTTAGTTCATTTAATTGTTTAATTATACTTCATTCGACTCGTCCCTCATAATTACAACTTGTATGATGTTGAAAGACAAGCAAAATAAGATTGTGAATACAGAGATGCAACAAGAAAGTGTATTAACATAATGAATGAAGTTAACAACAGTAACGGGAACTAAATAATAGAATAAAGAGTTAAGATGAAGAAAGATTAAACACTGTTTGGGCGAAGTTATCGTCTTGAGGAATAGGACGATTGTAGAAATTCGCGAAAACGGATGAGGAGGATGACCATCCTGGCATAATACCTGGGGGTATTACCATTCACATAAGGGTGTGTATATGGTGATAAATCATCATCATCAGCCAGGGCCTTCGTCTCATATAACTTTCAGAGGACAAGCTTGAGTTGACATTCGAATTCATTCTATTTCAAACATAATTTCCGAGACTTTCGTATCAAATTCATTCTCTCTCAATCCCCTCTACTAAATGACTAGTTATTTATTCAAAAAGGACAACTCGCAAGGATACAAACTTATAGCAAATGCCCAACCATGGAGTAAATTAGTGTTCATATGTGTTGAGGGCCGTCGCAATCTTTATTTACTGCACGAGACTTTTCTCTACCCCTCTGCGATTTTTTTAAATACTACAGTAACGGAGTAATATCTCTCCTTGTCAACGGGAAGCTACAATTACTGAACTGAGCAGTGTGGCAAGATAATAGGTCGGAATATGAGTTCAAATATAATATTTTGGAGCTCAATTGTTAGCGAAAACGAATTATTGCTTTTAGTGCACTTTGATTTAATATGCAATGGTATGCGAATAGTGGCGCCACCAAATAATGTTTATGGTCCGGAGGGCAGAGGTAGACGTTCCTGCTTGTTTTTATACTAATTATTTCCATGCAGCAAGTCAATTATCAAGCATCGTATATAATTTCATCCATCCAAGGACTGGATTCCAACGTTCGGGTTTTAATTATTGCTGAAATATGTATTTAAACACTAATCATTTACTTGCTTGTGAAAAACATTATCTTTAAATAAGTATGTCCTGCCCACGTAATTAGAACGCCAGCGCTAGAATGCTAGAATATTTATTGCAAGCCTGTGAAGCATTATAATAAAATGATAATTATAATATGTAATAATTACTTTAATCATGGTATCCCGGATGTTCGTGGATGGGGTTCTACTCTTGCTGATATGTATTGTGAAATTTCCAGATTTCATCAAGTATCCCATCATTGAGATTTTATCAGCAATAATTGTTTATGCTTAGGTTACTGATTGGTGCGTCAGTCCAATTATATCACTCAAGGAAACCGAGTATCGCAATCACCTTATGTTGGTTCAAACAATAATTGTTTATGCTTGCGTCACTTGTACGTCAACGAGTTTATTTATGATTTTCCTGGTTTGACTACGTGCTTTGCAAACTCAAGGAAACGGAGTAAATTACAGTTTTGAATGTCTGTACGAATTGAATCCCAATCGGCTTATATGTGTTTGCCATGTGCGCAAAACAATTGTATCTAGGGATTGTCGATTTGAAAATGCCATGGCATATTGGGCATTTTTAACCTTGGGAAAATACGTAGATATTGGGCATATTCGGAACGGGCATTTTGGGCATTTTCATTCATGGGCATATTCGGCATTTTGGGCATATTCGGAACGGGCATTTTGGGCATTTTCATTCCTGGGCATATTCGGCATTTTGGGCATATTCAGTTCAAATTTTCGGGTCGATTACCTTTTCAGATTTTATTGGTCGCTGCTACTACTGCACACTATCCAGTGCTTGGACTGGGTACAGAAACCGTGTACTCGTACCCATACCCGCACCCGAATATCGGGTACGGCAAAATGCTGTACCTATACCCGTACCCACACCCGAGTACCTGGGTAAATTATTTCAGTACCCGTACCCATACTTGAAACTACAATGTAGTACCTGTACCCACAATTTACCCGTACCCATAATGTACCCAAAACCTGTACCCGTACTCGAGTATCTATTGTTTGTACCCGGGTATTACTCGGGTACTGGAAGTCTGGCCGTTTGAAAATGCCAGAAGACATTTGCCTGTTCAGCTGAAACTGTTTAAATTGTTCAGTTTTTGACCCCCATTAAAAATGCCCCGGATTTTGGGAATTTCTCTAGGCGTTAAGGGGGCGTTAGGGGGTGCTGTTTCAAATTGTTTTAAAAATTATTTAAGTTCATTTATGATTTATTTTTAATATTATTAATTTTTTTATTTTGTTTCTTGTTTGAAATATACATAATGTCTGCAGTGAATACTATTTTCCATTCCAGAATTGTATAAATATTCAAAGTGTCATAAATGCCCAGAATTGAAAATGCTCAAATTGCATGCACAAGATGCCTCCGAGTTTTTAAATGGGCAAACCTGGGTACTTGTACCATTAAATAACTGATCTGGCTCGAAACTAATAAATGTATATTTATTTCGAACTTATCTCGTAGAGTGTCTTAAATAATTGTAATGCTACGCTTCCAATGAAGCTAATTAAATTTAATTAGCTTCATTGGTCCTGTCCAATGAAATAATTCTTTGATGAGCTTCATTGTTTCAGTCAGACTGACTATCCATTTTTTTTATTAGATCTGAGAGGAATCATTAGAAGCATTAGATTGCAATCCTAAATGAAATGAAGTCATTGGCTCTGTCACTAACGCAAGTATCTGTATACAAAGAAACAAGCAACTCCACGGTTGGCAGGTCTTATTGTTAGCCATAGTAATCCATCCCAGCAGGAATCCTTGAAGTACCCAAAAATACTCGGGTACAGCACCCATGGGTACAGGTATTTTACATTGTAATACCCGTATCTATTGGGTACTACCCGATTGTCACTGAGTGAGTACCCATACCCGTACCCACTTCATTTTCTACTGTAAAATCCTGAGTACCCGGGTAGTACCTGCATATTTGCGAGTACGCAACTTGTGTACTCGGGTAGTACCCATACCAGTATCGGTACCCATTTACCCGAGAATTGCCTGTACCCAGTCCGAGCACTGATACTGAGGTTAAAAGCTAGGGACGTTATGTTGTTAGAATGTAGATGTTATTGCAAGTATCTACACCTATATCGTAATTAGGGGCAATTATTACAATTACAGTCGAGCACTGACACTACCCCGCTCACACCGTTATAACTAAAAACGATTACTCGACAGTTTTATCACACCGATAAATAAATCTAGTCAGTAGACAATTGTAGGAATTGTAGGTGTTAAAACGTCTAACCATTGTTACTACTGGACGAAACTCACATTTTGGAATGCAATAAACTTTGTCAACCTCGAAGCACTGGTCAGAAAATTTGAGAAATTTTAATTACGCTGGAGGCGGAGCAACTGCTACAGAGGGTGAAAGTTATACAAATCAAACAATCAAAGTTCTGACTAGAAGGATTTGTTGATGAAATATTTATCACTCGAGTCTTCTGATTAACTTTATACAAAATGCAACAAAATTGCATTCGTCAATATCTGTAATTCAATATAACGTGTGTATGATACACAGCGAGTATCTTTTGAAATATAATACATTTAAACAAAATTTCCAAGTACGCCTTTAATAGGATTTCATTTTAATAGTGAATAGTGGCATTTTTGGCTCGATTGTATTACTGAGTTTTATCTACCAGAAATGCAGAATACTCCCGGCTGAAAATGTCTAAAATATGGAATATGCCCAAAATGCCGAATATGCCCTTCCGAAAATGCCCAAATTCAGGACATTTTCCCAATGTGCCAATATGCCCAAAAATATGGCACGTTGGTGGGCATTTTGGGCATATTCAGCTTGGGAGGCATTTATGCGAGGGTATTTTCAATCGACATTCCCTAATTGTATCCGCTTCTGTTATACCTAAGTGTTACTGAGTACTCCTCCCACTTGTAGCCATACCCTGTCTATTACTCGTCGTGGTGTTTTAATTGTATTAATCTTGCTGCTTTCATCTTCTGGTCCCACGAGAACAATTCTGATCTTGGGGAAATATTATTATATCCATCCCCATAGCAAGTGCTACTAGCCTTGCGTTTTGAGGTATTTATGAACCACAGGTCGTCCATGAAACGTTGTGTACATGAATATCAGAAATTTTCCTTTTTCTGGGATCGTAAACCCAAATCCTGCTTTGGTAGTAGTTGCCAATCACACAATTCTTCACGGTGGGTCTTGTGTAATGTCTTGCGGAAAATTAACTTAACTGTTAATTTTAAAACATTTAGGGTACAATTAAATAAATGATTGGGAATATTTTTAGCCGGTTTCCGTTCTGTCACCTAAAGTTTAGAAGCAACCTAGCTGTAAAATCAAAATTTAAAAAAGAATATTATTAAAGCATATGCTTCGGACGGTGTTGCATTTTTACAATTATTTTGGGGAGGATGTGGCTAGGACAGTAAAATTATTAGATTTCTGGAATCTCCATAAAAGAATTTTTCCGGACTTGAGCAAATTGTCGAGAATTTATTACGGTTTTCCAGCATCCTCCGGATCGGCTGAACGGCTATTCAGCATTGCGGGGCTCTGCAACGTTCACGAAGATCTAGGCTTAAATGGTCTAGAATTGAAAATATTTTGTTTACCGTCATTTCCGCATCGCTGAACTAAACCTTTACAAATAACGATTTGCAGCAATTAACCTTTATAATCTATGGAGCTATTGCAAGAATTTGTTATTTGCGCATGTTTTTTTAATTATTTCAAATTAATCATTTTCAAAATGTTCCAAGTTTAAAAGTTATACCAATATTGTTTTATTGACGTGTTAACATAATACAATTATCCTTTATTATTAAAGGGCACTTTCTGTCCTTTTATTTAAAGTTTTGCACTTTCATAGTTCAATGGCCTCACACAACTCCCAAAAGGTGGCATGATAAGCACTTCTTATTATTAACGTACTTGACCGCTTATTTAAAGCGCTACTCGTAATATAATCACGCACGATTTAAGCATACAACAAGTCTCTACGACAGGGCTTGATTCGAAAACCGTTTAGCTTTTAATTTGTACATTCACACTACTACCCCTCCAAGTATTTGCCCCTGTGAAGCACAGGGCTTTTACTAGTATGTATAAATAGATTCGGGTCAAAATTATTTGAATGTATTGCCGTGGATAAGGCAGGTATGGATACACCAGATGCACTCATGAGTGCGAGTGCGCGGGTCAGATACTAATCTGTTGTCATCACTAGGGAAAAAACATAAGATAACACATATTATAACATTTTAGTGTCTATTTACTAATTTAAAACATCGTGTCAGCTGGTATTAATACTCGTTAAATTCCTGGCTTCTTTAAAACACTCGGTGTAGCTTACGGGATTGCTCATCGTCAGAACAAACTTTTATTCAATTAAAACCAAGTTTGTTTCCGGTGGAATCAAAACAAGTGGTTTCTTGCCGTCAGCGCCAGTGTCCGAAAAATTAATGCCAACAATGTTGATGGTACAACCGAAATACACTTGGTACAACTTACGTGTTTTGTCATTGTCATCTTAAGTTTAATTTCAATTAATACCAACTACATACCTGATACTTCTTCCTTTCGCCCTAACCCCGCCACACACCAACGAACCGATCTTTCTAACGTGCCCTTTAGCAATGTCATTTTGAGGTTCAGTAACTACCTGGTACAATATTTTTATACCATCATACAAGCTACTACAAATTCTACTACGTGCACCGGGTATTTCTCCTAGAGCGTCCCAGTGGAAATTTCATATACCCGATAATATCCCCATTTTCAATCCCTATATACCAGATGGGAAAGTTTAACCACTACTCTATAAACTGACAACATTATTCTTGTATTGATGTTGTAAAATACACGAGTTGTTTCTCATTTGTACGTCGGTTTATGCAAATCATCATTAGCTAGTTTTTTATAGCTATATTCGCTCAAATCCAGAGATGTTCAAATGATTTTCCCTTCCTTCAATCCTTCGAATGCAAAAAAATAGATTCGTTTCTTTCCTTCAGACCTCTCCAGATTGAAGGCTTGGAAACAAAATTCCTTCCTTCACCCTTCCTTCGAAGTTTTTTTATTGAGATCCTTCCTTCAGTAAGATCCTTGAAGCCTTCAGTAACATTCTTCTCTCACCAAATTCCGTCTTCCGTAATATTTTATTTTCATATATGAGACAACAAAGTCAAAACACAAAAATTACAGTACCCGCCAGAAATCGTCCTTCCATCGTATTATATGTATCCTGGTACGTTACATGTGAATGAAAGCGCGCATTGACAGCATTAGAGTTAGTTATCATGAAAGGTACTATCGGAGCGCGACGGGTGATTGGGAAGCACCCTCCCGTCAACTTCAATTTTTTTATCAATGCGCTGAAGCCTTACTTGTTCCTTCGTAATTTTTGTCACCCTTCCTTCCCTTCCCTTCATTTCTTTCGAAAGAAGCGCAAACTTCCCTGAAGGAAGGCTTCTTTGAAGGGTACCCGTCGACGGGTGAACATCTCTGCTCAAATCTGAAAATTTCTGACTCAGCGAAACTCAAGTGTTTGAAAATAACATTTTTCATATGTTGCTGATAAACGGATATTTCAAAAAATATAATGTGACTAGGGGACTTGACTAGACTTGACTAGGGAACCAGCTGTAGAATCACGACTAAGACTAGACTTGACTATTGCTACCAGAGCTGCTTGCAGGTAGTACCTGAAGAATACCCGTCGGGTCGGGTTCGGGTTAACTAAAATGAAGTACCTGAATATCGGGTCGAGTGCGGGTAGGTGTAAGATCCGCACCTGAAAATTCAGGTCGGGTTACCGTCAAGTTCGGGTAAAATAAAATACCTGAACATTTTATCGGGTTCAAGTTCGGGTCACAGTATTTGAATTGCCTGAACCCGAACTTGACATTTCAGGTAATTTGCAGGTATTTATTTCCGCCAAAAAAAATCAAACTTCACGTGAATACGACCTTCCATTCTGCATGCAATATTTATAAGGGCACTTGGTTTGGGAAAAACAGTGAATACCGAAGTGTTTAGCGAACCGTCAACCAGGCTTGTGCAGTGATTATTCATGAGATTTAAAGTGCAATGGTTTTTTATTTAACAATTATTAGAAGTAAGTCATAATTTCGTTGTAATTAGCATAAGCTGTAAGTGTGTTTGAATTGAAACTGTAAGATTTCAAAATAAGTGAAAAAAGTAGCTGAAATCATCGAAGAATTAAATCAAAGTGAAGATGACTCAAAGCCAGAGAAAAAATCATTAGAATACATTCATTTCACTTGCTGTGGTGAGATTCATAAATACACTTGTAATTGTTAGTTAATTTACTCATAACCTTCTAAAACAAAGCTGACGGCATACCCTACATATTTGCTTATAGGTAGATAAAATTGTAGGTTATGCTCACATTTTTTAATATTTTGTAGACACTTGTATGTAGACTGCATATTTCGAGGAAAAAATATATATCGTTGGTTAGATTTTAAAAGGCGCCATGTTTATATCGTAACCCCAGGGGTCGGATTTTTGTAGGAAGACGGGAAGACTCTTTCCAGGGAAAAATTATTTCTGGTAGGGAAATTCTCAAAGGGATTTATTTTTACGAACAGGGATTTTTAAAATCGTTGACCTTTTTTTCAGCAGGGATTTTTGAAATCGTTAAGGACCTACCAACAGGGAGATAATAGTCAGCAGGGAAATTCAGAAATAATCTTCCAGGGAGATTTACAAAAATCCCCTGCGTAACCCATGCTTTTTAATTGAGGTATCCATTGAAAATGGTACTTTTTAGAATTTGGCAGACGATATGTATTTTCGAACCTTTGATATTCCAAAATTCTGAATAAACCTCCATCTGGAGTTTCTTGAACATACATGTTATTTTTACTTGTATTAACTTGCTGCAGTGCAATCGATTTCAATTTTATTACATTTGAGAACAGTAAGTCTGGATCTCCTCCGAAATAACGTGTTGTCGTGCAAAGTGAAAAGTTGATTCAACAGAATCAGTGTGTAATTTTATTGTCTAAAATTATTCGTACACAAAATCTTTGAAATAAGAGATGAAGATCTTAAAGAATATTACTCTGTCGTTCAATTCCGCCAAAGATGCATATTAGTTGTAGTTATAGGAACAAATCTCGGGAGTGATGTATGCAGGTTGTAGGTAGGGTCAAATCTCAGGAGTGATCTATGAATGTAGGCTAAGCTGTTGGCTCTACGAAAGAATCTAAAAATATGTAGAATAAAATTTAAGGTATGCAAATATTTTGCCCAGCTTAGGCTAACAATAAGATAACAATAAATCAGTGGGTGACATACCTGAAAGTCAAGTGCGGGTTCAGGTTCGGGTCAGGTTCGGGTCGGGTTTACATCGGATCCGAACTTCAGGTAATTTTTCAGGTACCCGACGGAAGAAATACCCGAATTTTTAGAAATACCCGACGAAAAATACCTGACAAGTAAAGTATTGGCTCGGATCCGACTGAGCAAGTTCGGGTCGAAGAAACTTTTTTCCCTGAAATGTCAATTGCGGGTCGGGTGCAGGTGCGGATCCTGATTTTTCGGTACCTGAGAGCAGCTCTGATTGCTACTTAAACATCAGAGGTGTGTATTTGAAATAGTATTTGAAATACATTTAGTATTTGGTATTTTTCTAGCCCTAAATTGTTTAAGGTATTTTGTATTTCGTATTTTTTCAGCACCGACTTGTCTACTGTATTTATTATTTCGTATTTTGAAGATTATGAACGTGATAGTAATGTGTATTTATTGATCTTGTAAAATTTACCCGGCCAGTATTTCAAATAAAAAATATAGTTTTAATACATATGACTCTGGCAATTGTCAAGGTCGTCTCTAAAACATGCTAAATAAATATTTTAAATGTAGAAACAAATTTAAAACATTTTAAATCAGTTTTTGAAACTTGTTTGGCCGGTTTCGAGAACTTAATGTATAAATACATAAAATTCATTGTATCTGAGAGCTATAAAGCTAGCTAAATTAGTGTTGCGAATGTAAATACATTACCCTGGAGTTATAGGATTATTTGTTTAAAGGAAAAATATTATGAACCTAGGACCATGTTAATTTACTTTGATACACACAAATGCACAACTCGAAAGTCTAATAAAACGTGCTGTTACCTTACGTAAGTTGATACATTTTTAAATCTCGTATAATTTGGCCGAATTATACAAAATACTTTGAGAGAATAATCTTTAGATACATCTCAGATATGTACATTGAGATAAATTTGAGAGTATTTTCAATATGTATTTCGTATTTCAAATACGGTATTTTTATTTCATATTTTCTCTTTTTGTTGGAAGCAAAGTATTTTATTTTGTATCTTTCCCAACCGACTCCGGATATTTGTATTTTATTATGTATCTAACTAAGTTACAACTGGTAATTGTAGTTTATATTTGTATTTTAACTTTTCTTACTTGTATTTTGTATTTCAATAATAAATTTCATGTATTTTCCACACCTCTGTTAAACATAGCTGGCTTGACTAGACTTGACTAGTTGCGGTTCTAAACATAAAAGAGTAGACTAGACTTGACAAGGTAGCCTGGCGGGCAGCGGCAGCAGTGATTTAGAGCACTGCTGCCCTAGTCTAGTCAGACTTGACTAGGAAAGTCTAGACTTGACTAGACTAGGAGGCAAAAAGGACGTAAAAGAATAAACTTGACTTGACTAGGCCTTCAGTTACTATTACGTGACTTGACTAGAATAGACTAGGACGACTCGCCAAAACATAGGACTTGACTAGACTTGACTTGCATGACTTTATGGAAATGCTAGTCAAGTCACAATTACTTGAGGCTCCCTTATGTAGCTGAAAATCAAAGCTAGAAAGCCAGCGTGAAATTCCAGTGTACACAAAATGATCATCATGATCAGTACCGTTTGGTATGCTTAAGTATATGGCTTCACTTCGAAAGAACAAAACATACAATTTTCTACTAGGTACGTAAAGTGCTTAGGAACATGTTACAATTTATTCCTTAACAGTGCAATTGATCATAACGATAGCTAGGATACATTTTCCATACTACTTTCTATAGTTAAGAGAATTGACTTTTTGCAAAACAATTTTTGTATTAATACTTTTCAAATTGCAACTAAAATGAAAATTACATACCTGGTACTTCTTTCTTTAAACCAAAACCCATCCCCAACCAATCTTTCTAACCTGCCCTTTAACATTGTTATTTATTATCATTATATTAGAAGAGATCATTCTTCCCAGGGCAAAAATTGTTCTGGCAGGGAAAACCACCAAGGGAATGGATTCCTGTTTAAGGACAAGGACAATCTGATTTGTTGGCCTTTGAAATGAAAATCCGTTGGCAGGGATTTTCAATTTTTTGGCTTGTTTCAGGAAAATTAGGTAAGACAACAGGATTTTTTAGATTGTTTGGCTTTATTTGACAGGAATATACCGTCTTCAAGGGACATTTTAGTTGTCAACAGGTATTTTGAAAATCGCTGACCTTTGTTTCAGCAGGATATTCAGAAATGTTCTTCCAGGGAAATTTACACAAAATCGACCACTGGGTACAGCCTCCTACAAATTCCACCGGGTATTTCCCCTGGTTCATCCCAGTGGAAATTTTGAATAATAAACCAGAAAATATCCCACTGATAAATCCCTATATATTAGATAAAAAAGTTTACCCACACATTGTTATAAAGCTCTATTTTCTTGGAAAAATTTGAATCCGAACTTGCGGTTAAAGTTACAAAAAATAACTAATTTATGTACTGACAATTATTGATTGTGCAAAAATCTTACCAAGCATTATTTTTGTATTGATGTAAACTACAGTTTCACATCTTTACGTCGTTTGATGCAAATAAACACGAACTGGTTTTTTGATAGAGGTATTTGATAAAATCTGAAAATTTTGAACTCAACGAAGTTCAAGTTTAAAAAAATAATATTTTTCATATTTTGCTAATCAAATTGAAGGAATTTTTAGAAAATTACACTGTGACTAGGGGAATTGAATAGACTTGACTAGTGATCCCGCTGCAGAATCAAGACTAGGACTAGACTTGACTATTGCTAATTGAACGTACAGCTGACTTGAATAGACTTGACTAGGTGCGGCTCTAAACTTTAAAGACTAGACTAGACTTGACTAGGTAGCCTGGCGGGCAGCACTGATTTAGAGGAACATGTACTACCATTGGAATTAGAGCATCAGACCTCAAAAGCACATGACACTTCTGGAATATTTATTTATAACCTATAGTGCTTCCAGAATATTGTATTTACATCTGCTCAGAGATGCGCAGCCTTCGAAGGCCAGCCTTCCAAGAAGGCTTCCTTGAAGGCGGAAAGGTAACTTTCTTACCGTTGATGAAGGAATGGAAGGATGGGGATAATTTTTTCTGAAGGCGGAAGGAAGCCTTCACAAAAACTAGCAATGAAGGATTGTGAAGGAAGGGTTCCTAAATATTAGCCTTCTAAGGCCGTAAAGGATTCAGGTACTCGAAATATCTATAACGTGAAAGCACAGAAGAAGCAACAACGTTTTGCTGCTAGCTCAACAGTATAGCCAATTCGTGAATTCACAACTGACAATGTGTGCCCGCTCTCTTCACTGCACTGAAACCTAATGGTGCAAAACGTTTTTAAGCTGGTTGTAGCTTAAAATTGAAGGAAGGCTATTTTTAGAAGAAGGCTGAAGGCAAAAATGAGTGTATGTATTTTGGAAGGAAGGGTGAAGGAAGGCTATTTCCTTTGCGCATCTCTGCATCTGCTGCGATACTGACCATGTTCATGCCTGAGGTACCGCTCCTTCTAACACGGACCTTTGAAGTTCCAGCCTTTATCAAATATCCTGTAATTGGGATTCAGGCTATAATAATACTTTGTTACCTCATCACTTGGTTCACATACCAATACATTTACAGCTTTCTTAACATTGAGTACGTATTTGCCATGGTTTATATGTTCGAGGAAATGGAGTAACTTAATTTTGAGACACAGTAAGGTGTTGTTGTCTTTAGGCAATATGAAGAGGAAAACTTTCATAATTTTCTAATTAGTTAATGCCTGTAACCAAATATTGCAAACCAAATCCCAAGTCTCTTGGCTGATGATTTCCTACACGTAATTTACTTGCACGTTCACATTGCTTTTAAGCTGCAAGCGCAAGCAATTTGTCTCTTGGCAACGTACGGTTAGCTACTTTTGCTATAAGTCGTAAATTTAACACGGTGCAGAATAGTAATCGTCAGAAATTTAACTTTGCGCGGCATAGGAGTTGGTTAAAGATGTTACTACTTCTGCAAGTAAAATCGACCCTTTGCAAGTCACGTCTGCAAATAAAATTTATTGAGGCGACCAATGTGAACAGAACTTGCAGCGCTTCATGTAAATACTTACAGCGGCGACTTGATGTCAGTGGAAGTGGGACATTTTTAAATCTTCGCTCACAAATCAAACACCTGTCATGACATCCTTGATTCAAAAGAATTTCCAGCCACAAGTGATTTCTTACATTTTGTCTTCTCACAATCAGTTTTTTGTTTCTTCATTTTGCAAATATTTTCTAACAATTTTTTCCAATTTTAAATAATTATTTGTAATGTAAATTATTATATACAGGTGGTTGTTTGTGAGTACAGGACATCAATAATTATATTAATGGACAATAATTCGTTGAATTTCAAGGGTAGTTGTCTTGTGTACCATTTCTGAGCTAAAGCTTAACCTACATTTAAAAACCTAATCCGAAACTGTAATTTATTTCCTAACTCTAGAGTACATTTGTGTAATCTGTGGCTCAAAGAACTTTTTCAGTTCTGGTCTTTTTAATTTCATAGTTGGAGTCAGGAGTCCTTGTTCAGTTGTGAAAAGATCCGGATGCAAATAAATGTCCCTGACTTGTTCAAATGATTGTAAACCATTATCCCGTCCCAGTTTCGTCAACTCGTTCAAAATCATAGATTTTACGTTAGGGTCCTTACAAATGGAAGAAACATCCCTCTCAGCCGGGTACATCTCTTTAAGAATCTCCGCGTCAGGGACAACTATTCCAACCACGAAAGCCTAAGAAAATTTACATCAAAATAAGCATGGGATAACAAATTGTTGTCATTTTCTTCAGATTAAACAAAATAAGGGAACCACTTACTTCAAGGGAATCTCCAGTAATGAAAATCTGGGTCACAAGTCTGGAGAATACATAAACGATCTCGATCTTTTCCGGAGCAACATACTCACCTTGACTGAGTTTGAAGATATTCTTCTTACGGTCAATTATTTTAATAGTCCCATTCTATTTTGATCATGACCGTTTTTAGATTTTTCATATGATTGAATTATTACCGTAATATATAAATACTTATATACATACATATCTACTATTAAATATTTTCACAATTTTGCATAAACTTTAAACTTCACTCACGCTTAGCCAGGTTGCGATATCACCCGTGTGCAACCACCCATCTTCGTCAATGACGTTCTGCGTTTCTTCCTCATTTTTGTAGTAACCCTTAAACATCCCAGCACTTTTTATGCATACTTCGCCTATGTAAAACATTCATTAAAATTAACGGCTATCAGTTGATAAACCAATTAGATGCCGCACATATTTATGACGTCAAAAAGTCTTGCGTCTTTAATTTAGATTATTCATTGTTCTACAAAAATAACGTCAACTGTTTGAGCAGTGCTAGTAATAGGTCATTATTTTCTTAATGTGAGGCAACCTTGGTCGTTTTTAGAATAATAATTCATTTCCGGGACATCCACTAGCTTAACAGCAACCCCTAAAATGGGGGGTCCAACGTGCCCACCCTTAGTTTCATTTGGAAGGGTCAATGATACCAGACCAATGGACTCAGTTTGACCATAAGCCTCCACAACCTATTAATTGACATGTAGCCTTCTTAGTTAGCACCAATGAGTGTTAAAAATTTTATTTGATTATTTTGATGCTGGAATAAATGAAAAGCATAAGTATTTACTATACACCCGAGGGAGCATCGAAAAAATTGAAGGACATCTGCATTAATAGGAGAGCCGCCACTTATGATAATACGCAACCTTCCACCCAGAGCTTCTTGTATCTTCCCAAATACCAAATAATCCCAAATGCTATTCCTTCTCCGGATATTTTGCTCCAACTCCTTCCCTTTGTAGTGTAATGCTGTTTTAACCAGTACTCGTTTCAGGGACGACTGGTTGACTGCTCCCATAACCTTCACAAGTACATACATAAATTTGATCTAAAATTTTCAAAGCGTTTCAATATAAACATGACAACTTTTATGTAATGCTATATACCTTGTCATATACTCGACACAGAAGTCTCGGGACAGTCGGGAAAATCGTGGGTTTTAGGACTTTGATATCATCTAAAAGTGTGAGAATGTTTCCACGCCAGAAACCGATAGAAGCTCCTTCCATAAATGCCAATCCCTTGCCAAAAGTAATCACATTATGGGGTAGATCATTTTATGTAATTATATATATGTTGTGAATATTAAAAGTATGTCAAGTACAAAGGGTTACTAGGATTTACAAGTAGCCAATCATATTTAGTTCTAGCCTTGTACACACATTAACAGTAGGGTGTTATAAACTTCAAAACTTGTGATTTTGACACTACTTTCAACTTCCCTTTATGTGGTGTCATGCGTCACTTGAGACCAAAATCAAAGATTCAGCTATGTACAAGTGCATGTAAAGACACCCGCTTGGCAGTTGAAACAATAATTTTTATAGTTTACAATAAATTAGTATAGATAATGAAACTTACTTCCATCATTTTTTGATATATATGGGCGAGAGGTAGGAAGGAAATTAGGACATCATCTTTATTCATCAAATCCTGATAAAAACGCCTGACGCCGTCGACAGTACGGCTCAGAGTTGAGATGAAGCTTGAGTGTGTTATTATCACTCCTTTAGGGGTTACAGTAGTTCCGGAAGTGTAGCTCAGCGTAGCAATATCTTCAGGTTTCGGGGGCTGCAATATTATTGGTTCATGTAATACAAGTATCCAGCCTTCTGGACACCCCTAATAAAAAATCATACCTTTTCTGGATACACATCATGTTGATCCTGACCAACTTTTTCAACCTCGCAAAACTTGTGCAAATTTAAGCCCAACTTCTCTGCACGGACGACTACATCGGAACTTAAATCATTCATGTAGATGATAGTCTTCAAACAGGTTGGGACATTTTCCAGAATTGACTGAAGATTCTTCTCAGTTTCTAGTACTACAGTTGTAATTTCAGCTGGAACAATTAAATATGTATGTAATTTAGTTTGATTTTTTTTATCATAGAATGAATCGTGTAGAAGCGCTTTTGCGTCCGTGCTACGTACCCTGATTTATTATATAATGGGAAGCTGTGGGTCCAAGGGTATCGTACAAGGCCACAGAAACCATTGAAAAAGAATATAGTCCTTGCTGAGCAAGTTCCCACTCAACTCTATTATTGCTGTAGATTCCAACGCAATCCTTCTCCTTTACACCTGATTACAAAGGATTCCAAGCATTATTACCAGGCAAATTCTGGGATTAAATTAATTGTAATTTTGTATTGTCAACAACAGTTTGAATTCAAAATGATACCCAGATGGCGTAACCCGCGCCCGAAGTCTATAGATCGGTTTACAACGGTCTGATAGGATAGCCAAATGTAACCGCTTTGATCATCAGGTCTGTAGCCCAAACAGTTCCCATTGTCTACAACATAAATTGATATCAACATCTATTTTAAATTATTTCCATGGTTTGAAAAAAAGATTCACAGAAATATAGTTATAGTTATCTAATAAACTGCAGTATTTACAAAAGAATATACGCATTATTTTTTAAGTCTTACTGGACTTAGCAAGTCCTCTACGAATTAAATCATAGCCAGTTCTGACGTCAGGGTACAAGTAAAATGGGTCCGTAAAACTTGTCGGTTTATCATTTCCTAGCATTGAGACATGAATTCGCTCTGGTCCCTTAAAAACAATTAAATAATGATTGCTTTTTAACCGTTTTTTAATAACAAACAACCGGAATAGGGCTGAGTATCTCGTTGGTTTTAAAATTCTTGTTTGTCTCGTTCTCGTTTTTGGAAAAATTACGAGAACGAGATATTTGAAAAACGAGAGTAGCGAGATTAGGCAAAAACATGATTTTTATTGAACACTATAATACTTGGTTGCAATTTTCATAAGATCCAGCGACAAAACACGCAGTTTTATTCAGTTTTACAAATCGAGACAGTCACAAAACGCAAGTTGTTTATTTTTGGGTATGAACCAATAAATTTGAAAGCAAATAAAGAACTTGAAAAATATAATTGAACACCTCGAACAATAAAATCTTAATAATCTTAATTCTGTCAAGGGTAAAGTAAAACGACCGAATTTTCGGTTCGTCAAGGATTCTCATAAGAATTAATTTCAAACGATATTCGCGGTTATTAAAACTAGATGTATCGTCTTCTCTCGTTGATGAATAAAGGACGCGATGAACGAGAATCTCTTCTCGTTATCTCGTTCTCCTCTCCCCTAATCCGGAAGATGTTTTACGCAGAGAGGTCGCTTATTATTGTATCTGTATAACAGTGCACTGTGTTGATTTAATATTGTATAATGTGTTATTACCGGGAAAAGAAATGACTGCTCATTAAGGGAAACAGGCATCTCCCCTTCCCCATGGCCTGACTTTGGACCCCGATGTACAGAGATACTACATTGATTTACACTTTTTCGTAAAAAATGTCCGTCGTGGTGATTTACTTCAAACTCCATCATGATTTCGTTGAAAAAGCATGTCGGTCGTAGTCTACGAAAGTAAAATCCACAGTTTTGCAAATTTAAATTAAAGTATCCATAGGTTTCTCGGTCAACTGGCTGGAACAAACTGACTATTTATTCACTCAGTATCACTCATGGAAACAATCGTGGGAATTTGATGCTAGCCTGGTGCGATTGCCTGCTGGCTTGTGTTATACGGAAGAAAAAAGCTAAGGGCGTTTTGTTAATAGTAAGAATATGAATGTTATTGCAAATATGTATCTGCGCGTATAACATAATTAGGAGCAATTGTTATAATTACTATGCTCATGGAAACTACAACAGCAGTAAGGAATCTTCATACGTTTTATAAAACTTTAAGCAATAGATATTTCTTAATTACACCAATATGTAGTACAGCTACATGTAATGCAATATACAACTAAAAGCCCATATTTTAAAGTTATGGAATTTTCCGGAAAGTTATGGAATTGCCTAATAACTGTTACGATTGTTTTAAAAATGTAGAATTTTTTAAATATTAAAATTTTCCTCGATAATTTAAACATACATATATATTTTACAATAGTTTTACAAATTTCAATTAAAATATGAGTGCCTGGGTCAACTGACTGGAACGCACTGATTGATTATATGAATACTCCACTCATGGAAACAATCGTGGGAATTTGATACGAAAACTGGTGTACTTGCTTTCTTGCATATGTTATACTGAGGAAAAAAACCTAAGGACATTATGTTGTGAGAACATGAATGTTATTGCAAGTATCTGCCTCCATATCATAATTAGGGGCAATTATTAGAATCACCATGCTCGTGGAAACTACAATAGCAGTAAGCGGTCTTCATACGTTTTGTTATACTTTAAGCGATAGATACTTCTAAATAATACCAATATATAGTTCAGCTATATGTAATTCAATATACGACTGGGGGCCCTTGTTTTGGAGTTGTGGAACTTTCCGGAAAGTTATGGAATTGACTAGTAACCTAGTAAGTGTTTAAATTGTTTTAAAAACGCAGAATTTTCTAAGCATTAAAGATTTTCCGCGACAATTTTGAAAAATATGAAGCTGAAATTAAAATGTTACAAACGTGCAGGTTCTACAACAGATTGAATGTAATTTTGTCAGTAATCGCACACCTGTGATCCTTTTTTAAAGAACTCCTCCAAGTACGGCTTGACCGGTTGAATGTGCTAAACACAATTAGCAAACGTGAAGGTCCTGTTTGTCAAGTGGAGCCTTTTATGCATGTCATTATTATAAACTTCGGTTTATACTCAAATAACCATGGTCGCGCCTGCACATAAATTACAGAATAGGGTCCCACAAGTATATTTCCCTCATTTATGCCATGAAAGCTGTCGTACTGAAATAGTTTGCACGAATCTTAAATAATTGTATACATTATTTATTATACGGGTTTGACATATTTATTCCAGTAATGCGCAACATGTTACGTAATCAAATAAAAATATACATGTATACATTAATAAAAATCATTTGTAACTACACGTGTCCCGACTTTATTAAAAACTCTCTGCATTATTGGAATTTACTCATAAACTAAATAAATATATTATCCAGATATCGTGCTACCGGTGTTAGTTCAAAAAAATTAGTTAAGCTCTTGGTACCCTATCTGAGATACTCGAGTCGGTCCTTGGACATTACAAGCCGAATTTACGAAACACCATGGGGTGTACTCGTTTCCTTCATTTCGGCATGCCATGCCCAACCTGCCAGTATTTGGTCATTCCTAAATCCGACTCCGAAAGACTATCCTCGGTTTAGTAAGTTTTCCATACAAATTCCATGGCTTGGAAGTTTCTAGTTGCACAGTTTGGTCAGATAATATCTTATTTATTTTTTTGTACAGCATACAAATTACACGCAACTAGTAGAAAGCCCGGCTCAGCAGGTATAATTACTCATATTTGTAGGTTTGTATTACTCTTACTTCAGACGTTAGAATATGTATGAGTATACTGTTAAGACTTGAAATATTAAAATAATTCACACAGAATATTGTGGTGCATTTTGACTCATTTGTTGTGTTCATGAAACAAACATAAAAATTAAGGGTTGCACGTGGCGATAATGATAACGATATAATCTTCATATATATGTACGTAATCCTTTTACTTCAAAATAACGTTGATGTAACGGCCAAAATCTGATCCAAAAATCTGGCAAATTACGACTGACTGTATCGATGATCAGTCGTCGTCACTACGAAGGGTGATTGACTGGATGTATCGTCATTTGTTTATGTATAAGTGGTATAGTGCAATTCCACGGGGTATTTTGTCTAAAACTGCGCTCGTGTCAACAAATCATTGCAATAACCACTAATCGGCTTTGTTTCCTTGTTTTTATTGTCGATATTTTGTTATTTGACATTAGTAATAGACAATGAGAGTAGAAACCTAACAATAAGTAGTCTACTGTGAACAAGCATAAAACAATTCATCAGTGACTAATCCTATCGCGTCGAAGGTCATAGGAAGAGGGACAAGCAATCGGCCAGTAATTTTATAACAATAGAGTAATAAATAACAAGTAATTTTTACTAATTTTTACTAATTTTTACAACAAACAAAATTTTCATTTGTAAAATTTTGAAAATGAACTGCACCTCTCCGTGTTAACAAAACAACAATTTGGCGAAGTGAGGTATTGTAGTAAAACACATGAAACATAAAAATTAATTTGACAGGCAGAATAAGAACGTTTGCGGGTTTTCATTAAATGTTTTTTTAATTCAATAATTCCCTTAAATCGAGCGAACTAATTGTCTGGAACATCCAGTCAATGCTACTTATTCCAGCGCCAAGGAAAGTTTAAATAAATTGTGTAATCGCAATAGATGGCTAGCTTATTACCTATTACATTGTTACAATGTATCTATTTGTATTTATGTGACCTTTATTTTTCCGAGGTTAGGTGGACGACCTCCAGTAAAATCAATACTTTTGACTGTTTAGATAACAAGTGGTTGTTGAATTGTGGGTGGCACTGATACAGTAGATATACTCATGATATAAAAGTAAGAACTAATGATGTTTACAACTACAGCACGGATTTTTTTGGCTCGTATTTGATATTGAGGGATTGAGCATTTATAAATTGATTAGTAAAAATCATTACAGTTTTGCAAGGTTCGGTAAATAGTGACTGCGCCATATTTTGAAGACGCATGCATTAGCATGTGTTCATAAGTGACCTTTTTCATTTCGTTAGGTAAAAAATATTTTCAACAGACGTTGCTTTGAGGAAGGTCGGTCAGTCCTTTGCTCTGAGAAATTTAAAAAAATCACATGCACACAAGTGCATATATATACTTCTCCGACAGACGGCGCAGTCAATCTGTTCTTTGTTTAACTTTCATATTTCAATAGTCGTCAATAAATTCACACGTAATTCAATAAAAATTATTATAGAACAATTTTAATTCACCGTTACTTAAATTGTGTTGAAACATTCTTCTTTGTTAAAAAACTTGTTACTCTGTCCCGTATATTACGTTTCCATAAAACTCGTTGTGCCTTTGCGAATTAGGGCTAATCACTAATGATTTTGGATGCTGGAGTTGTTATTTGAACTTACGAATTCATTCGGGATTTTATGGGCGAGTAACAGAGGGACTCAGTTATAAAAGGCAGAAAAATGACGTCATGTTGTCAACAGAGGACTGACTGAGCACGTCGTGCTAAATCCTGCACGGACAATATCACTGACTGACTAAATGCTTGACGTCATTTGTGGCCTATTCCTAGTTAAAGAAAATAAAATCCAATTCGCATTTTCGTGATTATAAATTGCTCAGTTAAAATAGAGAATGCTCTGGCGTTAAAAGACACCATTATAAAGGTATTTTGAGAGCGCTATGTAGACAGCGCTTTTTAAAATGTGCGAACCTGGCCTGGGTTGGAAAACGTTATTAAATTGGAATTAAAATTTTTCTGGGTCCTTTTATGTTGAAACGCAGGGTCTCAACAAGTCAAAAAACGTTTACTGTATTTACATTCCGTCCGCCGTTTTCCTCGGGAAACTTTATTGGAAGGAGTAACTACAAAATATGACCGAATTGCTTTGGATAGGAAAACAAAACAGTGCATTTAGCATGCGAAGGTATTTGATAACATAGTGTAAAGGATTATTTGTACAGTCGACTTTCCTTATAGCGCCTCTCCCTATAAAGTCACCCTGGGTTCCTCCCGGGCTACATTATATGATAATTTCTACCTTCATAGCGTCACTAGTTATAACGTCAGTTCCTTTATAAAGTCACTTTTTTTGTTGCCGTAAGGTGAAAAACGTACCCTTATAACGTCATGGTGACGTTAAAAAGCGTCAAACCTAGCTAAATAACATACTGGTGCTGTCATTTTAAAGTTTTTTACGCTTCAATTGCACTATAATTGCATTGGCTTATTATAAAGCGACGTTATAAAAGACTGGAAGGAACGTGTTATTGTAAATATATGTGCAAGCGTGGTTAACGACATTGACTAAGACCCATCCATGAAAATCCACATTTTCAAGCTTTTAGATTTATTTTCTCATCCAGTAAAGAACCGATATTCATAGTTTTAACGGAATTACATTTTTCACTGTTTGAAAACTTTTGTAAATGATCTGACAAGTGTCTTATTGAGATTCAGTAAATACTTTCTTCAATCCTGACCTTTTTTGTTGACGGTGTTTGTGGCTTGGCAAACTTTGAAAAATACGATTATTTATTCATTAATTTTAACTATTTTTATTCGCATTCTGCATAGACATATAGTATCTGCTATGTCTGCAATTAAACGAGACATGAGTCCAATTTAACTAAAAACGAAAAATTTGTAATTAAATCGTTATTTTTTTATGTGCCTGTATAACGTCGTTCCCTTATAACGTCACTTTTTGTGAGATTTACTGATGTCGTTATAAAGAGAGTCGACATTATTACGATTTTACCAATGAGAATAATTATACCTTCATTCAGCTTATTGTTATAACAACAGTAATATAATAATATTTATATTAATGTGCACTAATTCGTTTAGTTTCATGGGTGAACCTAAGTGGTTCAAGAATTGAGTAGTCTTCCGTGCCATTTCTGAACTAACGCTTAACCTACCTTTAAAAAACTAATCCGAAACTGTAATTTATTTCCTAACTCTAGAGTACATTTCTTTAATCTGTGGCTCAAAGAACTTTTTCAGTTCTGGTCTTTTTAATTTCATAGTGGGAGTCAGGAGTCCTTGTTCAGTTGTGAAAAGATCCGGATGCAAATAAATGTCCCTGACTTGTTCAAATGATTGTAAACCATTATCCCGTCCCAGTTTCGTCAACTCGTTCAAAATCATAGCTTTTACGTTAGGATCCTTACAAATGGAAGAAACATCCCTCTCAGCCGGGTACATCTCTTTAAGAATATCCGCGTCAGGGACAACTATTCCAACCACGAAAGCCTAAGAGATTGAAAATTTACATCAAAATATTCATGGGATAACATATTTTTGTCATTTTTTTCAGAGTAAACAAAATAAGGGAACCACTTACTTCAAGGGAATCTCCAGTAATGAAAATCTGGGTCACAAGTCTGGAGAATACATAAATGATCTCGATCTTTTCCGGAGCAACATACTCACCTTGACTGAGTTTGAAGATATTCTTCTTACGGTCAATTATTTTAATAGTCCCATTCTATTTTGATCATGACCGTTTTTAGATTTTTCATATGATTGAATTTTTACCGTAATATATAAATACTTATATATATACAAACATACTATTAAATATTTTCACAATTTTCCATAAACTTTAAACTTCACTCACGCTTAGCCAGGTTGCGATATCACCCGTGTGCAACCACCCATCTTCGTCAATAACGTTCTGCGTTTCTTCCTCATTTTTGTAGTAACCCTTAAACATCCCGGCACTTTTTATGCATACTTCTCCTGCGTCGAAAGTTCATTAAAATTAATGGCTATTAGTTGATAAACCAATTAGATGCCGTACATATTTATGAAGTCAAAAAGCTTTGCTTCTTTGATTTAGATTATTCATTGTTCTACAAAAGATAACGTCAACCGTTTGAGCAGTGCTAGTAATATATAGGTCACTATTTTCTTAATGTGAGGCAACCTTGGTCGTTTTTAGAATAATAGTTCATTTCCGGGACATCCACTAGCTTAACAGCAACTCCTAAAATGGGGGGTCCAACGTGCCCACCCTTAGTTTCATTTGGAAGGGTCAATGATACCAGACCAATGGACTCAGTTTGACCATAAGCCTCCACAACCTATTAATTGACATGTAGCCTTCTTAGTTAGCACCAATGAGTGGAAACAATTTTATTTGATTATTTTAATGCAGGAATAAATGAAAAGCAAAAGTATTTACTATACACCCGAGGGAGCATCGAAAAAATTGAAGGACATCTGCATTGATAGGAGAGCCTCCACTTATGATAATACGCAACCTTCCACCCAGCGCTTCTTGTATCTTCCCAAATACCAAATAGTCCCAAATGCTATTCCGTCTCCGGATATTTTGCTCCAACTCCTTCCCTTTGTAGTGCAATGCTGTTTTGACCAGTACTCGTTTCAGGGACGACTGGTTGACTGCTCCCATAACCTTCACAAGTTTACATTCTATACGATCTTAAATTTTCAATAGGTTTTAATAAAAACCTGACAATTTTTATGTATTGCAAGATATGTAATTACCTTGTCGTATACACGGCACAGAAGTCTCGGAACAGTCGGGAAAACCGTGGGTTTTAGGACTTTGATATCATCTAAAAGTGTGAGAATGTTTCCACGCCAGAAGCCGATAGAAGCTCCTTCCATAAACGCCAATCCCTTGCCAAAAGTAAACACATTATGCGGTAGATCATTTATAATTGATTGTAATTATATATGTTGTAAATATTTAAAAAAAATGTCAGGTACAGAGGGTTACTAGGATTTGCAAGTATGCAATCATATTTAGTTCTAGCCTCGTACACACATTAACAGTAGAGCTTCTGTTGGGGACAAAATTCTTGTCCCGTCCCAAAATATTTTTTCAAAACCTTTGTCCCCATATCCATTTGAAAGCCTATACACTTAAAGCAGGTATTTAAGTACATAATTTTCCTTCCCCACGAATACACTTCAATCATTAGAGTTGCTAATTCCTGTGCAATCACATCTGATTAGTGTCCAATACATTCGTAAAAGTAACAGATATGTGGAACATTTAGCCGAATTCAAGGGGACTCTTTGAGTTCTTACCAATTATGGAATACATGGGTGGATCTAACTTTAACAGCCTGAGGCATTTGATTAATTGTATCTCCCGACTCTCATTACGAGCGAATGCTCGTACAAAAATACCCGCTTGGTAGTTGAAACAATAATTTTAATAGTTTACACTAAATTAATATAGATAGATAATGAAACTTACTTCCATAATTTTTTGATATATATGGGCGAGAGGTAGGAAGGAGATTAGGACATCATCTTTATTCATCAAATCCTGATAAAAAAGCCTGAAACCGTCCACAGAACGGCTCAGAGTTGAGATGAAGCTTGAGTGCGTTATTATCACTCCTTTAGGGGTTCCAGTAGTTCCGGAAGTGTAGCTCAGAGTAGCAATATCTTCGGGTTTCGGGGGCTGTAAATGTTATTGTTTAATATAATACAAGTATTCAGCTTGCTGGACATCCCTAATAAAGCGTTTACCTTTTCTGGATACACATCATGTTGATCCTGACCAACTTTCTCAACCTCGCAAAACTTGTACAAATTCAACCCCAACTTCTCTGCACGGACGACTATATCGGAACTTAAGTCATTCACGTAGATGATAGTCTTCAAACAGGTTGGGACATTTTCGAGAATTGACTGAAGATTCTTCTCAGTTTCTAATACTACAGTTGTAATTTCAGCTGGAACAATTAAATATGTACGTAATTTAGTTTGAATTTTTATCATTGAATGGACTGCGCAAAAGGGTTTTTGCTTCCGTATACTTCGTACCCTGAGTTATTATGTAATGGGAAGCTGTGGGTCCAAGGGTATCGTACAAGGCCACGGAAACCATTGAAAAAGAATACAATCCTTGCTGAGCTAGTGCCCATTCAACTCTATTATTGCTGTAAATTCCAACACAATCCTTCTCCTTTACACCTGATTATAAAGGATTCCAAGCATTATTATCAGGCAAATTCTGGGCTTAAATTAATTGTAATTTTTTGTTGTCAACAACAGTTTGAATGCAAAATGGTACCCAGATGGCGTAACCCGCGCCCAAAATTTATAGATCGATCTACAACGGTCTGATAGGATAGCCAAATGTAACCACTTTGATCATCAGGTCTGTAGCCTAAGCAGTTCCCATTGTCTATATACAACATAAATTATTATCAACATCTATTTTACATTAGACATTTTACATGGTTTGAAAAAAAGATCCACAGAAATATTGTTGAGTGATAAACTGCATTGAAATCTTACTGGACCGAGCAAGTCCTCTACGAATTAAATCGTAGCCAGTTCTGACGTCAGGGTACAAGTAAAACGGGTCCGTAAAATTTTTCGGGTTATCATTTCTTAACATTGAGACATGAATTCGCTCTGGTCCCTTAACAGCATGTAAATAATGATTCCATTGTTAAACTTTATTTTAATTACAAGCATCCGGAAGATATGCTACGCAGAGATGTCGCTAATTATTGTATCTGTATAACTGTGCACTGTGATGATTTACTAATAATATATAATAATATTAATGTATATAATGTGTTATTACCGGGAAAAGAAATGACTGTTCATTGAGGGACACAGGCATCTTCCCTTCTCTATTGTTTGACTTTGGATCGGGATATCCAGAGGTACTACATTGATTTATAATTTTTCGTACAAAATGTCCGTCGTGGTGATTTGCTTCAAACTCCATGATGATTTCGTAAATTTGTAGGAAAAGACACGTCAATGGTAGTCTACGAAGTAAAATCCACAGTTTTACAAATTTCAATTAAAATTTAAGTGTCTGGGTGAACTGACTGGAACACACTGATTGATTATCTGAATACTCCACTCGTGGAAACAATCGTGGGAATTTGATATGAAAACTGATGTAGTTGATTGCTTGCATGTGTTATACTGAGCAGCGCTAGGACTGGGTACAGAGACCGTGTACCTGTACCCGAATGACGGATAATACGAAATGTCTAATCTATAGATACCCGTACCCATACCCGAGTACCCGGGTAAATTTTTTTAGTACCCGTACCCATACTTGAAAATAAAATGAAGTACCTGTACCCACAATTTACCCATTACCCGTAATGTACCAAATACATGTACCCGTACCCAAGTACCTATTGTTGTACCCGGGTATTCCGTGGGTACTGCAGGGTTGGCTGATTGAAAATGTTGGATTATATTTGCCTGTTAGTTGAAAATGCCCAGTTTCTCCATTTTTTGCCTACCATTGAAACATTTCCGAGATTTTATGCATTTTCCCTGGAAGTTAAGGGTAATTATCCTATTTCAAATTATTAAAAAAATCATTTAAAGTCATTCATGATTTATATTTAATAAACAATGAAGAAATTCAAAGTGAATTCTATGAGTCTTTTCAGGGAGTTTCTTTGTAGGTTCCGACGTTGAGAATTGTGGGTACCACCGTAAAACATGCGCAAGGTTAGTAAAGTAGGATGAAAGTAAGATTTTCTGATCTTGCCATTTTTCCCATCAACGATCTGATGTAATAATTACAAAACAATACGTAAAGAATAGTGTTTAGAAAACATTATTATATGAAAAATTTTAGTTGAGCACATGTTTTACAGGTAAAATATTGTGGTTTCAGGGCGTAAATATAGGAGCAAGATTGAATATTTAATTTGTATTATAGGTTAACAATACAGGTTATGAAACAAAGATTCTTAAACTTTTTCTTATTTATGGTGCCTGAGACGGCAATTTTTGACCAAGGTAGACTAAATTAGTCTCAAATGCAGGCGCGTGAAAGCTTGAAAGCTATAAGCACAGATGCCTCGGCTATTAACATCAAAACTATCAACAATAGTCAATTAAAGGGACTGAAATCCAAATATTACCTACAAGAAATGATATTGTCCAAAATTTAATGGATTTCTAAAATTTCTTTAATATTCATTTCAAGAAATGGTCCAAATGCCCAAAATGCCATTAATGCCCAAATGGAATTTTCAAATGGCCAACCAAAGGTTTATACCAATCTTCAATGTTGGCAGGTTTTAGCCATAGCAATCCATCCCGGTAGGAATCCTTGCAGTACCCAAAAATACTCGGGTACAGCATGCACGTGTACAGATATTTTACATAGTGATACCCGTATCTATTGGGTACTACCCGATTGTCACTGAGTGAGTACCCAAACCCGTAACCGTACCTGTACCCACTTTATTGTCTAAAATCCAGAGTACCCGGGTAGTACCTGCGTATTTGCGAGTACGCAACTTGTGTACCCGGGTAGTACCCATACCAGTATCATTACCCTTTACCCGAGTGTTGTCCGTACCCAGTCCGAGCACTGATACTGAGGTTAAAAGCTAAGGACGTTATGTTGTGAGAATATACATAGATGTTATTGCAAGTATCTAGACCTATATCATAATTAGGGGCAATTATTACCATGCTCGTGGAAACTACAACAGCACTAATAGCATTAAGTAGTCTTCATACGTTTTATTATACTTTAAGCGATAGACATTTCTTAAGAACACGAAAATGTAGAACAGCTACACGTAATGCAATATACAACTGGGAGCCCCTTTTTTAAAGTTATGGGATTTTCCAGAAAGTTATGGAATTGTCTTGTAAGTGTTAAGATTGTTTTAGAAAATTTGAATTTTCTCAAAATTAAAGATTTTCGGCGACAATATTAAAAAATATGAAGCTACAACTAAAAATGTAACAAACGTGTTGGTTCTACAAAGGATTGAATATAATTTTGTCAGTAATCACACACCTGTGACCCTTTTTTTACAAGACTCATCTAAGTAAATCTTGACTGCATGAATGTGCTAAACGAAATTCAAGTTACATACACACTTTTATGTATGACATTATTATAAACTTGGGTTTATACTCAAATAACCAGGGTCGCGCCTGCAGCCTGCACATAAAGTACAGAATACTGTCCCACAAGTGTATTTCCCTCATTTATTTCATGAAAGCTGTCATACTGAAATAGTGTACACGATCCTGAAATAATTGTAAAAATTTTTTATTATATGGATTTGACATATTTGATGCAATAATATGTAACATGTTATGTAATCAAATACAAATATACATGTATGCGTTAATAAAAATCATTTTTAACAACACGTGTCCCTGCTTCATTAAAAAATCTTTGCATTATTGGAATTTACTCAGACCTAATTTTGTAACTTACTGCTAAAACCGTTGCTGAATGAGTGGGCTAGAGTGGTGTTTAATAAAATACAGGTGTCAGGTCAAAAGGCTGTCCATATCCTGCATTGGAAAAAAACTATCAATAACCTTCAGATAAATATCTCCATGTAACCTTAAAACATAAAAAATGTAAAGGGCACCCACTAGCTCTGAAACATACAGTAAAACCTGTATATAGTGGTTTCTCTAGGGAACCTAATATTTGACCCCTATGTACAGTGACCACTATACTCAGTATAGTGGTCATGGACCACTATATAGGGTACATATATTAAATGAATATTTTAACGCGTTTAAGAAGACATAATTGAAACGGTCGCATTTTTTTTACATAATCACTCATTTTTGACCGTTTAAAATTTTTCAACGTGTGGTAGCAAGATATTCTGTATAACGATAATTCTATATAGTAATTCTAAATACTTGTTTTGGAATACTACGTGAAATAGCTACCAACTATCGTAAAATTACTTTATTGAAGCCGGCAGATTCTCCGCAAATATAATTTAAACAAATATAATGTTTCTTCTTCCAAGATTCAATCCAACCATTGCTTGTGGCTATCCTGCCTACCACTTTCACTTTGAAATTTTCCAACAATTCTAATATTCTCTATTTTTTCGAAATGGAAATCAAAGAGTTTTTGAACTGTGCGTGGTATGGAGGTATGGTACCGGGAATATGTTTTATTTAAGAAACCGTAATCTATATAGAATAATCTTAGAAATCTATAGAAATTATGAGCGACGATTTCGTGTGCACATGGTTTTTAATGCTGACCACTGTATTCAGAGTTCGAAGCATGCATTTCGTAATGAATGGACATAAGCCCGGGTCCATTATTGACAGGGGACCACTATAGAGAAAACCACTGTATACAGGGTTAACATAATGTTAAAACATAGGGCGCATGACGGGGACACAGGATACTGGCCACTGTGAACAGGAGACCACTGTATAGGTGGTCACTATATACAGGTTTTACTGTATATTGTTCCCATTACACGTAACCTTTACAGAAACTTTACCGAAAGTAAAATACACGCCATTCTGAACAGCAATCCTACATTTGGTTATTTATCTCACCCCATTTAACCCTAAGCTTAATTAATTTACTTACAGTTGTAAGCAGTGTATTACAGTTGTAGAAAATATATTTTGCAGGTATTTTTTATCAAGTATCCCATCGTTGAGATTTAATCAATAATTATTTATGTTTACCTTGCTGATTGGTACGTCAACCAGTTCACTTATGGCTTTCCTGGAATTGAGGTAGTTTTTGCGCTGCTGCACATACTAATGGAAATAGAGTAAGTTACCGTTCTTAGGTGTAATTCAGCTCTAGTACCCAGAAATCGAAAATTGTTTGGACGGCAAAAGGTTGTATTGCTCGGATGTCTTTCATTGTATTAATCTTGTCTTACATCTTTTGTTCACATGAGTACAATTCCTGACTTGGGAAAATATTAATTGGGCTCAAATCAATTAACATAACATTTCCCACTAACCTAGCGTTTTGATTTTTTTACGAACCACAGGCAGTCCGTAAAAAGTGACCAAGCCAGAAATTAACCTTTTCCGTGTCTGTCCTCGTAACCTTGCTTTGGTATTAGTAGTCAACCCCATAATTCTTTACGCTGGGACTTGTGTAATATGAATATCTCCCGGAAAACCCCATGAAATTAACTCTGAAAAATTGGGTTTTCCAAAACGATCTAGACTTCCTTTGATATTGACTTTCCAATGCAGAATTCTGAGATAATTTGTGAGAAATAAGCACAGGAAAGGATTAGCTCAATTATGGGGAATATTTTTAGCCGGTTTCATTCTATGACTAAAGGGAGAAAAAAATGTTTAGATGCATCCTACATATAAACTCAAAAAACAAAATATTATTATTGTATATGCATCGGACAGCTTTGCACTTTTACAGTTACTACAGCAATTTTGGGGAGGATTTAGCCATGTCAGTAAAGTGATCACACGATTATATAATCATGTGTAATTAAGAGGTGGTGCAATCAGGGTTGCACAATTGAAAATGCCATGGCATTTTCGGCATTATGCCTGCCCAAAATGCCCTGGCATTTTGGGCATTTTCATTTCATGGCATTTTGGGCATCTATGGCACTTTGGGCACTTTGGGCATATTCAGCCTAGGGCAGGCATTTTCGGCATATTCGCACCAATTTTTTAAATATATGGCTTTAGCCACCTGCTAATTTAGCAAAATAAGTCACAAAACAGTATGTTACAAATAATTTTAATATTCAACTGGATTACCTGATACAATTATAGAAACAAATTATTTCCAAGAAGGTTAAAAAATTATTATTATTTATGGAAAAATAATAATAATTCTATTTTCCTTATTTTATTGTAAAAATTCGCTTGTACACCGTGTCTGGAATTATTTAGATTTCAAGAACAAACATATGCGGGCAAAGATGCAACACAAAAAGATAAAGCAGTTGTTAATAGATTAAAAATATCTTTGTTTGTGAGTGTTGTGTGTGTAACTCGTCGGCATCTAAATGTATTTATTGGTACATTTTGCACACACTGGTATACTACGGCTAATTAAATGCAATTTTCAAAGTCGACACAAAATTTTCTACGGAGGTTTTGATATATTTTATAACAGTCGCATCTTATGTATCTAATGAAAGTGTAAACTATACTTTACAAGCCATTATCAAAATACGGAATTTATGCTGGCACCGTGCAAATTGTTCTTTCCAAATCCAAAAGTTTTTAATAATGTACAGCGTTGAATGTTTGCAAATCCGTTGGGGCTTAAATTTTTTTAAGGATTATTGAAATAACCACTGGCCATAAGTAACGAATTAGACTAATTAAATTCTTTTTTTTAAATCAAGTAATTCTAACATCTTCTAAAACTGGATGGGCTTGATTATGCTATGAAAAACTCCCTTATATTTGTTAAAGGAGCAACAATGGTCATATTGTATAAGTTTCTGTAAAAATGCCCAATATGCCCAAAATGCCTGCCGAAAATGCCCAAAATGCCGGGCATTTTCAGAGTAAGGCATTTTCAGGGCATTTTCGGCGTTTTCAGGGCATTTTCAGGAGGGCAGGCATAAAACCTAGGACATTTTCATTTGTGCAACCCTGGGTGCAATTACCCACTCGGAATACCAGATGTGGAGCCGCGTGTTCCGGTGCGGTTCGAACAAAAAAAGTAATTATTTTTGCTCGAAAATAACACCCCTAATAATTTCTGACAACCTGTGGTATTTTTGGTGCAGTCGGAACCGGCGGACCCCAATCAATAATGTTCATCAGCAGTGCGTTTCTGCGTCCATATTACTTATTCACCGTGAGTCTCTTATGTTCTCTAAAATCTTTTAAACATCGGAGTCGATCATGCATTCTTAGTTGAAAACGAAAAAAGCACTGTCCATGGTTATCTAAAACTACAGCTGGGTCCAAAAACATCTTTTCAAGAACGCCTCTAAATTTGATTGCGTCCTTCAGCAGTCATGCAATTAAAACAGGTCCTCAGTATTGATTTAAGTTCATATTGATTTATTGGTAATTGCTACTTATATTAGGTAGTGTACTTATAGCAAAATACAACCAGTGGCTGGTAAATAATGATGCACAACCCATGCTGGAAAAGAACTCTCAATTCAGTAAAGTGAAGAATGACATTAATTTTTGAGTAACTATTTTAACATAAAACTAAGCTGGAATGTAGTTCGACTTATACTAGGCCTAACATAGAATCACCATACTTAAGTGTTAAATGTAAAATAATAAAACTAAACGCAAGCAGAAAAATATGGAAAATTGACAAGACAAACAAATGTGAAATATGTAACAAAGACGAGGACGAAGACAATTTTCGTGTGACGTGTGTATGCGCCCAGCGCCCAATATGCAGGGGGAGGCAATAAATTAGTAAGCAGAAACGAGAAAGCAATAGGGAAAAAAATTACATTGTGAATGTGTTTAAAAGTGAAATGCATGAAAGGGAATACTTAAACCTATATATACTCTTTCTGGTGCTACATAGCTAAAGTACGAGAACCACTTTCATTTAAATGAATAATTTATATAATGAAAACACAAAAGAATGTATACCTTTATGGCTATAAGGACCATGACGAAGTTTCGAATTGAATAAATTTGTTGTTATTAGTATTAGTATTTATTAAAACAGTTACTAGACACGCCATGTCTGTTTTGTGATAGCTTAACAACTTGTATGTAAAAACATTCATGATGAGCTATTTTCGTGAATGGACAAAGGCAAATTAAAAATAAAAACAGCTAAGATCACATGATTGAAGTATTAGAAAATCAAGTAATTTAGGTTTAACCTGGAATTATACGAAGAATATTAGTGCAATTAACATTTTTAAATTTAAATGCCCACGCTATTAGGGACTTAACAACGCCAGTCATAACTTACCTGGCGAGGTGAAGTTTCAGAAATAATGTCATGGTGGCCATTATCATTGGTCGCCCCATAACACGTATATAAAAGTGTATCCCATAAAATATTTGTTGCCCCAGATTGCCGTAAATTTATGTACGATTTTTAGGAAAGTTACGTTATGACCTAGGTCAAAATTTATGGTTATACGGTTAAAAGGATGAATCAAAGCAGGAGGTTTTAGAATTTCAATGTTTACATTTATTTCTTCTCACACAAAATCTTTAGTCGCTCCCAAAAAAACTGTGCCCTAGTAATCAAATATGTGAGGAAAGAACTTGAATTGGAGCTACGTTACTAAAGTACGAGAACTATACTTTAATTTAATTGACTAATCTATATAACAAAAAACTAAAGAATGCAAACTTTTATGGTTGTAAGGGCTGTGGCCAAATATCGACTCGAATAAAGTTATTATTATTATTAGTTTTTATTAACAGTTACTAGAAACGCCATGTTTGTTTTGTGATACTTAACAACTTTTATGTAAAAGCATTGATGATGAGCTTTTTTCGTGAATTCACAGAGGCAAATTAAAAACCAAATACTGCGACGATTCAATTGTCGACGTACTGGGAAATCAAGCAATTTAGGTTCAACTTAAATTTGCGAAAAAATATTAGTGCAAACAAATATGCTTTTAAATTTAAATGTCCACGTTATTAGGGACTCAACAACGCCAGTCATAACGTACCTGGCGAGGTGAAGTTTCAGAAATAATGTCATGGTGGCCATAATCAATTGCCGTATCAACCCCCATAAATTGGTTCCCCATAAAATATTTGATGTTCCAAGATTGCAGTTAATTCTAGATTTGCGAAAATGTGCATATGCATGTCAAAATTGTAAAAATTTGGAAAATTTGTCAAAACATGGAAAATTAAGAATCCACATGGATACAAAAGTTTAAAAAAAGCAGGAGGTTTTAAAATGTCAATGTCTAGATTTATTGCTTCTCATACAAATTGTTTAGGAGCTCCCAAAACTTAGGCGATAGTAAATAATAACCAAACATGCGAGGGAAGATCTTGAATTGGTCTGTAGAAGTCAAAAATGTGAGTGCAGGTTTTGAACTATTTTAAAATCTTTTTTGGATGTTGTGGATCAAATTTTTGCAATGGACTGTTTTGAAATTTTATACAAGTGCAGTCATATTTAAATATTTTTATAATCCCGCCATAAGCATATACATATAGATACCATATCCATATACATAAGGTCTGCTATGAAAATTTTTTAATATATCACATTTCCTTTACCACATTTGCTTTAACAGGGCTCCTCAAGCAAAATTTCCCCAAACGTGCACACCTCTCTTACGCTATTGCTAAATGTAAGCTAATAAATTTCCTGCCCATAGATAACCGAATATTTTCAGAAAATTCCTTGAGAGGGAAAAGGGGGAAAGGAACGTTCAAAAACCCTGTTTATTAGCTCTATTTGTAATCATATTTAATACTTAGAATGGGAAATAAAAAATTGATCCGGCCAACAATTTATTTATAATTGCAAAAGCTAGGCTGTCATTCCAAGTTGTTTGTCTCCGTGACGAGTTTTGTTTTTTGGTAATGTGATATTGGTAATTATAATTCATGTTTGTTCCATTCATTTTGCTTTAAAATTGCTTAATCGTTACTGAATATTTTTTCGTATTATTTGTCGGAATCTTGCCCTCAGTCAGAATAGAAAACCACCGAAGTGGACTGGTTTTCTGCCATTTTTTGAACGAATTTGAGTTTTTAATGCTTTTGAAATTCAAAAACTACCGTCTAGTCTACTTTATTTCGCATAACTTTAACAAAATACGTCATGACCCTCCGGCCTGGCGTCAAAAGTAACCTTGATATGCCCTTTGTACATGAATGCCTGTTGTTTTAGCTCTACTTGTAATCAAATTTAATACTCAGATTGGGAAATGAAAAAACTCAATCACAATTTGCTATAATATTGAAATATTTATGAAAGTTAAATCAAACATTTATGTTAAACAGGCATACAATTTATTTATAACCGCAATGGCTAGGCTGTCATTCCAAATTGGGTTTTTCGGTAACAAGTTTTGTTTTTTGTTAATGTCATAGGTAATTTGTCACTCTTCAATTTGCATTTAAGTAGTTCAATCGTTGCTGAATATTATTTCGTAGTATTTGTTGGAATCTTGCCCTCAGTCAGAACGGAAAATCACCGAAGTAGACTACTGACTTATTAAGTGTCGAATATGCTGGGTCCAATTGCAAGAAAATATCTTTTCATTGGATACGAAGCAGCAATTAGGTACGGTACTGTCCCCTTTGAATGGGAAACCAAAGCAAGGAAACGCGTGAGAGCAGCCCGGTCAAAATTCCGCATATTTCGGTTCTACGAAAATGCTGCTTACTCAGTCTTTGGAATAGCCTGGTGTGGGATCCGGATGCTCCAACTATCCCAACAAAGCAAAACCTCGAACACAGATTTGATCTACTACATTATATCTGTAATGATGACGGTAGGATTGGTTTTCCCAACTTGTTTGTATGTGAATTATATCCGTGCCAGAGACGAATTAGTAACCTTTGCTTATGATTTCATCGATTACGGGACTCGATTCCAAGGTTTACAAAATTTTTATTATTTAATTATGAAAAACTAAGGGCAAATTTTAATATCGTGTTTACGCATTTAGAGAAGTATGTGCTACCGTTGGAATTAGAGCGCCAGCGCTCAAAAGTACATGATACTTCTGGAATATTTATTGCGAGTCTATGGTACATTCAGAATATTGTATTTACTTCTGCTGCAATATTCACCATGTTCATGCCTGAGATACCACTCCTTCTAACAGGGACTTTCGAATTTTCGGGATATATCAAATATCCCGTAATTGGGATTCAGGCAATAATAATACTTTGCTACCTCACCACTTGGTTCACAAACCAATCCATTTACTGCAATCCCGGCATTGAGTACGTCTTTGCCCTTGTTTATATGCTCAAGGAAATGGAGTAAGTCAAGTTTTAGACTTATTGTGTGTAATGTGACTCGACTCATTTGATAATGTTGACATTAGCCAATATGAAAATAAGTCCTTTTGATATTTGCAATTTGCTCTTGTCTCTGATGATTCGTTTACACAAAAATGATAGTCTTTATTTCGAAAATGAACAACATTTGATAATATTTGATAGTTTTTTCCTACATTTAGAATTGGTACCAAGAAGGGTAAATACACAACGAGAAGCCGTCTGCGCTCAGTCCAAGATTTCATCCTGAACTACAGAGCTCTCCAGGTCTTGCACGCCAAAGCCATGTACGTATACTCACCCATCGTTCTACCGGCCAATGAGTGGAGTTATATCGTTCTGGCAACGTACAGTATTTTAGGAGCAGTCAGATCGGGTGGGATTGTAGCCCTAATATTTACGGGCAGTGGATTTTTGCTTCTTTATTATTTGTTCACCGTGTTTCTGATGTTCTCTAAAGTTTATCAGACGTCGGAGTCCGTGATTCGGAGCTGGAAACGAGAAAAGCACCTCCCATGGGTAGCTAAAACTGTGAAATCCCTTACCCCTATTACTATCTCCGTCGGAGGTCACTACTTCGTGGATCATGGCATGATGCTCCAGATGTACCGAAGTGTATTAAAAGGAACATCGGATCTTCTCATGCTCTAGATATTCTTAGCGTTAATTCTTCAGCTTACGAATAAGTACTACCCTAAATTGCACTATGAATTCATTTATCATTTGTTCCAACCCCAACGCATCTGGACTCGGTGAAAATACACAGCAGATGAATTTCATCCCCAGTTGTTGTACTCAAGTCGTGTATCAGAATACATGGACATTTACAAAACATACTGAAGGGACAGCTTTACTGTCACATATCTGTACCATCTAGTTTGGTATGAAATACAATTTATTTTCTAAGTGTACAACTAGTCACTAGGTGTCACGAGCTAGTTAAACCTTCAGAGTAAATAAACTCAACGTACGTTCACAATTAAAGTAATATTTGAAATTACTTTATTATCAACACTATCCGGCGAGATGCTCGGGTTAACGGGTACGGGTACGGGTATGGGTACTACCCGGGTACAGAAGTTGAATACTTGCAATTACAAGGGTACCACCAGGGTGCTCTGGATTTTAGACAATAAATTGTGTACAGGTACAGGTATGGGTACTCACTCAGTGACAATCGGGTAGTACCCAATAGATAAGGGTATCACTACGTAAAAGGACTGTACTCATGGGTGCTGTACTCGAGTACTTTTGGGTACTTCAAGGATTCCTGCTGGGATGGATTACTATGGCTAACAATAAGAACTGCCAACCGTGGAGTTGCTTGTTTCTTTGTATGCAGGTACTTGCGTTAGTGACGGAGCCAAGTAGCTTGGTTGCATTCATGATTACGTGGTCGTTGTAATCTAACGCTTCTAATGATTTCTCTCAGGAATAGAATAAAGAAATTGTTAAATATATTAAAACATTTACGAATTAAGGAAATTTACTAATTGTAAGAATGTCATGAATGATTGTGTCATGTTAAAAGTATTCATGAGTGAGAAAAAGGAACTGAATGTGCTGACTGGACAGAAACACATCTACACGGAGTTTCAAGAGGAGGAAATTTGACCGTGAGGATGAAAGACATTGGACTGTGGTGATACTACACAATAACAGTTTTATGACGGTAATAAAAATCTCGGGACTCAGGACTCAAGATCGACGGAAGACGAGCTCAAGACTATAGAGTCGAGCCTATAAGAATTTGACATGATGAAACTTTTGCTTAATATTTGGAACTTCTTATTCAGATGCTAATCCAAAACTTACTGTAAACTTAGTCTATATTTAATGTTATATAATCCAGTGACTTTCAAGACAATAAAGCAATCGACGATTTAATATTGTAGAGGAATATAGAATACAGAATTATTCCATATTCACAACAGAAATAGAGCGTAGTCAATCAGATCGACTGTTTATCGTATTAAACAATGAAGCTCATCAAAGAAGAATTTGAAGGGGCAGGGCCAATGTAGCTAATTAAATTTAATTAGCTTCATTGGCAACGTAATATTATTATTATTTTAAGACGTGTTAAGTTATAAGTTTGGAATAAATATACATTTAGTAGCTTGGAGCCAGATCCATTTCTTAATGCTACAGGCACCCAGGGTTGGCCGGTTTGAAAACGCCGAAATTTTGTGCAGACTATTTGGTCATTTTGAATTCTATGCATTTATGACACTTTGAGTATTTATTGCAGTGAATATTTATACAATTCTATAATATAAAATATCATTCCTTGCAGGCAATATTGATACTTCAGCCCTTTTGATTATTGTGGATAATTTTGATGTTAAAAGAGGAAGCATCTAAACTTGGTTTTCAAAACTCTCCTGGGGGCTGCCTTTGTCTAATTTCGTCTGCATTGATCAAACATTTACGTCTCAGGCTCCATAAATGTGAGGTAAAAGCTATGAATGTTTGTTTTGTAGAGCTGTAATATAAAATAAATATTCAATCTTGCCTCCCACATTTACCCGAAATATTGGGCTTGGAAAAATGATGTTCAACTCGAATTAATCCATATAATATTGTTAGGTATGTATATAGAAATTACATAAATTAGTTAAGTCTCACATGAATAATTAATTAAGTTGTGAAATACGCAACCATAGGTTAAGTCAGTTCAAAGTTACTTCAACACTTATTGTAAAGGTGCAAAGTAAGCACTTCCCATCGGCTAAAGCCGACGAGTGTCAACGTCCCGTTACATCCGTTATGATGTAACGTCTAGACTTAAGATTGTAAAAATAGGCTCAAGTAGCCACTTGTTAAGTTTAAGATTCTTCCAGACTCTTCAGTGAATAACTGAGAGTCATTCCAGTAACACCTATTTTTAGTTGTTGATCTTCATTTCCTTTTCCTTTCGATTTCAATTATCAAATAAAAGTAATTAGTCTTCGGATTAATAGAAAATCACAATCAATCGTTTATTCATAATCATTCCTTCCATCAGCACGTTTTCCAATTATTTACAATTTCTTGACAATTACATAAGTAAATAATCCAGGAGTTAGGATTTCATGGTATGACCATAACCTACTCTTTCATGGTGGCCTTTGTAAAACATTGCCAAAATATTATTGCCCTGGCAATGCTCCCGAATTACTCTCAATTATCACTCCCCTTGGGAAACAATCGATTTACTTTAAGAATTGATTTCATTACCAGGCAAGTTTGATTAATGTGTCATATTTCGTGAGAATTTTGAGAATTACAGTTTTGACCACGCAGAGGTTACATTCCTGCATTTTTGACGTTGCAACACGCACAGCACAATCGGGACTACCCCCAGAGGAGTCAACCGTTATTGACTGTGACCGGTCGAAGAACCCCTCGTAAGGTTTATTGATAAACGGGGTTATTATTTCTTGTCCACGGAAGGCAGACGGATTTACCTGCGCTTCACCGACCGATGCCCTGAGGATTTGGGTATACTCAACGGACAGCCACGGAGCTCAGTGCCGTTCCCACCTCATCCAGGAGGAATTTTATGTAATAAATACAAAGTGTTAAGTTTCATACCCATGAACCACCGTCACGGTACGTACATACTTACGTTATAATTTATGTCCGATAAAAAGAAGCCCTCAACTTCAATACCTGACCCCAAGCCTTCTACAAGTAGAGTCACTCGTAAAAATTCTGACCCTGATTTAAAAGACGCCTCTGAATTAGCGAAAGTCTTACAACAAGCAAAAGCAAAAGCAAAACCTACCACTAGCAGTAGTAAAAAGCCCAAGCCTCCGCCGTTACCGCCTCCAACTTTACCTACACCTCCAGTTCCTCCAGTAGTTCCTCCAGCTCAAGGTTCACCTCCACGAACTCCGAGCCCACAATATTCTACACCACCTTGCACACCACCTCCAAGTTCTTCTCCCCCACCCCCACCACCTCCATTACCTGCTCTTTCATTAGTCACTCCCGCCACTCGTATTGTTCCTTCTTTTAAACGTCAAATAAACAAAGCTCGTAAACAACAAAATTATTTGCGCCAGAACCCACACAAGCGAACACGTAAAGTCAAAATATTCAATATGGCAGGCGCTAACCCTGTTAATGTTACAGTCAACACTGCTCCCATTCATTCTATAGTTGACTTCCAAAAGATCAAACAATTCCTTCCCGCAACTCATGATGTTCATGATTTTATTATTGACGTTCAACGTGTCGTGGCCCAATACCAATGGGATTGGCCCACCCTTCAAGGACACACTCCAAATTTATTAGCTCGTGACCCCTTTCAATGGCTACAAACCCAACTCGCAATAGCACCACCCACTATTGTTAGTATTGACACATTCTTCACGGCCCTCCGTGAACGCTATGCGAAACCTCGACAGGTTTATCTCAATCAATTAATTTCCCGTAAGCAAAAAGATAATGAAACGAGTGCCAAATTTTTGTATGATGTTGATAGTATTTGCACTCGCTATGACCCAACCATGAGTCAACCTGACCGTGTTGCTTGGGGAATGGAAGGCCTCCTTCCCAAGTACAAATCTGCAGCGGCAGGTTTTCCATTTACAAGCATAGCTGCTCTCGTTCGTTTTTGCGAACAACGAGAATTTGCAGATACAACTGCTGGCCCTTCAGATATGGCTGCAAAAGTTAAGTCTTTGGAAGAAACCATCCAAAAACTTACCTTGTCTGATGCGCCTAATGCCCAGGCTAATTTTGCTTTTGTCCCTGGCCGCGGACGAGGTCGTGGCAATGGCCGCGGCAATTCCCATAATAATAATAATAATCACCGCGGTAACCAAGGCAACATTCACCAACCAGTTCCCCATCAGCCCAGAGGTAATAACAATAATAACAACAATAATAGAGGACAGGCTCAGAACCCCCACAAAGGCATGCAATGCTATAATTGTAATAAGTTCGGTCACATCAGTCGTGACTGCCGTTCGGGAAACCAACAAAGGGGGCCCAACCAGCGTGGTCAGGGTCCCCGCCCGAACTTTCGGAACAACAATTTCCGCGGAAACAACAACGGCTTCCGCAACAACCAGAACAACGGCAACAATCGCCGGAACGACCAAAATGCCCACAGATTGGAAATTTCATTCAATCCCAATCCGCCCCAAAACAATCAAACTCCCCAGAATCACTTTGCGAATCTTCAATATCCCTCCATAACTTACCCACAATAAACCTGTCACCCGCTTCATCAATGTGCCCGTATATTATGTGTTATTTTGATGATGTCTCCATTGACGCATTAATTGATACAGGAGCTTCTCATAATTTAATACAAAGGAATCACATCCCCTCCAGTGCAGTCATCACTCCTTGCCCACAAAGATTTGTTATCACAGCAGATAAGGCTCGCATTCCTACGTCCCATATAGCCTCCTTAACGTTCCAACTTGATAGTTACTTTTACACAACAGAGGCCCATGTCCTTGAAACGCTCACTCTTCCACTCATTCTTGGCTGTAAGTTTATTACACAATTTGACTTTCATATACATCTGAACTCGAACTCCCTATACAACTCTCACGTATGTCATTACTTTCGTAAGCATGCATACTCCGCCACTTGCTCATCCGAGTGCGGCTGTTCCTCTCCCGTCAAAACATTATTTACTATCCAACTTCCCCCTCGACACCAAATGTATGTACCTACTACTCCACTACACACGTCTCACACGACATTTTTCAACCCTCATCCACTCATAGAAAAACAATACAAAGTAATTTTTCCTCCAGTTATCAACCCAGCGAAGAATGTTTTGCTCGCCACAAACATTTCCACATCTACCCAGATTATTCCCGCTGCTACTCTTTTAGGTCATGCTCAACGCTATGATTTTACCCAAAGCTTACACACAGCTCCGGTAATTCCTCAAAATCCCACCTCTTTCACTCCAACACAAATACAATCATTAAATATTAATCCAAAATTAAGGCCAGCTGAACGCGCCTCGATCATAAGTCTCCTCAATAAATATTCATATTTATTTGCGTGGACGCTTATGGATCTTCAAGTTTGTACCCTGCCCCCCATGAGAATTAAATTAAATTCTGACACTCCAGTTCAAGCTAAACCGTATCGCTTGAGCACCACGGAGCGTGAGATTTTAAAGCAGGAATTAGATAAATTAATTCAGGCCGGTATCATTGTCCCTCGTGAAAACTCCAACTACTCCACCCCTGTGTTTTTAGTACGCCAAAAATTAGGTAAATGGCGACTCGTCTGTGATTTTCAAAAACTGAATAAAATCACAATAGACGAGATTTTCCCTCTCCCAAGAATTGATGACTTGCTTTTTCAGTTACGAAATGCTGCGTATTTTTCCCCTTTAGATTTATTTAGCGGTTATTACCAAGCCCTCATCCACCCGGATGATCAACATTTAACTGCTATTGTCACTGAATTCGGACTATACATGTATTTACGTGTATGTTTTGGTCTGAAAAATGCTCCCGCCTACTTTCAAAGGCTCGCTACTCGTACTCTCGGTACTTTAAGATACACACACGCTGTGTCTTATATTGATGACATTATACCCTATAGTAAAGACTTTCCCTCTCACCTCGTCGCAATAGAACTTGTGTTTCAACGCCTAGCTAAAGTTAATTTTCGCATGAATCCCAAAAAGTGTTTCTTTGGTATGCAAGAACATGTAGTCTTTGGATTCTTTTTGTCCCAAAAAGGTTTATCCACAGAATCAGCAAAAGTAGCTGCAATCATGCAACAGCCCAAACCTAATAATTTAGAAACTCTACGTAAATTTTTAGGAACTATAGGTTATTATCGCAGATTTATTTGGAACTTTGCTCAAATAGCTGCTCCTCTCCAAGGATTATTGAAGAAACATTCACTTTATCATTGGAGCCCAGACTGTGATAAGGCATTTTTGACTCTCAAAAATGCGCTATGCACAGCTCCGGTACTTCGGCATTACGACCCTACACTCCCATGTATTTTATACACGGATGCAAGTAATTTAGCCATAGCTGGCATTTCACATCAACAATTTGAGGATGGTGAACACCCAATTTATTTTATTTCCAGAGCTTTGACTCCAGCTGAGAAAAATTGGGGTGTTACCGAAAAAGAATGTTTAGCTGTGGTATTTGCCACACGAAAGCTTCGAGAATTTTTATATCTCAAACCTTTCATAATTGTTACTGACCATCATGCTTTATGTTATTTAAAATGCCAACGTAATCCCACCGCCAGACTTACTCGTATGGCTGTAATTTTAGAACAATTTCGCTATGTAATTAGGTATAAGAAAGGTACCCTCCATAGAAACGTAGATGGTGTCTCTCGATGCCCCTACGCCCTTTCCACTTCCAAAGACACGGAAGATGATCTTAAAATTCCAGGTCTATCAGCCCAATCTACACAATCACCGCCCCAACCACTTCCAGCTATCCCTCTCATTAATCCTGCTGATTTAAAGCATGCTCAAGCTATTGATCATACTTTAAATAAATTATTGCAGAAAAAGCGCTCCAAATTAATTCCCAATGATGATGGTATTTATTTTATTCAATTTAATCCCCGCAATCCTAAACTTTTAGTCATCCCTAAAGCTATGACTCCCATCGTATTACAAAATGCTCACAATCATCCCCTTGGTGGTCATTTGAATTTTCAAAGGACTTTGGCACGTCTCCGTCCATTTTATTGGTGGAGATCAATTACCTCAGACACATTTAAGCACTGTACTCATTGCCCAGAGTGCCAAAGTCGCCAGCACCTTACCAAATTACGTATGGACAGTCTGAAAAACATTCCCATAAAAATTCCAGCAAGCACATATGCTATGGATTTATTAGGCCCCTTTCGTGAAACTCCGAGAGGCAATAAATATGTACTCGTCCTCACCGACTTGTTTACCAAATGGGTACATACCTCACTCCTTCCAAACAGAGAAGCTGCTTATATAGCCATGCATTTGGAATCTTTTATTTTAACATTTCCAGGCATGTCTATATTAATTTCTGACGGAGCTGCGGAGTTCAAATCTGCAACTCTACAAGAATTATTAAAACGGTTTAATATTACACATAATGTAAGTATGCCCTTTCACCCCCGCTCCCACGGAATTGTAGAGAGATTAAATCAAACTCTCGCAATTATGCTCAGCAAATTTGTCTCGGACAATCAGTTAGATTGGGACATATTTGTACCGTATGTAATTACTGCCTATAATACTTCCGAGCATTCAGTTACAAAAATTTCCCCTTTTCAAGCATTTTTCGGTAGAGCTCCTCCAGCCCCTCTACTCAACTCCATTCCCAATACACTTTTGCAAATGACTCCGCTCAGCGCTTCTCAGGTCAAAATTATGCATCAAAGAATATCCCAGTTAATAAAAAAGGCTCAATTACAAGCTAAAGAACGATTTGATGCTATGTATCAACCCTTAGAGTTTAAAGTTGGTTCCCACGTTCGATTTTATCTCCCTCAGCGAAAAATTGGTTTGTCTGACAAACTTCTTTGTCGTTGGGTTGGACCCTATACCATTACTTATATTGATAAGAACAATAATGCTGACTTAGTTTTAACCTTTCCCTCTACTAAGCTTAGACCTAGTATTAAATGTCACCTCTCCCAACTCAAGCTCATAAAAATTGATTTGGGGGATGGCATTATTCATCCCGAGTATGTATATACTACGGAAGACCAGAACGAATTTGACGCTTGGTTGACACAATTTCCCTCCGACACCCCAAACTCCGATTCCTCTCTCCCTTCTCCCATCCGTAAACCTTCTACACGTCCTTCACGCAAAATGAAACTACAACCGTCCACTTCTTCTGAAGACAGTCCAGTTAAGCGTTTAACTTCTCCTCCTCCAAACTTCTCGCCTCAAACTTTTGGTTATCACTCCACAAAGTTAAAATCAATTCTCAAATCACCCCAACCAGTTGATAACGATCATACACTTCGACGTTCCGCACGTTTACGAAATAAAACAAAGAAAGTTACATTTTCCCATGTCTGACCACAATGACCAGCAACAATCCCCAGTCCCCGCCTGTGTACCCCTATGTACCAGGCATTGTCCAATACCCGACAACTCTGGGTATCAATCCTGCCATCCGACTCTCCGACAACCCATGGACGGAACTGATCAAAGTTTATCTCCCCGGCACCCCGGACACACTCATCTGTTGCCCGGTATCAATCTGTACAGTTCAGATATTTCCATATCAATTTGCCGACGCGTCTGGGAACGAACTACATTGTTACGACTCCTCAACTCCTATTCTCAAGAGGACCTTCCGCCATGTTGCTGTCGGAATTGTATTACCGGACCAAATTCCCTCTCTTCTGGACCAGTTGAGCGCAACATACTTCCAAGCCACAGTGAAACAATCTCAGATGTGGAACGAATTTCTCCTACAACTACGCGACGCCCCACCGAATTACGTCTCAGCGACGCCCGTTATTTCCATCGATCCGCAAATTCGGTTCGAACAAATCTCTCGGGCATGGTTGGAATCAGCCAACACTTGTGCCATCCAAACCCGTCGATCCAATTGGGTCAAGAAACACGGGCCACGTCAAGGCCCAACTCTGACATTGCCTCAACAACTCCTGACAACTGCTCCACCGGACCCCATTCAAAACCCTCTCGCCCATCCGCCTCAACAAGGCCCTGTACATATACCTTCACTTCCGAAAGCGACTTCACCGGAAGTGATGACGACAGTTTGCCAAACTCGCCCTCTCCCAACTCTGACGCCCGGCCCCCCGCCAACGACTCATATGACGACTGGTACGACGCATGTCAAGCCGCCGCAGCAATGGACTCCGACGACTGGGACGGTGATCGACCTCTGACCCCAACCGATAATGGAAACCATACAACTCACTCCTCTCCATCAACCTCACCGAATCTACCCGGAACTCGTTCTCAACGAACAAGGGGAATTCGTGGAAGCCCCGTCAACTTTTCAACCTTAATAATTATGATTTTTCTTTTTATCTTCGCCTGTGAAAGTGCTCCACTAGGCATTTGGGGAAGCCTCCCCTATCTATCCAAAATCACCGGTGCCGGAACCAAACTCAACATGGCCCGGACCAATTCAATGCATAAGATGGTACCCCTACAACGGTCAGTCAGTATCCAATCATTACCTTCCATGGCTCAAAACGGTAACAAAAATTTTGATCTTCCCATGCAGGCTGCACCTGCCAAGAAAAATAATGCAGTCAAAGTTATGGCTGCTGGAGCTGCTCTTATGGTAGCCCCACCAATTATTAGTAAAATCTTGGATTTCATTCCCTCTCGCTCCAACACCTTCCCGGAAATTCCTAAACCTGAACAGGAAACCCTTCCTTCTCCTCCGCCCACTCCCTCCCCACTCGAAAAACGACTCTTGATAAATTCACCAATTACGATTGACGATTATAACGATGATACTTTTAAGCCATTCAAAGATGTTAATAATTATGATGCTAACATAACACAAATGTTACAAGAATGGAAATCTATTCATAATTCTTTTCTCTCCTTACAGAATAAAAAGGATGAGCCCGGCCAGACAGTTACTCTCACTACTACCCTCTCTCCGCCTGTACATGCTAAGCAAACGGCACCGGAACCCATTCTTCCCGTTCTTCCGGTTGCAAAGATGGAAATTGGCGTTGGCGAGGGAGATTCCCAAGTTCTTCTCCGTATTTTTACTTTGTCAAGTACTGCTCTTTCAACCATTATTGGTTTTGGTTTAATTGTGTATGGATTATATTGTTATTATCGGTATCGTCAACGAAACCGTCAGAACTCCCGAATCTCTCATGCCCTACCCAGCGCCTATTTCATCAATAATCCCCGCCCACACAACAATGACCCCTACCCACCCATTGTGGCCCTCAACAATTTATCCAACCAGCTGTCTGCCCGGACTCCAGCATAGTTTTAAGCTCACTTTGATTTTATAACCATCAAATGTACTAATACAATATTGATTTTACACCTGTTATCACCTTCGCCTTAAATGATTTCAGTATGTATACTAGCCCGTAGAGAAAAACACAAAAACAAATTTTTGCACTATCTCTTCTTTACTCTACCTATCTTTTGTTCACAATACATACCAATTGTACTAACACAATTTGAATTTTAGTTACAAATTATTAAATTTTGGGGACAAAATTTTCCCCGACCGACCAGGATGTTAGGTATGTATATAGAAATTACATAAATTAGTTAAGTCTCACATGAATAATTAATTAAGTTGTGAAATACGCAACCATAGGTTAAGTCAGTTCAAAGTTACTTCAACACTTATTGTAAAGGTGCAAAGTAAGCACTTCCCATCGGCTAAAGCCGACGAGTGTCAACGTCCCGTTACATCCGTTATGATGTAACGTCTAGACTTAAGATTGTAAAAATAGGCTCAAGTAGCCACTTGTTAAGTTTAAGATTCTTCCAGACTCTTCAGTGAATAACTGAGAGTCATTCCAGTAACACCTATTTTTAGTTGTTGATCTTCATTTCCTTTTCCTTTCGATTTCAATTATCAAATAAAAGTAATTAGTCTTCGGATTAATAGAAAATCACAATCAATCGTTTATTCATAATCATTCCTTCCATCAGCACGATTTCCAATTATTTACAATTTCTTGACAATTACATAAGTAAATAATCCAGGAGTTAGGATTTCATGGTATGACCATAACCTACTCTTTCAATATTTTCTATTTACAGTGTTCAAATATGTATATTGTTTTGTAAATATGTACATACGTTATATGGTTGATGGAAAAACTGGCATGATCAGGAAATTTTACTTTCCTCCTATACTTTACTAATCTTGCGTCCTATTTGTACGATATTGCCAACAGTTCTTAACGTCGGACTTGTGTTAAAAGACTTTCGAAAAAACGATTAGCCGGGAACAAAATTGTTTCATGTTCTCGAAATTCAAAAGCAAGTTTTCGGTAATGGGGAGTTTAATAATACATAATTCGTCCCAATTGGTTATCCTTACACTATACAAGATTTTTTCAATAACCATTTCGCGACAACGTATTTCATTTCATTCAGTAAGTTATTATTTTGGCGTAGTAGTATTTGAGTTTCGTCAGTGTTTATTCAAAATAAATCATGAAAGAACTTAAATGATTATTTAAACAATTTGAAACAGGATACCCTTAACGCCTAGGGAAAATTCCCAAAACCCCGGGGGGGTTTTCGGAATTTAATGGGGGTCAAAAAATTAAACATTTTCAGCTGGACGAATGTCGGGCCAATTTCAATCGGCCAAACTTCCAGTACCCGAGTAATACCCGGGTTTAAACAATGGGTACCCGGGTACGGGTACAGGTTTTGGGTACATTACGGGTACAGGTACTACATTGTAGTTTCAGGTTTGGGTACGGGTGCTGAAATAATTTACCCGGGTACACATGGATGTGTACGGGTATAGGTACAGCATTTTGTCGTATCCGGTATTCGGGTAAGCGTATTGGTACTGGTACACGGTTTCTGTACCCAGTCCGAGTACTGGCTCTGAAACAAATGTTCTCTTTACACGTAACCTTTATAGAAACTTTACAGAATGATACAAGGATGATTCTGGAATATTTATTGCGAGCCTGTGACACATTCAAATTGTAATATTCACTTTAGTCTGGGTATCGTGCATGTTCATGCATGCGGTACCTTTCCTGACAGGTTCTGTCCAATTTCCAGATTTCACCAAGTATCCCATCATTGAGATTCGATCAGTAATTGCTTATGTTTACCTCACTGATTGGTACGTCCACCAGTCCGTTAAGGGTTTTCCTGGAGTTGACTACGTTTTCGTGTTGCTGTACGTACATATTGAAGGAAATGGAGTAAGTTATAGCTTTTAGGTGTATTCCTGCTCTCGTACCCATAAATTTAAAATAGTTTGGGCTGATAAAGGTTGCATACTCGGATGCCTATAATTGTATTAATCTTGTCTTACATCTTTTGATCCCACGAGTACAGTGCACTCTCGCTATAAGAGCACCGATAAAAGCATGCCAAGAGCGCTCTTATAACGGTATGCTCCTATAGAGAACATATATCTAAATACATTAAAATACTTATTATACATTACATAGATCTACATTATTAAGAAGTGGGCTAAGTAATACAACGTCATTACACAGTGCATTAGATTATAAGGTAAACTAAAATGTTACTTACAATTATTATCAATTATTCAATTATGTTTATTTTGAATGAAGTAGTCAGTAATGTGAGCCTGCCGAAAATGCATTGCAAGGGATTTGTCTACAATATTTTCAATTGTATCCAGAGAATCCCGTAATTAATTCAGGTTCATATGCATCCTGGCAAATTATAGCCAGGATGTTATTGTATCTATGATTATGTGATGGGTATATGCACTCTGCTATCTCGTCACCAACTTCAGTACATTGTGAGCATTCACGCTCGTGAGATTTTCCTGCAAACGTTTCATAAACGTTTTTATGTCTGCTCATATGCTCTTATAATGGATCTTGTTTACCATGAGGATGTAAAATGCTAGCTCTTACATCGAAAATGCTCTTATAAGCGGTGCTCTTATATGGAACATTTACAGCACAACAATCCTATAGAGGGGACTTGGGAGTGCTCTTATATTGAGCATGCTCTTATACGGAGGCCTCTTATAGCGAGAGTGCACTGTACAGTCCGTGACTATAGGGGAAATATAATTAGGTTCAAATTAATCCCCATAAAATTTCCCACTTATCTAGCGTTTAAATGTTTTTTGAACCGCAGGTCGTCCGTAAAAAGTGACCATGTCAGAAATTATCTTCTTCCGTGTCTGTGCTCATAACTCTGCTCTGGTATTAGTGGTAAACCCTATAACTATTCACGAGACTTGTGTAATAGCAATATCACCTGTAAAATCCCATTCAATTAACTATGAAAAATTTAGTTTTTTAAAAAATATCCTGAGTTTTCCTCACCATTTTCAAAGCAGAATTTGGGGCAATTTGTGGTTAACATAGAAAATGATTAGCTAAATGATGAATATAGTTCATGTTTCCTTTCTATCACCTGAGACAGAGAAAATTCCCCGTGTGTTTCTACTGTTCACTGAAGTCTCTCAAGCATCGAAGTTGAGCATTCTCAGTTGGAAACGAACAAATCACGGTCCATGGTGATCTAAAACTATAGCTGGGGTCAAGAAAATCGTTTCAAGAACTCCTCTTGATTTGAATGTGTCATTCAGCAGTAATACAATTTAAAAAGGTCCTCCTTAGGATGGATTTGAGTTGACATTGGCTTATTGGTGTTTTTTATATTAGTGTAATTACTTATATCAAAATACAACCAGTGGCTAGTAAACAATCTTGCACAACGGATACTAGAAAAGAACTTGTTAGAGAAGAAATTGAAGAGTAACATTAATTTGAGTAACTATGTTGACTAAGCTGGAATGTAGTTCGGGTTATACTGGGCCTAAAATGGGAAAACCATACTTGTGTAAGTGTTAAAGGTAAACTAAAAAAACTAACCGCAATCAGAAAAATATGGAAAATAGACATGATAAGCAAATGTGAATCAAGCAAGCAACAAAGAAGGGGACGAAGACAGTTTTCATGTAATGTTTGTATGCGTATACCAACACTACGGCGGGGAAGACATTTAGTTAGAAAGCATAAAAGTGAAAGAAATAAGGTAAATTACATTGTGAACCCGTTTAAAACTGAAATGACTGCAAGTGAATACTTAAACATATACTCTTATAGCACATATAGCTAAAGTACGAGATCTATACTTTAATCTAATTGGCTAATTTATATATTGAAAAACGAAAGAATGTCAACTTTTATGGTTGTAAGAGCTATGACCAAGTATCGACCAGAATAAATTTATTAGTTTATACTTTGGTATTTATTAAAACATTTACTAGAAACGTCATGTTTGTTTTGTGCTACTTACCAAATTTTATGTAAAAGCAATTGATGATGACCTCAAGTTATCACGTTATTTGAACTTGAAGTTGTACTTGAAATTGAATTTTCAACTCAATTTCGGCCTAGTAGTTGTATTTGACCATTTGTAAGTCAATTTTTTAATAGACAGTCAATTACTGGAAACAAACTTCAATACTTGAAGTTGACAATTCCAAGTAGTAATATTTGTACAAATTGAAGTTGACATGAAACTGACTTGAAGTTGATTTAAATTGAGTCGATCAATTTAATGTGCCTAACTTAAGATCAAAATAAAAAATATCACTCTTTATAACATGCTCGTTTATTCCTTTTAACACGTAAAAATACAAGAGGCTACACTTAATACTACTGTATTACAGTAAAACTAAGTTACCCCGAGGAGCTTTTTAGAATCAGCAATTGATTTTTGCTTCAAAAGCTCCAAAATAGATTTTAAAGTTCAGACAACCCTAAACTCCGTCGGTGATTACATAATGCTTGTTAATGTCAAAGGATTTCTTTTTCGTTTTTAGTTGACTGCTTGAACTATCTTCTGAGTCTACATTACCAACTAAATCAACGATTTTTTCTCTTTCCTCACTCATATTAATAACGTTGATTAAACCCATGAATTATTTTAACGTCATTATGGATTATGTACGAACAAGATTTCTGGAGCTTTGAGTTGCCAACAGTGTGGTAGTATCTTTTGTTTATTAAAAATACCCGTCGATTCACGCAATTTACTACAAAGCTTTTTCCAAAGCGCATATTTTATTCGTTCAGAAATGGTCAATTAATTAACTTTAACTGTCAACTATTTGTACTTCAGCAACTTGAAGTTGAATTGACTATGCTTCTCAAATGAAAAGGTTTATTTGGTAGTTGAATTGAAGTTGAAATTGAATGGTCAACTAATATTTTGTTACAAATTGAAGTTGACTTTAATTTAATTTTTTAAATAAATTGAAGTTGACTTGAAGTTGTAATTGAAACTGTAAGTAGCAACTACTACTTAAAGTTGTGAGGAGCCCTAATGATGAGTTATGTATTTTCGTGAATGGACAAATGCAAATTAAAAATCAAATACAGCGACGATTAAGTGATCGATGAACTGGAAAATCAAGCAATTTAGGTTTAACCTCGAATTACGAAAAAATATCCGTACAAATAAAGAAGGTTTTAAATTTAAATACATCCCTCATTATGAACACAACAACGCCAGTCAGAATGTACTGGGGCGAGTGAAGTTTCAGAAAATATCATAGTGGCCATAATAATTTGCCACCATAACCCGCATGAAAGTGCATCCCATGAAAAATTTGATGTCCCCAGATTCCAGTAAATTTAAATCTAGATTTTCGAAAATTCACTTTCTTGATCTGGGTCAAAACTTAAGATCACAAAGTTAAAAAAGGTAAAGCAAAGCAGGAGTTTCTGAATTTCAATGTCTAGATTTATTTCTTATACAAATTGTTTGGTAGCTCTTAAGAATTTGTCTGTAGAAGTGAATGTGAGCGCAGGTTTTGAACTATTTTTAAATCTTTTTTGGTTGTTGTGGATCGAATTTTTGCAATGGGCTGTTTTGAAATGTTATACCTGTGCAGTTATTTTCAAATATTTCTATAATCGCTTCTACATAAGATCTGGTATGATAAAATTTCAATACCATAATTCCTTTTCCACATTTACTTTAACTGCGCTACTTAAACAAAATTTCTCCAAACGTGCCCACCTTACCTGCACAAATACTAAATGGAACCCAACAAGATTTGATACCCATAAATGTTTGAATATTTTCAGAAAAGACCCTGAGCGCAAAAGGGGGAAAGATACGCTCGAAAGACCTGCTGTATGCCTCCATTTGTAATCATATTCAATACTCAGTGTGGGAAATTAGAAAACAAAATCACAAGTTGATATAATTGTAAAAGAGGCTGGCTTTTACTTTCCCGACCAGATTTTCGAACACTACCACCTACCACCTGACATACCACTTTACATACCACCTACCGGTAATTTTGCATACCACCTTCCACCTTACATACCACCTCACCTACCACCTACTGGCAGTCTTATATACCACCTACCACCGTCAGCAATCAAGTTTGTAACAATCAATTATTAAACTGTCATTCATTCCAATTGTTTCGGAATGACAGTTGATTCATTGTAAATGAAAGATGGGCGTGAATTTAGACGTGCTGAAATCCGAAACAATTGGTTTTACTTATTTCATTTGACAAATTGATACTGACGAACGAGCTTTCAGTGTATTTCAACTATGTGGAATGGTTATCTTCAGAAAGGCAGGGAACATATCATTGCTTAAATTTTAAAAGATACCATTTTCATTCCGTAAATTATGCTTTTTAAATGGGATCTCAGAATCTAGAATAGGTTTCAGAATTTAGCCGACAATATGTGGGAATCGTTTATTAATTCCCTTCAAAAACAAATCTATTGAAGCAGATTTTTGGTAGAAGTGGTTCTCAAGCTGTCGATTTGCATTTAGCGGAGTGCATTTACAGAAACTAGTTGAGATTGACTTTAGAAGAAAATAACTGGGGTAACAAGTTTTTTAAAAATTTTGGACGATATTGAGAAAACATACCCTGGCCCTATATAAAAATATACGTTTCATGATTTGAAATTAAGAGAACAACTTTGGGATTTACAATATATGAATAGACCACAGAAACATACCACCGAAAGGTACCGCTAGCATATCATTGAAATATACCACCAGCATACCACCAAAACATACCACCAACATACCACCAACATACCACCAAAACATACCACCAAAACATACCACCAACATACCACCAACATACCACCAAAACATACCACCAACATACCACCAACATACCACCAACATACCACCAAAACATACCACCAACATACCACCAACATACCACCAACATACCACCAACATACCACCAACATACCACCAAAACATACCACCAAAACAGTAGGTGGTATATAAGACTGCCGGTAGGTGGTATGTAAGGTGGTAGGTGGTATGCAGAATTACCGGTAGGTGGTATGTAAAGTGGTATGTCAGGTGGTAGGTGGTAGGTGGTAGTATTCGAAAATCTGGTCGGGAAAGTAAAAGCCAGCCGTAAAAGAATATTTGATGAAAGTTAAATAAAACATTGGTGTTGATCTAGGCAACAATTTGTTCACAACCGCAATGGCTAAGCTGTCATTCCAAATTGGCTTTTTCCGTTACGAGTTTTGGTTTTCTGTTAATGTGATATTTGTAATGTTATATTTGTAATGTTAATGTTACTCTTTTTTCATGTTTGTTCCCTTCATTTTGCTTTAGACTAGTTCAACCGTCACTAAATATTTTTTCATATTATATGATCGAATTATGCCCTCAGTCGAAATATAAAATCACCGAAGTAGACCAGTGACTTATTAAGTGTTGAAAATGCTGGGTCCAATTGCAAGAAAATATCTTTTCATTGGATACGAAACAGCAATTCGGTACGGTACTGTCCCCTTTGAATGGGAAACCAAGAGAAAAAAACGCGTGAGAGCAGCCCGGTCAAAATTCCGCATATTTCGATTCTATGAAAATGCTGGTTACTCAGCCTTTGGAATAGCCTGGTGTGGGATCCGGATGTGGCAACTCTCCGAAAAAAGTCAAAGCTCCCAAACAGATTTGATCTACTACAATATTTCTGTAATGATGACGGCAGGATGGGTTTTCCCAACTTGTTTGTATGTGAATTATATCCGGGCGAGAGACGAATTAGTAAGCTTAGCTTATGATTTCATGGTTCACAAAGTTTTGGTTATTTATTTATGAAAAACTAGGGGAAATTTTAATATCATGTTTACGCATTTAGAGAAGTATGTGCTACCTTGGAATTAAAGCACTAGTGCTCAAAAGCACATGACATTTCTGAAATATTTATTGCGAGTCTATGGTACATTCAGAACATTATATTTACTTCCTTTGCGATACTGATGTTCATGCCTGAGATGCCACTCCTTCTAACAGGGACCTTCGAATTTTCGGGATATATCAAATATCCTGTAATTGGGATTCAGGCTATAATAATACTTTGCTACCTCACCACTTGGTTCACAAACCAATCCATTTACTGCAATCCCGGTATTGAGTACGTCTTTGCCCTGCTATATATAATCAAGGAAATGTAGTTTTTAGACTTGTGTGTAAGATATCTCGACTCACTTGATATTGTTAGGTTTAGGCAATATGAAGAGGAGACTTTTCGTAACTTCCAAATTGCTCTTGTCTCGACTTATACGTTTGCACAAAGATGACAATCTTTATTTCGAAAATGAACGATATTTGATTATATTTAATAGTTTTTTCCTACGTTTAGAATCGGTCCGAAGAAGGGCAAGTACACAACCACAAGCCGTCTGCGTTTAGCCCAAGATTTGATCCTCAACTACAGAGCCCTCTATGTCTTGCACACCAAAGCCATGTACATTTGTATACTCACCCATCGTTTTACCTGCCAACGAGTGCAGTTATGTCATTCTGGCAACGTACAGTATTTTCGGAGCAGTCAGATCGGGTGGGACTGTAGCCCTAATATTTACGGGCAGCGGATTTTTGCTCCTTTATTATTTGTTCACCGTGTTTCTGATGTTCTCTAAAGTTTATTATCAGACGTCGGAGTCCGTGATTCGGAGCTGGAAACGAGAAAAGCACCTTCCATGGGTAGCTAAAGCTGTGAAATCTCTTACCCCTATTGCTATCTCCGTCGGAGGTCGTTATTTTGTGGATCATGGCATGATGCTCCAGATGTACCGAAGTGTATTAAAAGGAACATCGGATCTACTCATGCTCTAAATATTCTCGGTGTTGTTTCTTTAGCTTGCGATTAAATACGAACGGAAATTGCACATTCAATTAATTTATCATAATACGTTACAATCACATTACACACTATTGTTGAACTCACGTCGTGCGTCAATACTTGGGCAAATGCATGGTAATGAAAGTTCCTCTTTATAAATTTTATTTAGGTTTTGTGTTGCACTACAGTGTGCCAGTATTAATATTATGGTTTTCAATGCAAGTTAATTGTTTTGCATTATTTCCTCTCAATAAAGTTGTAATTGTCATTGTAAGAAGTATAACTTACGTACATAGGAGCTATAACCATGGTAACGATAGTTTAGTCTTTGAGTGAAACTTTGCATAGTAAAGTCCTGACATGATGACTTTAAAGCATCAGAAAGGAAGATAGAGTATCAAGGATACCAGTACCACTTTCAGGGGTGCATTTTCGGGGTGGTCCAACCTGAAAAATTTAGGACCAAGGAAAAACAAATGTTGACTAAGGCCCTCAGATTGCAGATATTATGTGTAAAGACCCACAAATCTATTTTGAGGGTTAGGGCCAGGGTAAAAATTATTTTATAAATCCACTCCTGATCACTTTCATGTAATTTGCTGCTCTTCTAGATCCCGGGGCTACATATTTTATAATCGGTAGTGTGTTCAAAGATCAATTCAGATGTACATACATGATTTTTTTATACTGTTGATGGGGGAATTTTCTTTAGTTGATTGGCATATTTTTCCATTGTATGATTGTTTGCATATTAACGAACGACACAGACAGTGTATCCTCATATCGCAATGCAAATACGGCAACTACAATCAACAAGGGCTTCGCAACCCCAAATGAATGCGTAGTTACAGAAAAAAGATAATAAAGTAAAACGGAAATCAAAGGGCAATTTTGAATAATAACATTGTTGGCATCCTTGATGATTTTTATTTACAAACAACTTATACAACTTAAACAACTTTATCAATAAGAAAAACTGCAAAAACACAAATACTGACAGGTGAACACATTAGGCATATGTTGCCACGCTCAGATTGTATGTTGAGAACAAATAACTCATTACATTCGTGGGATTTATTTTAAATACTGGATACTTTGCTGGTGGATGATCGGATCTTCCCAGACTTTTTCAGGTTCCCATTACGATGTCTCCAAACATGAACTCTGTAGCTTCCCTTGGATTTCAGAGCCACATTGCAGTAAGGGCAGTGGATTTTCTCTCCATTGATGAGATGACATTCGTAAATATGTGTCCTCAGTCTCTCTCGCTTCACAACCTTCTGACAAATCTTGCATGGAACAAATGGTCCAGCAACCCCATCTACCGACTGTACAATGGCCTTTACTTGACTCGGCGTGTACTTAATGCTCTTCTGGGGATTTAGTTTCGACTGACATGCTATCTTGTGGGAGGATCTTTTACTATTAATGACAGGCTTGCTCTCAGTAGAATCTGGCAGGACCGGATTCACAGTGGGCATCTTCATCATGTTAGACATGAGTGTTAAAGGGGAGGTGTTACTGGGAACAGAGGTGGGCACCTGGGTTGGAGGTTTGAGACCATATGCCGTTGAAACTACCATGCCCGAAGCAGTTGTGAACAGTTCAACATTGGAGTCAGAAGCTGGGACAGGTCTCGGAGGAGGAGTGTCTTCCTTAATATTGCTCTCTTTATTTTTCAGAATCGTAGTTTCCTTCAAATTTCGTTCCGGAGTATGTTTGGGGTACTGTGGGAATGTCATTGGGGGGCTGGCTTTCGTCGGGTAGACCTTCGTTGTGGGACAAGTAGTAGTTATTGCAGAATGAGTCCCACCATAGAAACCATGGTAAATAGGGCTTAACTGAGTATTTGACGTAGTGACTTTTTGGTGGCCAATATATGGAGACCGAGGACTTGATCTACTATTGTCTTCCGATTGGGGACGGATATTCTGGGCCGGATGGAGTAATGATGCATTGCCAGCTTCTATTTTCAAGGGGATGGGCTCCCTCAGTATCGAACTTGAGTATTCAAAGGGGTGAGTCGGTGAGGATTTTGATAGGTTGAGAGGTACCATCTTTTCGGTGGGCTAGAATTTAATATAAAAAATTACACCCCTTAGATTTCAAGTCTAACAGAACATTTATAAATTATAAGCGATTTTATATGTTTCTAGGCCAGTTAAGATAATCTTAGCCAAATCTGCCATGCTGTAAATATTTAATTGTAGTTGCTTTTAATCCCTGGTTTTTAGAATCATTATTATTATTACCTCAACAACTTCAACCACCGGTTTGGTGGGTTGAATCTCAATCCCATCAATTCTAAGGAACTGAGCCGTATCCATAAAACCCGAAATATTTTCTTGGTAGACGGATACCCTTCCTAAGTATACAAATTCCAGGACGTGGTTCAAGTCATAGGCAGAAATCCCATCCATTGTAATAATCGGGTGACTCTCTGGACTCTCCTATGAATTTTAAAAATGAATATAACTTAGAAATGACACACATAAAAAATCCTGTATCTTACCATCACTCTAAATAATTATACATTTATATGCTTAGAAATCAAACTTCAGAACATTAAGAATATTTTAATTACCGATAAAATACTGGCCAAAAAAGGACTGTACATAGACAGAACAACTTTATGTGCCTGAATCTCCATCATTCTACCATTATGATCGCATTGGAGCGTCACATCGGCCAAGGCCTTCGTCTCATACAACTGTTGGAAGACCAGCTTGAGCTGACATTCGAATTCATTCCATTTCAAACAGAATTTCCGAGGCTCTCGTATCAAATTCATTCTCAATTCTCACTACCAAATTACTAATATTTATTTATTCAAAAACAAGGACAATTCCCAAGGATACAAATTTAATGTCAAATGCCCAACAGTGGTGTAAATTCCCGTTCACGTCAGTTATGGACCGTCCCTATCTTTATTTACTACACGAGACTGTTCTCTATTCTTTTTTTTTTACAATACTACAGTAACAGGGTAATTATCCCTCCTTGTCAATGAGAAGCTACAATTGAAGTGAGAGGAGTTACTGTGTGGTTTCGTTTTTATATAGAAGTTTGTCCCTGCTGATTAAGCATTAGCCATTATTGCATTTGTGTGTGTGTACAATTATGTGGAAAGAGATAGCTGGAACTTGGAATAATTAATTATTGAACTTTGTCTCCAAATGAGTCCTCAACCATCCGTTCCGTAGTCAAACCATATTCCCGAGAAGAGAAGAAATGCGTAACCCAAATCAGATATCAAAGTGTAGAATGTTATCAGTTAAATAGGAGCAATAGCTTAAAGTCTATATTCCGAACGTTATTTTTTTTGTAGTATATGCACTCTCAAGTATAATCAAAATAACAGAGGAAATACGAGGTTTCAACAACCTCAACTGTTCCTAGGTGATAAAAGATTACTCAAACTAAACGGTAATAATAATTCTCCAGTCCATAAGGAGTGAGACAATAACAACTCTGTCATAGATTGATGCATCACATTAGCACTATCACCTAGCGTGAACATCCCCAGTAGCAATAATACCTTCAGCCGTATGTATACGTATGTATATAATGTAGCTAGCATTTCGGATACAATAAACAAACGTTAGCTTTTACCAGTCATTTTTTTCCCGAACTCAGTATATCTCCCTTTATCTGCAACAAACAACCTGTGTACTCAATTTCTGTTGCAATTAGCAATATTAGCATGCACCTCTGTTCAAAGGCCTCCTCGCACGCCAGGAGTCAGATATACATGGTAGAGATTCAGAGAAGACTGATATCCATAGGATTCCCAGGGAGTCATCAAGGATCCATTGAGCATGTGAGCTACAAATACATATATGGTGTAAATACTAATCTTATCTCAATATATTTTTCTCATTTTTGCAGTTCACGTGTATAGTCAAGATTGTTATTACAGCAAATATCAGTGGTGTCCTCACAACGGAAGTTACATGGGTTTCAACGTCAAGCATTTATCAGTGTAGTGGGCTCTCTTCCCTGGAAACAAATGCAAAACAAATGTTTAAAATGTAATGGAACAAAAAATATATGTTTTCTCGCGAAACTCGACTATGCTTGTGCGCAAATTAGAGAATGTAATTTCCTCTCATTCCAAGGAATCAAGCATGGGTGCTTGCAAGTGTGCTAAAATGTGCAGATGGTTTGAAACCACAGCGGAAGTCATTCCTTTGATTCGTCCATATTTTACTGATAATTTTCAAATGAGCATTCTCTGCTGTCACAAGAATTATATCCATTCCCAGCTACTGCTACGTGCATTTTTTTCATTATAATAGCAAATAGGAGTTTACGACAATGTTTTGAAATTTAGAGATAATGTTCTGAAATTTTAGGAAAATGTTCTGAAATTTCAGGAAAATGTTCTGAAATTTCAGGAAAATGTTCTGAAATTTCAGGAAAATGTTCTGAAATTTCAGGAAAATGTTTTGAAGTCTCAGAAAAATGTTCTGAAGTTTCAGAACAATTTTCTGAAGTTTCAGAACAATTTTCTCAAATTGTAAGAAAATGTTTTTTATGAAAAAAACAGCAGTTCAGTACTGGAAGGGCCATGTTTTTGTATTGTCGTTACAAAGTCAGACCGCTGTAATTTAAGCCAAGGAATGTCACCTTGCCCCAAATCCTAACACAGTTTGAAGCTCCTTCAAAAAAATGTCATTCATTGTCCCGAGCACTTGAGCTATTTTATTACAGTATAGTCCAAAATGAGCAACATTAAGCAAGAGTTTGTAATATTGGGGCATTGTGACACAATTGATCCCATTTTGTCATCCGATCTCTGGAACGTATCAAAGGCTATTTAGTCATGTTTACAGTTGAGAGTATATATACACAGAATAAACATTTCGTCTCCTTGAACCATTACTTGGTATTAAACGTATCTCTCTCTCTCTCTCACCTGGATGGAATGTGCCTGTCACTCCGAGACCTGACACATGACGTTTAAGCTTCTGGATTTAGTAATACGAGTACTGGTAAAGTACAAACGTCGTCAGCCCCACTGTGATAACGTGTTGGGATAAAAACGTGAACAAACATTCAGCGTAATTGTGACTAACATCAGGCCTTATCTGTTTTTTTTCCGAGCATATACCTGCACAATCTTGCTCGCTCATTCCTCCTGCAGTAAAATCTCCCTGTAAGAGCTCACCTCATTCTAGCATTTTTCATTATGTGATAATAGTTAAGCGATTTTTCTGCGCATTTAGTTGGTAATACGTTGTAACTCGAAGGAACAAGTTCATTTTTTTTTCAGCACAGCACTGACATATTTACTACTTATATATAAGGGATCCTGGGGTAGGAAACGCTTACTTTATTCCTTTTACGCCGTCCCACATGCTTCCCATTGTATATAGAATGCTCGCGTGTGGGTCTCCAGAGTTCTCAGTAACCTTTTGATGGCACATGTGCTGGAGCTAAATAGTAGATTATAAAATATATACACAAATACATATTTACCTATGTATATCTTGAACGCAACTTGTAAATTAGAAGAGACTCGTGGGGGTTCCTGATCCTAAGGAGAAAAATTAGCGTTGTCACAAACAGCTACAAATATCGCTGCTCTCATGTGAAAAATGCATTTTTAAGAGTGACCTTCAAGTAAAACAGTCAACTGTATACAGAAAAGAAATTGCATTCAAAATGTTCATTAGAAAAATGCTTACGCAATATAGTAACTTTATCTATAGGCATAATTATTACTCAAATGTAATTCATAAAATCTATCTCAAGTGCATTCCTTTTCATTCACTGACTCCGCACACGTAACAATGTGAGGTCTATCTCTGGTGATGAACTTCAAACTCCTAATATCCATTCAAATTGTTATTTCACGTGAAGTCCAAATGATAAATATTACCTTGGAACTGGAAATGCTCCGACTCTTCAAAGTGATAACAGCGGACTGGAGAGCATGTAAGTTTGCATTATTACAAAGCACATGGGCAAGGAGCCTGTCAATAATGCTAATTGTGTATATACACAGGGCTTAAAATTTGTAGCCAGCACGTTACACTTTCATCATTTTCTCTTTACAAGAATAGCCATAAAATAATTTTAAAAAATCCCTCATACTCGAGCCCTCCTATATAGAGTATAGAAATTAGCATTGTGGTAAATGGGCATGGATGCAAATATTCTTACATCAATATTCATACCTTCCCCCTTGTAACATCCCAATTGAACACACTTACAATTAATAGCTTTCTCATATCGTGTAAATATTCCCTGACCATGATAACTGTTTCTAGTTGAGTGAAACTTCCCAGGAAATGAATTTATCACTTGCGGTTATCCTAAATGTGCGAATACTCCAATTGATGCAAGTGCATTTGGTCAAATGTAAATACATGCAAATGGGACGGAAAAATCGCTGGGTCATGTATATTGTACGAACATTGAAATATACTCAGGATCACGTCACACACACACACAGTACTTGAGACAAATACGGGACCTACTGTGAAGAGACAAAATGGAATGGTTGTAATTTTTTGAGAAAAAGCAAAATGATTTAATTCCGCTAAATTTTTTTGCACACGTACAAATTCCTGAAACTCCTAAAATCAGAAGGTACTGCATGCATATAGTTAGTCCTCAACATTAGCATTCCCTGAAGTGCAAAATGTACCAAGAGCATAAAAAGTTTATAGTCAAATTAAACCAAATGCATTAAAAAGTAAAAGTAAAATTTGGGCAAAAACAATTTATGTGGGAAGTACAAACGGCCAAGGGCAAAGTGAGAAATCTATAGTGAATCACAAGTGAACGTGTACATTGAAAATTGAAAGTAAATTGGACGAAGAACATTAAAATTAAAATGCAGCATGTGCAATTATTGCATCATGCTATCTTGTAGTGCAATAAAATCAATGCTTATATGTACACATAGGTTTATTACCATTGAATGAAAATTATGCGCCGTGGATTTTGCATTTTTGCACAATTATTGCAGCAGAATTTATGGATACTTATAGAATCATTCAGCCTGGCTCAATCCGCCTTTAAAAGTCATATGTTTAGTTCATTTTTCCTGGTAACCGCATGTTTTTTTGAACCTTTGAAAACAATAGAATTGTTTAAGAGGAACGGGAGTCAGTTGAAACATGATGACGAGGGACGACGTACTTTTCCAACGAGTTAACAGGAACTTCTTGTGTTATCAATTGCACACTCATGACGAGAGGGGATCAGGACGTTACAAAGTTCAGGCTGTTGAACAACCTTTTTTATAGCTGTTTGTCAAATAAGCAATATTGTTGTTGTTGTTCCTCATCCATGTCATTAATGGCTAACGTCTGTATATATGCAATAATAGTCATTTCAATTATTGGGAAACCCTCTCCTATTCCACAGGTTAGCGTCACTCTCGTATCATTTACAGCTTCTATGGCGAAAGTCAATGTCAGGGTTTTATACACTAGGCCCTGTGTATATAAACTATACTTTGACATATATATAAAGAACATAAACTGTACACACTTTCTGCCTCTCCAAAAGAACAATTCTGAAAGTACAGGCTTTTATTATACACTCTTAAAAGTAGAAAAATTATTTTGGGGCATAATGAGAGCGGTTCAATGGGTCCAAAAATATTTTGTCCTTGACCAGAAAATGCACATAGAAAATAAGTATTGAATAAGAGACATTATGTCCAATATGTAATTACGTAAGTGTAAAGGTGTATACTTTTACCTTACACTACGCACACAATACAAATACAGATTGGTACTGTATTTGTACTGAAACTGTGGAGCTCTCTTGGACTCTGGTCATTGACAAGGGATCCAAATATTTTCGGGTGTTTTATAAATAACAGAGTGCCACTGTAAATGCTGTAAGTAGTAAAGTATACGTAGAAAGTTTGTTCCATCCGTTGGATTTATTATGACGAAATTTATTGCAAATTATCTGTCTTTTCCAAGAATACAAAACAGTATGTATATACACACTAGTGTTCTTTATTTGTCAGATATGGTTAAAGCCGTTAATCCTCTCGGGTCTGGATAAATCTAAAGTGCCATAATTATTTATAGTTTTTGTCCTAGAAAAGAGTCTGCTCATAAGTGCATTCGTTAAGCAGTAAACAATCATAACCAGCTGCTCTAATTAATGTTAAAAATTGACTGTAGTAATTGCACGTGTACAAATATTTTTGCTTCCATAAAGTAATTATTGCTCCTGGAATGTATCCCTTATAAAGAGATTGTATATTTTACTGCAAGAATGTTTTTAGAGCTTGTATTTATGTTATTGTCATTGCTAATGATATTTTAGAAAAAATGCATTAAAATAATATATGCATGACAAGCGAAAAAAGTAATGTAATAAACAAATAAATTAATATTAAATTCAAATTAAATTTTCAGCGCAGTGTAATAATTTATTATTACTACAATAAAAATTGATTTAAAAATTCAGCCAATTATTTAGTGCACTAATTTATTAGGAATATTTTAAAATGATATGAACAGTTGCATGGGAAATGAATAAACTGGATTGTTTGCAAGAAGTGAAAAGTTATTCTGTTATTTTCTAGTCAACAATAAAAATCAATGGATCTGAGAGCATTTTTTTCTAATTTTTTTCTCGAAATAATGCTTGGCGAATCGAAAGACTATTGTTGCATCGCGTCGCCGTGTCTGTCCGCAACGCTCAATTCCGTTTTGACTTTGAACGTGTCCGGACGTTCACTTAACTTCCTCCCGTCGACTGAATTTTCCAAAATGGCAGACGAAGACTGCCTCAACTTTTTTACTTTGGGGAGCGATGCCCTCCCGAACAAGGCCGAGGGTCAGGATTTGGATGGTGGACGTAAGTTTGTTTAAGAAAATATTTAATTTAATTTAGGAAATGTATAGGTGGGATTAATTGTAATTTATTTGATTTCTTTTGATTTTTATTAAAAAGGTGACCGCCGTCGTCGCAAGAAGGTGAGCGCATCGCGAGACCGGAGGCGAAGGAAGAAGACCGCATCGTCCAGGGATCGTCGCCGCAGGAAGTCTGGTGCGATGAACAGGAGACGCAGGAAATCGGCCGCAGGGGGTCGAGACCGAAGGCGCAGGAAGAGCGCCAGCGCAGGGAGGGAGAGGCGCCGTCGTCGTTCCGCAAGCCCTGCAGCCATGGCAGCCAATCCTTGAATGTCAACTGTATAATTACTATTACTCAAACCAATCCACAAAAATAACTATTTTGTACAGTATAACGATAATATTGTAAAAATCTCTGTGACAATTTGAATCTTTATGCCTTCCAACTTGAACAGTTAAGAGGTCAAAATAAATCAATATTCATCTATCCTGTGGTATACAAAGCTTGTTTTTTTGTCTTATAGTCAGCTCATCGATGCGTAGTAGATATGATCTCTGTTTAATTAAGCCTATTATTTCGGTTTTGTAGTAATTCAAAACGAAGATAAAATACTTGCACATACGATGCAGAGTATGCAGACGCCGAGCATGACTATAGTTAAGAATTGAATATAATTTATATCATAAGTAGAATGCAGGTGTATTACACTATCTGTACTATATGATTGTGTTGAGGCGCTTCACATTTTTGTTTCTGTGCATCGGTCATAATTATAGCACTGCTTATAGACGTCTGCATCGGAAACTTTGATGTCCATGCGGAATGGTTTCAGTCAATTGTGCATCGAGAATTCCGATGTGACATAGGAGCATTTGAAGTTCGACCAAGCTATATACCTTATTAAGGGAATATGGGACGTTGGGATTTTGGGTTCCGATGCGGGATGATGTTTCGGGGTATTTGGATAGTTTTGGGAAATGTGACGCGTATTTTGCGATAATTTTTGGAGATGGGAATGGCTTTTGAGAATATTGATGTCGATTAAGAATCACCAATTCTGGACTAGATTATGTATGCGAAGGATGCGGCGCGAATAGTCTGTAGAATCCAATGAATTCGAGTAACAAACAGGCAGGGTTGAAATTAAGCAGTTTGCGGGATTACTTAAAGACATTGCTAAGAGTACTGCTAAGTTTTGTATAGTGTTAACAAATCATTAGAAATCGCTACTCGCATCGGCTATCGGCTCAAAGAGACTCTTTTGAAGGAAAACATTTCCGATTAAGGCTTTAAAAGACTGAAGTCAAATTAGCTGTTGTTTATGAAATAATTCATTAAAGTGTTCAATGTCCAACTGTACCACAGCACATTCACCGATTCGAAGACACGGATATAAGCCGGCGTTGTCAGTAATTTGTAACGCAATGTAAATTCCGCTGGGTCTACTACATGCGCTGTTCCATTGGGATCAACTAGAAGTTCAAGCCCAACTGACGATTTATTGGAATGGCCACGGGGGTCCTGTTGGACCAATGTTGAACCCACAACTGACCGACGGCGTACTGGGATGAGACTTTTGGGTCATAGACTTTGGGGCCACATATCGTATAGTTGTCCCAATACTATTGTCATGTTTATTATTATTCCTTTAAGACTAGGATGCATTCAAAAATTAAAATTGTTTCTGTAATTTTCAGTTGTATAATTGGCTGATACACATTTCACATCGTCATCAGTGTCATCAAAAATCCCGATGCTGACGATTGTACAGTGCCAGTCTTCGCCAATTTAGGGACATAAGGACATGAAAGTAATTCTCAGTTGTCAGTTGTATAATTGACTGAAGTACATTCCACATCGTCATAAAAGTTCCCGATGCAGACGATTGTATTGTACAGTGTCAGTCTTCGCCAATTCAGAGAAACAAGGACGTGAAAGTAATCCTAAGTTTTGTATAATTGACTGAAGTACATTCCACATCGTCATAAAAGTTCCCGATGCAGACGATTGTATAGTGCCAGTCTTCACCAATTTGGAGATATAAGGACATGAAAAACATTAACAGAGTCTAAAATAGCATCAAGCGTAACCCAACGGTAGTAAGAAATGCATTTGACTGCATTTGTTCCATCCCTATCTAAAGACCTATAAACTGCGACCTTCAGAGAACAGTTGGCTGTCAGTTGCTATTTTTTTGCCATTAATTATATCCTATCTACTAAGTTGAAAGAGCGGGCCGTCTTCGTCTTCGTCATCGTCATCGTCTTGGTGTAATACGAATTTGAGATTCAAATTTCCGCGCGCTGTTTTTCATTGGCTGAGCCAGAAATAACTGGCTAATTAAATTATTAAAATTATTTTTTTTTTAAATTAAAAAAAATATTAAAGCATTATACTGTTTTGTGCTTTTTCTTTTTCCTCTTTGAATAATTTTGCTCAAAAATGAAAAAAGGATGCTAAAAAGTCTTAATAATTTGAAAATTAGTAAAAAAACTTTTTATGGATTTGAGATTCAAATTTAAGCGAGCTTTATTTTTATTTGCTGACCCAGTAATACCTGACTAAATAAATTATAAAAAATATTCTAAAAAAAATAAAAATATTACTCACTAGCAAGGGCGGCGGCATTGCACGGGCAGACGTCCACAACCAAGACGGTTCACTCTTTCAAATTAGAAATTAGCCTAATTATATAATGCCAAGTTTAACATTTTGTATAAATTACAAATAATTATACGCGTGAAGAAGGCCCCAAGGGGACATACACATATAACGTTATCATATGGGTGGGTGGTCAAAATTGAAAATTTTAACTCATGCTAACTGTATACATGGGTTATTGAGAAGAATTATAACGTTATCATTGAATGCACCCAAAAACCATCTTTTCATATCAAACAGCACTCAGTGACTGGGCTATCTACAATAAAATGAGAAACTACAAACAAAGACCAGGAGTAAATCATTGTGTGCCAACAGACCGTGGTTAATGGACCGTTAACATTCGTTACATTCATGTCCCTCAATGTAATCCGCGTGTACATCAGCTGGAATGCAGACAACTTTAAGTAACATTGTCTCATTTAATTAATAAAAATCTTTTACCAAAATTGTGTACACCAAAGAAAAAATTTGGGCTAGTACCTTAAAGGGTCAACGCCAAAATAGCCACAACTGAGAAGCACTCTTTGTGGAACAAATTGCGAAAAGGGTGGAAGGAAGCCTGCCCAAATAAACCAAGTAGGTGTTAAAGCAGTATTATAATTGGTGAACAGAAAGAGACTAGACTAGTCTATTGCTACTTAAACATACGGCTGACTTGACAAGACTTGACTAGTTGCGGGTCTAAACTTCAAAGTATGTACTAGATTTGACTAGGTAGCCTGGCGGGCAGCAATGGTTTGTATGGGGCTTGAGAAAATAAATATCAGTGCCATAATTTTAAATTTTGGTGACATTTGGCTTGTGCATGCTAACGTTATCAGTAGGTCGTCTATTTCCTCAAAGCTAACCAATGATAACCAAAAGGTACGTGGGTCTAAATTATGACGAAAAATGATAACGTTATAAATGTATGTCCCCCAACTCAGAACAACACATAGTCGGCTAACACGGCATTCGGCTTCAAAGCATGCACCCTAATAAAATCTAAACTTCCCAACCGATTTCAATGCAAATGATTTCCCCGAACTCGGCATGAAGAGTTGTGGTGGTACATCTCGAAAAACCGCACAATATCCCGCCCCGTAGAAATTCCAATTGCCCAGCCCCATATGGGAAAATATCAATGTACTCTAATAACATCTCAAGTTCTTAACTGATTTCAACAAAAATGGGCTCCCCGTACTCAGCATGAATAGTTGTGGTGGTACATCTCGAAAAACCGCCAAATTTCCCGCCCCTAAGAAATTTCATTTACCCAGCCCCAGATGAGAGAATTTCAATGTACTCTAATAACATCTAAAGTTCTTAACCGATTTCAACAAAAGTGGGCTCCCAGAACTGTGGTGGTACATCTCGAAAAACCGCCAAATTTCCCGCCCCTAAGAAATTTCATTTACCCAGCCCCAGATGAGAGCATTTCAATGTATCCTAATAAAATCGAAACTTCCCGACCGAATTCATTGAAAATGGTCTCTTTGAACTCATAATTATGAGTTGTGGTGGTACATGTCGAAAAACCGCCAAATTTCCCGCCTCAAAGAAATTTCGTGTAACCAGTTCCAAATGAGAGAATTTCAATGTATCCTAATAAAATCGAAAGTTTTCAACCGATGTCAATGAAAATTGTAGTTGTTGAGGTGTCTGTGACTGATACACAGTAAAACCCCGATGTAGTTTGATTTACTATGAAAGTTACTGATTCCTCATATAAATAAGTAGTTGACTTTCCCGAATTACTATTCTAAATATTAACGACAGTATTTATTGATATGTTAACTGTTCCGTAGTTTCATTGGAATCGGTTGCGAAGTTAACATTTTACAAGGATACATTGAAATTCTCTCATTTGGGGCTGGCTAAATGAAATTTCTTCGGGGTGGGGAAATTTGACGGTTTTTTGAGATGTACCACCACAACTATTCATGCTGAGTTCGGGGAGCCCAATTTAATTGAAATCGTTTGGGAACTTTAGATTTTATTAGAGTACATGTTTTGAAGCCGATGAATTTGTTGGCCGATGAGTTGGGGCTGAGCCTGAGTTGGGGCCTTTTTCACTGCTATCAAATCATTGCAATCCCAGTTTTCCCATCCACCTTGGTGGATGGCTTGAATGCTAGTTATTATGAAACCTGAATAATTATTATTGTTGGTATTACTGAGATTGCAATAATAATTATTATTTAAAATATTATTTCCACAAAAATAATTCTTTCACTCTTTTCAAATTAAAACTAATAAAATTATTTCCGATTCTTTCAAAGCAGAAATTGAATCGTTTTTTAATATCTCCTTTCATTTGTTTTCACATGCAGTCATGCAGTGTTTACGGGCACCTTGGTATCTTAATCAACCTGAGTATTCAAGGCTAAATGGTACATTTGACCAATATAGTTCTCTGTTCTCTATATAATTTTAAGTGTCCGTTTTTTTCGAACTACGGGAAATTGTTGTCTTTACGGTTTTGCTCGTCATCTACAAATACACACAAATTTTCTCGTGGATATTATTTTCTGTAGGAAGTTCCTTCCTGTCTTTCCTATACAAACTCCGACACTCCGAACCCTACTTCAAAGGTGAGAGATTTTGTAAAAATGATTTTTATAATTGATTATTTTATTCGTTATTCCACTTGTACGCCAGTTATCTGAATTATCAGAACTGCAATAAAATTAATAATTAGTTTAGTAAAAATTGAGCCTGTAGTTAATAGTATCAAATTCTATTTAAAAAAATTCAGCGTCGGTCCAACAGAAATACTTCCGTTCCCGAAATCAGGGCCCAAATTGAAAATTGAGTATTCAAAATGCTTCCAATAATCTGGTACAAAATTAACTTTTACTAGATATACACAGATGGTTAATGTTCCTGAACCTTTTTGAAGGTTTTGATACTCTAAAATATGTAGAATAACCAAATAAAACAATTAACTGTGGGGCAGCATACATCCAAGGAAAGGCAACTAGGAGTTACCAAAACCCTTAATTAAAATTGTCTACCGCCTCCTTCCCAAGGCTCTGCATACCCTTGAATCGAGGGAGAATTGAATGCAAATCAGAACCTGGGCAAGGACCGGTCCACAATTGCTCTAATCCAGTCTCAACTTCTTATTTCATCGTCTCAGGAGCTATGGGATTTTATTATTAATTTTTTAAATGCAGCATTATTTACAATTTCTTCACATATAGTCCCACAAAACTGCGCATCGGGACAGAAGTACTTACTTGACAATGACGGGTCACTTCTCAAGAGCTCCTTAATCCTGAAGGTTCTCCACGGATCAGATAATTCACGTATCCTATCCTGAAATTAAATATCCTGTCAAGCCTACTTTGATCTTCCCGTTGTTGCCGTTTGCCGTATACATAAATATAGCCAATTTGCGAGAGTTATATTGTTGTGAAAGCCGTAAAAGATATTTTTAAATTGTAACTCTAAAAACGGCGAAATCAATCGTTTTAGTACTGTAGAAGGCAAAGGTGTACACCGTACATAGCCTAGCCTATATCCTTCCTAATTTTAAAATTTGGACCCAGCCAACAAATACGACCCAAGGCCGAATTGATCAGCCTATGCTACATCCTTCATATATGGGAAGGGCCGTGCCTATGTACAGTCTTACACTTTTTGGCAAAATAACCCAATTTATTCTATACCCCTTCTACATTTCTCACCTTATATGCTTTTCGCAATCCACAGACTATATTTAATGCATTCTATGGTTCTCCAATCATTAGAAACCCTGCTTCAAGTTCCGGCTATATGGGATAGGAATGAAATATAGTTGAGTTTAGTTTCCTTGGCCATAGACCCTAAGAGCAGGACAGTTTGTCGATCTCACCTTGATTTCCACCTGAAATCCTTCCCAAGTTTTAAACGTAAAAAGTACTTAGGAATTCACAAACTAAATACCATAAGAAGCATTTCCGATAGTCAGCTACACAAGACAATTGTGTATGTATTAACTGGCTGACAACATACTCATAGTAAATCCCATTTTAAATTTGAATCTCATCTCAAACTCAAATTTCCACTCAAATGATTGAGTTTCCACTGTATTATAATATTTAGAACTTTAACTAGTGGGGTTTGCAGCGCAGATCAATGAGAAACCCCACAATATTTTGACGTCTGATATGCACCATAACAAATAATATCTGGAAGTAACTGGCGAAAATCCAACCTATTTTGTAGGTTATGTTTTAACGTATGTATTTTCCTGAACCATATTTTGTCTACAAGGCTCTTCAAAAAATTCCTTGCGACATATAAACAGCCTACAAATAGGTCTATACGTAGGATAGGCGGACATCTTTGGTAGAAGGCGTTGAATTTCTCCTGAAAACCTGGAAATACATAGAAGGAGCATGGGACTATTCCGATCTGGAAATCACACCAGAGCTATCTGTATCTAAGGAGCATTGCAACCCTCGGGCATTAATTACTTTTAATTCGCCTTAATTTTTGTCAAAAATGTCAATGTTAATAAGGTAGAAAATCTCATCGTGCCCCATTGTCCAGTTAGCTCTTCATTTAAATAGTGATAAATTGGGATTTAACCGTTTGTTATAATTTAATATTGTTAGATTATTACTGAAATTAAAGCAGCACTTATAGGTTCCTTTTGAAGTAGCGATCGTGTTACTCCTGGCAGTTGCAAGGATGAGGAGTCACTGGGCTTTAGTATTTGTACATCTCGGGAGAGAGAAAAAGTGTGTAGTCTTATTTTGACGTTCGTCGTTTTAACAGGAACGCCTTTTCGTCTTTACCAACAAACACGTACATATATTTGCAGTCATCCCTCTCTCCGACTTTATTTCACGTTTATGAGCCCTGTGACCTCAAATATTGACCCAAGCCAATGTCAAATTTTAGAAAATCTGGAACTAAATTATCTAAGGAATGGGAGACTCAAATATCTTATGAACCACTCCCTTTTGTGTGCTACAGGGTGGCAAATGTTTATATTTTTCTAACGCGGCACACTTTAATGTTTAGCTTATGTTAAGTATTTTTTCCCGAGAGAAGAGTAAGAGTCCTTTAGGAATTTTTGGGACACTTATATACAGCAGTAGAGTGGACCGTAGATATGTATAATGTAATAAACATTCCTATACAGAAATAAAGATCTCCTAGGAAGCAAAAAAATTCATCGGTATTTGACTTTAATTTACGTAACGATCCCTCCTCACACAAGCAAAACAATATTTAACAACAGTATACATCCTGATCATTTAAATTGAGATTCTGGAACGAACTTATTAGTGCTCTCTTTAACCCTTTATCTTCTCCGTTCCTCTTCCTCTTCTTCCTCATCCTCATCGTCGTCTTCCTCCTCCTCCTCCTCTTGGGGCCTCTTTGGGGGTGGAGGGGGAGGTCTCTCATCGGCCTGTTCCTCCTCATCCTCCTGATCTTCAGCATCACTCTGGTCCTTGCCAGTTCCGTCATCAGAGAATTGCTCAATCACTGGGGCACAGTCCTTCTTCGTCTTCTCCCAGCTACAGACTGTGATGGACTTGATTTCGAGGGAAACCCATTGATGACGGGATGAGGACCGCGAGGGTAAAGAGTAGGCTCAACTTGAGCACGAGTCGGAGGGAGATCATCTGGAAACAAAACACAAAAAAAAACAAATTAGCACGTCAAACTAGAAAAAGAAATCGGAATTTCATATTGCCCCAAAAAGTTTAAATCTCCTTTGTAATCAAACGACCAGCCTCAAAGATTTGCTATAAGAGTAGAAATCCATATAAACATCATTGAAACTAGAATCGAAATTCCCAAAAAAAATTTGAACCCACATATTTTATCCACAACTCTTTAAAATCTTCAAATTCTCCCTCAATTTCTCGCTTGTACAATGAATTAATACTTTTATTAGAACAAAAATTACCATTGGGGTAAACGGAGACTGTTAACAATATTTCTGCCGAAAGCATTTATGTAGGGGATTATCATTTGTACTGAGAATTTAGATTGAATAAGTATAATAAAAAATAATTAAATTATTTTAAGTCTAAAAATCCTGCAATATCTTCCCTGATTTACTTTTTTATAGAGGCAAGGTGATACAAAGTTTTTTACTACACTGGTACTTACTTAACTTCCTCCCGTCGAATGAATTTTCCAAATGACAGACGAAGACTACATCAACTTTCTTTACTTTGGGGAGCGATGCCCTCCCGCACAAGGCCGAGGGTCAGGATTTGGATGGTGGACGTAAGTGTTTTAAGAAAATATTTAATTTAATTTAGGAAATGTATAGGTGGGATTAATTGTAATTTATTTGATTTCTTTTGATTTTTATTAAAAAGGTGACCGCCGCCGTCGCAAGAAGGTGAGCGCATCGCGAGACCGGAGGCGAAGGAAGAAGACCGCATCGTCCAGGGATCGTCGCCGCAGGAAGTCTGGTGCGATGGCCCTGCCCAAGCCCTATGTTTGACCCGTCACCTATTTACCTAAGATTCCGCTCGCCCCACAGTATCGAATTGTGCTGTAACTTTGAAACTTTAAGGTAGTAATCATAATTATTAAACAGGTGTACTATTGACGGAGTTTGATATTTTGTGACGGATACCGTACGTATTCGGAGTTTTGGAATGAATATTGATGGTAATGGCTATTCCTAATTATTTTTGTCTTTAATGTTGCAGAGTACAAGCGACGGCATTTAATCACATATCCAGTGGTTCATTTGAAGGAGAGTTGTGTTGTCCTGTTGACTTTACCACAGGTGGAGATTTTGCAGACCCATTGGGTTTACCAAGGGTGGAGAGTGGTTGGGACCCATTGGTTTTACCAAGGGTGGAGAATGGTTGGGATGACTGGAGGCAATGTTTAAATGTCGTTAAACATGGAAATAGAGTTTCTATAATAGAATCATGTTTAATAAATAACCGCATGTAGCCACTATTCAAACAAATAAAGCTCACACAAAATATGAGGACTGAACCCGATCAGATTGTCTTTTCAAACTGGCTTTTGAAGCTGGGCAATGGCGAGTTTTTAAAATCTTTCGGTCTACCCGATGATAAAGTTGAAATACCTCACGATTTTATTTGAGTAGGATCATTGGTAGAAGAGATATTCGGTGCAAGTTTTAGTGCCTTGGATGCAGCTGAATTCACCAAAAGAGCAATTCTATGTTCTAAGAATGATGATACCATAAGGCTTAATAAAGATGTATTAGGTAGATTAAATGGTGAGTTTCTGCATTCCCTTACACCGACAGGAATGCCTCCACATAAACTTACTTTAAAAGTTGGAGCAATTAACATGCTTTTAAGAAATTTAAATACGAGGAAAGGGTTATGTAACGGTACAAGACTAATAGTTAAGAACTTGGCCAATAATGTCATTCATGCACAAATTCTGACAGGAAGTGCTCAAGGCGATATAGGATTCATACCTTGAATAGATTTGATTCCGTCCGACCCGGACATTCCATTTACACTCAAAAGACGACAGTTTCCTGTAAGAGTCAGTTTTGTAATGACTATTAATAAAAGTCAGGAACAAACTTTTGATCGCTTGGGAATATATTTGCCGTCTCCCGTTTTTACACACGGTCAATTATATGTTACATTTTCAAGAGCAACATCAGGAAAAAAAGTTAAAATAAAAATAGTTGATACTGAGCATCAAGGAAAGATAATTGTTGGCAGAAATGAAACATTTACAACAAACGTTGTATTTAAGGAAGTTTTTGATCGATAACTTAACACATTTATAAATGAATGCGGGACTAACTCCCAGCCGCGATCTACGGATCAAACATGGGCATGGGCAGGGCCTTGGTGGGAAGTTCCCAAGTGCGCTCAACCATGATATTTTGCAGGCTTTATTTTCTTATGTGTAAATAAAATTCATCAAGCAGCACACAATATTCAAAAACGTTCGTTTTGTAGTTTGAATGTGGCATTTCACTTGAGCAATTCTCCCTGCTGAGCAGGGCTTTCTACTAGTTTTAAAATTATAACACTAAAAACAGCGAAATCAATCGTTTTAGAAGGCAAAGGTGTACACATGACGTAGCCTAGCCTATATCCCTCCTAATTTTAAAATTTTGACCCAGCCAACAAATATGCCCCAAGGCCGAATTGATCAGCCTATCCTACATCCTTCATGTATGGGGAGGGCCTGGTCTATGTACAATCTTACATTTTTTGGCAAAATAACCCCCTAAAAATAGGGTAGTGAAATTTTTTTGGCCAACTACCTGGGTAACGAAAAACAAATTGCCCAACTACCAAAAATTGTTGACCAACTACCTGGGTAGCGAAAAAAATTGTTAGCCAACTACCTAGATATCGAAAAAAATTGTGGTCAAATAACCCGCCAGTGTTTTTCAAAATGGCCAACTATCCCGCCGTTCAATGTTGCCCAACTACTTGGGTCCATTTTGCCAACGATCCCGGATCGCAGGATCGGGAACTTTTTCCACACCCGTTAAGAAGCATTTCCGATAGTCAGCTACACAAGACAATTGTGTATGTATTAACTGCAGTGCTGGGCGTTTGTATCGCGGCTATGCTATTCTTCTCTATCCTTAAATTGCGAGCATCCTGCTTCTATTAATTCTATTCTACTTTCCAGAATTTTTCGTTTCCCTCTATTCTACTTCTACGCCTTTACTAATACTTTCTATTCTACTTATACTGCTACATTTCCTGCCGTAGTACTAACTATTCTACTTCTATTCTATCCAGTTCGAATGGAACAATAATGCTACCTATCACTACTTCTAAGTACTAAGTAAGGCTTAATTCCCGGATTCTAAAACGTATTTGAAATACAAATCAAAGCTTTTCGTTCGTTTGGACTGTACACAGTAGTACAGTGTAGTATATTTCATTTCCTCTTGCATTCACAGGATGGCAGTTTAAATGCTTTCAACCTTGTTACCTGGATTATAATGATACGTTATAGTATGCATGTATGAATTTATATGTATATGCTATGCTACTTCCCCTTCTACCATCGGCTCTTATATTGCCCGTCTATTCTATTTCTAATTCTACCACAGGTTGCTGGCTTGACAGTTAAATACTGCTACTCTAATTGCTTAATTCAAAATTCGACTTCTATTTACTTCTACTTCTACTCGATGGATAGTAGCGTTACCTCTATTCTATTTCTACTCTTTTTGACTCATTTATTTTGACTTCTACTCTATTTTTGCCTCTACTTCTATTGTCGGTAGAGTAGAAGGCCCAGCACTGATTAACTGGCTGACAACATACTCATAGTAAATCCCATTTTAAATTTGAGTCGCGCTCAAACTCAAATTTCCACTCAAATGATTGAGTTTCCGCTGTATTATAATATTTAGAACTTTAACTAGTGGGGTTTGCAGCGCAGATCAATGAGAAACCCCACAATATTTTGACGTCTGATATGCACCATAACAAATACAATCTGGAAGTACCTGGCGAAAATCCAACCTATTTTGTAGGTTATGTTTTAACGTATGTATTTTCCTGAACCATATTTTGTCTACAAGGCTCTTCAAAAAATTCCTTGCGACATACAAACAGCCTACAAATAGGTCTATACGTAGGATAGGCGGACATCTTTGGTAGAAGGCGTTGAATTTCTCCTGAAAACCTGGAAATACATAGAAGGAGCATGGGACTATTCCGATCTGGAAATCACACCAGAGCTATCTGTATCTAAGGAGCATTGCAACCCTCGGGCATTAATTACTTTTAATTCGCCTTAATTTTTGTCGAAAATGTCAATGTTAATAAGGTAGAAAATCTCATCGTGCCCCATTGTCCAGTTAGCTCTTCATTTAAATAGTGATAAATTGGGATTTAACCGTTTGTTATAGTTTAATATTATTACTGAAATTAAAGCAGCACTTATATGTTCCTTTTGAAGTAGTGATCGTGTCACTACTGACAGTTGCAAGGATGAGGAGTCACTAGGCTTTAGTATTTGCACATCTCGGGAGAGAAAAAAATTTGTAGGCTTTTGACGTACCTCGTTTTAACATGAACGCTTTTTTGCCTTGATCAACAAACGTGTATATTTGCAGTCATCCCTGTATCCGACTTTATTTCACGTTTATGAGCCCTGTGACCTCAATATTGACCCAAGACAATGTCAAGTTTTAGAAAATCTGGAGTTAAATTGTCTAAGGAATGGGAGACTCAAATAGCTTATGAATCACTCCCTTTGTGGGCTACAGGGTGGCAAATGTTTATATTTTTCTAACGCGGCACACATTAATGTTTAGCTTATTTTAAGTTTTTTTTCCCAAGAGAAGAGTAAGAGGCATTTAGGGATTTTTGGGACACTTATATATAGCAGTAGAGTGGATCGTAGATATGTATAATGTAATAAACATTCCTACACAGAAATAAAGATCTCCTCGAAAAGCAAAAAATTCATCTGTATTTGATTTTAATTTACGTAACGATCCCTCCTCACACAAGCAAAACAATATTTAACAACAGTATACATCCTGATCATTTAAATTGAGATTCTGGAACGAACTTATTAGTGTTCTCTTTAATCCTTTATCTTCTCCGTTCCTCTTCCTCTTCTTCCTCATCCTCATCGTCGTCTTCCTCCTCCTCCTCCTCTTGGGGCCTCTTTGGGGGTGGAGGGGGAGGTCTCTCATCGGCCTGTTCCTCCTCATCCTCCTGATCTTCAGCATCACTCTGGTCCTTGCCAGTTCCATCATCCGAGAATTGCTCAATAACGGGAGCACAGTCCTTCTTCGTCTTGTCCCAGCTACAGACTGTAATAGCAGTGCATTCTTTCTTACTCAAGTCTGCACACAAACTCCGCCCCTGGACATGATGGACTTGATTTTGAGGGAAACCCATTGAGGACGGGATGAGGACCGCGAGGGTAAAGAGTAGGCTCAACTTGAGCACGAGTCGGAGGGAGATCATCTGGAAATAAAACACAAAAAACACATTCAAATTAGCACTTCAAACTAGAAAAAGAAATCAGAATTTCATATTGCCCCGAAAAGTTTGAACCTCCTTTGTAATCAAACGACCTTCCTCAAAGATTTGCTATAAGCTTAGAAATGCATATAAACATCATTGACACTAGAATCGAAATTCAAAAAAAAAAAATGTGAACCCTCAATTTAACCAAAACTCTTTAAAATCTTCAAATTGCCAAACAATATCTCACTTGTACAATAAATTAATAATTTTATTAGGACAAAAATTAACATTAGGTTAAACGGGGACTGTCAACAAATATTTCTGCCGAAAACATTTGTGTAGGGGATTATCATTTGTACTGAGAATTTAAATTAAAGAAGTAATAAAAAATAATTAAATTATTTCAACTCTAAAACTCCTGCAATATCTTCCCTGATTTACTTTTTTAAGGGGCAACGCGATACGAAGTTTTTTTTAATACAAAGCTACACTGGTACTTTGAGAATTATTAAAATAAAAAAAATACCTTAATAAATGTCACGTAAGAGACAGGTACGAGACTACCGAATAGGACCGGAACAATCACGGGTAAAAGACTTTATCACACAGGCAGTGTTAATACAGACGAACCTTCCACAAGTGAGTTCGAGTTTCTACTGAAGTTTCCCTGCAATTTGCGAGCCTTTAAAAAGGCAGAGAAAAGTAATTATGCCCTGCTAAAATGTGGTTCCTAAATTCGTCAAACAAGTTTCTATTGAGTTTTGACCCGGTCAGAGTCCGTACATATAAAGGAAGAGTTGCTGACTGACTCTGAGTTATTATAAGAAAACATGCTTTTGGAGTTGTGGACTAGTAGTCGTGTAAATTAGTGCATTGTGACTCTGTCAGCCTTTTAGTATAGTGAGTGAGGGTTTCCGTACGTATATATGTACATGTATATAGATATAGGGAATTAGGGGAACCGTCTGTATTCACACAGATTGGAGATGGAGAGTCAAACTGGTTTAGTCACTTTCATTCTTTCTGAACTTGACATTGACAAATGCATGCTTGGTAGCTTTCCATTTTCATTTTGGGAGAAGTGTAAAGGAATGTTTACAACAGATTCTCATTAATTTGTTATTGTGATGTGGACTATGAACCGTTTTGCGGGATGGGATATATGTAACTAATAAATGTCCAATCGGGGCAACTTTTCCTGTCTCTTTTGATCTTCTTGTAATGAGGGACAAAGAGCTTTTGTGCTTTCTAACGGGATTCTGATTTGATGCGCGTGTGTAGGCACATTTAATGGGGGAAGGATTTCAATTGGAATTTATTCCGAGGAAATAAGTCAACTCTATGGATTTTAGGCGAAAGAGGTATAGAGAGAGGCTTTGCGTGGGCTATTTTTTTGACGTGTGAGGTGATGTTAATGGGACGAATTGTCTGGTATTTTGTTTTGTGTTTTTATAAGAACCTGTTAAAATACCTGTTGAAGATTTGTGGGTTGTTTGAGCTTGATCCTGTCGAAAAGATTTATTTAGGTATACATAAGAATATTATTATATGAAAGACAATAAGAGGCTCCTGTGATAAGTGAAATGTTGGGGAAAAGTTAGAAATAAAAAAATACATCCTTGTAAGAGGAGTTTCTTAGGAAATAATAGCAGATGGGAATTAATGTGTTATTTATTAATTTATATTTTCTGAATTTTTATTAGTACGTCTGGTTACTTATTACGGTCTCGTATATAAATATATGTACAACAGAGGGGCATACAATTGACAGTTTGAATAAATTTACAATAATCAGATTGACGTATTTTAGGGCTTAACAATAAGCAGATACTTGACTATTACTTTATTTTTAATTTTACTAAATCTGTAAATGAATTTATTTTGGCTCGTACTTACAACAAGCCATGTATTAAATAATTGAGTATTAGAATAATTTATCATTTATCCCGTGCATAAGGATTGGCTTGTTCCTTATAGTTAGGCTTCTGTATTGATTTTAAAGTGTTAGTATTACAACCTTGGGATTTGACAATGTCTTGACTATAGCACATATAATTACGTATGTGCTAATTTATGAATTTTGCGAATTCTTTTAAGAGGTAGATAAATTTAAATGGAAATATTTTATAGTGTTCATATGCGTAGGTTTTGATTGGTCCTCGAAATATGCATATACTACTTGGATCCCAGATACGAAGTTCCTACAGCCAATGGAATGCGTTATAATTGGATAACGTTATTCGTCGAAATATTCAGGTGAGATTCGACCCGTTTCGTCAAAATCTCTTTGACGTCTGGAACCTCTTCGTGCGGGTGGAGGTGACTCATCTCCGAAGACGATTGGTTGGTTAGACCCCTGCTGTGGTCGGGCAGGTCGACCAGGTCTCTGACCTCCTTGACCAGGTCTCTGACCACCTTGACCCGGACCTGGTCTCTGACCGCCTTGACCCGGACCTGGTCTCTGACCGCCTTGACCCGGACCTGGTCTCTGACCTCCTTGACCAGGTGCCTGACCACCTGGACCCCTACCAGGCCTACCAGTTGAATTGCTTGGAGAAGGTGCAGGAGCAGTGATGACATTCCCTTCAGCATCAATTCGACCCATACCAGGAGGCGCACCATTACCGCGCAGCGTAATTCTGTCGCTGTGACGAATAGTGACCTAAACAAATACATCAGGTCAAAATGTTTTCAAAAATGTTGTGCGTTAGAAATTTTGTTCCCGGACAGACCTGGGTCGTGAACATATTGGAATTGGCCGGAATAAACTGTTCCAACGTTGCAATAGGAGTACTGGTATTGGGTACTGTGGCATTCCGGTCGAAAGGGAATCCCATGGCTTTCCTGTCCGGATATAGTTCATCCAAAATCCCGCAGTAAACAAAAGCGTCCTTGCATCCTTGGCGCTGGGCTTCGGACTGTGTAGCATTGCGCGACACTGCGTCTTCCGCACCATTGGTGACCATTACGAAGAGGTCAAACACACAACCCGTTGCGGAACCCCTTGGTAGTAACATATGTTCAGGCCAACCACAGCCGCAGACTGCTTGCGCACCCGTGATGTTCCTTGCGTCTTGGGGGAGGTTCTCCAAATCCCGGAAGGTCTCGTTCCAAGGAATTGTTAATGTAGAGTCTTGGGAGTTCCTTGTTATAGTGTTATTTCCTGGTTGTACTGAAAACATGTGAGAAGCAGTCTTCAAGTATATTTATTATTAAATATCCCTTTTACTCTACTTAGCGTACGCTTGGATATTTTCCATCATATGTCTTACAATTGGTGCTGAATCTGTCCAACTCAAAGAAGAGCTGGCGTTGGTCTCTGAAGGAAAGCCTCTCCCCGCGCTGATTGTTCCTGGGTGCCAGAAATATCCGCACGGTGCCGCGCACTTGCTCAGCGGCATTACTTGTCACCTAAAAATAGCGCCAGTGAATTTTATGAGTCATTAATTTATAAGGGCTTGGTACAATTATTAGTGTTATGGTTTTAGCACTTACACTGATTTGGTACGTAAACCTCTCATGGTTTAAGTGAGTGGAGCGAGCCCAAACGGCGCCACCGGTCTCAGCGCTCCTTCCGAAGTCCATACCTCGGGACAGATCAATATCGCTCTGGGTCCAGTGGGTCGACAAAATATTCGCGGGATTATTCGGAGTTTGGACAGACACTCCCGTGACTTGTGTACCTTCCCACAGCAACTGTAGATCGGGTCAAAGTTCAAATTAATGTACGAAAAATAATTAATATGCGAGATTACATTGGTTTACTAAGCATCCTGGAGAAATGAACAAAATAGGGTCAGAGCTGAATGTATCATTTTTTGGGTTGTGGTCAAAAGTGATAAAAGGGGTGATTCCCATATTTAAATGAATCTATAAATCGGATCAAAAGTCATTAGACCTACTTGTTGCTGTGTGTACGGCTGTAAGGACGCTTTATATCTGGCAAAGATATCGTCCACGTATTTGTGCCAACGGTAAAATGCTGGGTCGCGCATGGCAGTGGCGGTGTCTCCCATTACCCCAAAACCTTCCTGTATAAAAAACCCATCGTATAAATACACTTTGAGTTGAGAAATTAATTTACTAATAAATTAAACATCGGAAGAAGTATTGGGCCGAAAGCTTTACCAGATGACGGTTGTCGGGGTCATGAGATAACCCAATAAGGACATGACCCATGTTGTGCAAATTACCGTAGAATTGGACATTCGGAGCGACCGTTCCACCATTCTCAATAATGTCACCCAAAATATCGATCCCGGTTTCTTCGGTCAAAGGCAGCCTTTCATTATTCCTCTAAATTTTAAAAAAATTTCACATAGTTCACACAAGTTACTATTTATATTTAAAACACAAGTACTAGCTCTTACTGATAATACAAAACCACTGTCAATAGCCTCAGCAATTCGATCACTCCACTGTCGGATGTCATTAGGGCCGACCTGGAAATCTCGACCTACCATCTGGAACAAGTTCAAATATAATGTCTAGGATCACCAGTGAAAAATATTTATTTTAAATTGTATGTTCAAGCAACCGTTAGGGTTGTATTCTCCTGTCGCCCATTCCAAATTCGACCGGAATTCGAATTGGTCAGTTTTGGGAAATAGCCTTCGTCGAGACGTCTGGTCACGTCCAAAGGAACTGTCATTGGTAATCCATTGCAGAGGCGCTCTGCATCGTACCTTCAAAATAGATAGTAACCATTAGTCCTGACAAAAAAAAATAAGGTAACATGACACGCCATCTATATGCACTATATATGATCTTAATACATTTAACGTTACCTGGCAAGCATGCTGTGATGCATGTAGTAAAAAAGTTCGCCCTTACGGTTGCGCGAACCTGGGCCCTCTCTGGGTGCCTGATCTGTGTAAATCAAATGCCAGTGCCAATGATGGCTGTTGATTCCTAAATCTTCCCGATAGTACGCTAGTGGCGCTTCAGGATTGTTAGTTTCAGAAGTGAAGTAACGTGGGATTTCAATAACCATCTAAAAATTTTCAAAAAAAATCCTTACGCCGTGCCCACAAATGGAGTTTTTAATGTAAAGAGGCCCCTGACAATGATTAAATACTCAATTTGTATTAAAGTACATATATTATGTACCCTGTCCTGGCCAGGTACAGCTGCCTGCTCCTGCGCCTGACGTATCACTTGTGGGTTGAAGAACGACCCTGGTATGATCTCAAATAGGGCGGGCATCCGAAACCCACGCATGTCCCTTCGAGTCAAGCAAGCGCTAGCAAATGCGAGGACCCACAAGTCCGTATTAACCATTATACTGTCCCTGCAGGCGGATGCCAAGGAAATAAAATTCTCCACGTTCTGTTCGCCTGTGAAATACAATATTTATTTCTTATACCCAATTAGTAGCAATACAAATATTAAAATAACATACAGTAATTTCGTATAATTTATTTTGTATTCAAATACAACTTGCTCATTAAAATCCGTCGAACTTCATTCGCTGCCTCACGGTGATTGGGCAGGAAATAAGAGAACAAGTCGCTCTTCGGACAGCGCTGTCCTACCATTGTCAAATCAGGGATTTGAACAGCGTTCAGACTTACCATGGTACCAGAGCTAGCCCCAGAAGATGCTCCTCCTCCAACTCGACTCGAAAACTCCGGAGCAAGCTGACCACGCAAGGTAGTGGAGGCATGTTGCTGGATAGGGCTCTGGAAAATATTACGTCATACTATCATTCCAGATGTTCATAACCACTGTATATTAATTATAGAACTATATACTTGTAAAATCGTAAAAAAAAATTATTACCAAATTCGGGATCTCGTAAAGAATATTATTGTTTGGTCCCCTCGGACCCAGAAACAGTGGCTCCCCCACCCTCTCAAATAAATACATAGCACGGGTCTGCAATTCTCTATTCATGGTTGGAAGTTTGGATGGATCCCGTAATACTCAAAGACAGCTATAACCCTTGTTCCTCCCGTCTCTTTTGTGATTTTGACACTGAAGAAATAAATCCATCCTGGAATGCACCATCCCGGAAGTATAATTCTTTGCCAGGGTGAGGTTCACCACAGAGTTAACCAAGTCTCTTCTGTTGTTCAAAATAGCCTCTAAAATGTACGCTCACAAAAGAACTATGTGGCAGGACATGGGCTTTACTTCCGGTAATTTTTGTTTACTGCAGAGCTCATACATATATGGTTTTGGAAGCAGGCAAAAAAATCACGAGTAAATATATTCTTGGATTATTATTATTATACCTTATGCAAGTAACGTGTTTAAGACATAGTGAATGGAAATTAGAAATCCTGAAAGTTTTTAGCACATTTAAGATATGCAGTTCCTTACATACGTAATAGGCATAAAATATGACTCATATATGCAATTGATTGACTTACACTTACCAAGTACAAGCCCAAATTTTAACACTACGAGTAACGGAATAGTGCTGGATTTTTTTTTTGCCCTTTTGAAACATTACTATTAAAAATTACCTCTCCCAATGAATTGTATTACAGTGCATTAGAAATGCAGGCACAACAATTGCGTCCATCCATAATACACAGAAACTCTTCAGGGACTATAAAATTCACGTACTATAAAAATTGCAATGCCAAAATTAAAAAATAATTAAAAAAACAAAATAAAAGGCCTTGTTTATGCACTTACGATGAAGCAATGTTACATTTTGGAAATTATTAGTCCATAGGCTATTATAGCAAAACTCATATGCAAGTATCAACAGCTAAAATTTTCAGAGTCAGCCAAGTGAGTGGCTTATATTTATTTATACTCAAAATTTTACTTTAGGAACAAAAAGGACGAAGGGACATCTCTCGTGGGAAAAACAGTATTCAGAAAGTCAGGGGATAGAGTATATGAGAGATGTGATATCACAAGGAATAAAATAATTACACAATTATTAGAAGGGGCAGTATAAAGGGGAGATTATAAAAATAGGTACACATAATTATGTAATTATAGGAATTTACAAATTTTGTCATCGCAATAGGATTTTTAGATGAGTCTGGCACCGAGTCCAAGGGGAGAGATTCCTCTGGAGATCAAACCATGGGGATGGGCGATTCCTCCGGCAAGGTATTGTTGTTGAGCGATCAAACCGGGTTGAGCAATCAATTGTTGAGCCACGGGGGCAGCAGCTACCTTGGTCACAGCTGGGGCGGAACGGTCAACAACGGCGTTGAATCCATTGACGGCATCGGCGGTGTAAGTAACGGTACGGACAGCACCATCGGGCTCAACCAAAGAGTATTGTCCTTGGACAAGATCTCCATTACGGGACTCAGTGGCAGACTTTTGGTCTCCGGTCAAACCATCAGCAACGGAGTATCCGTAAGAGTATTGTGGGTTGGGGTCGAAGGGCTCGGAAGCAACAGCCACTGGGGCATGGGCAACGTGGTGAATAGCATGGGGAGCAGCAACGTGAGCAACTTGGGGAGCAGAGACCAATCGGGTGAGACCTTGATGTCCGACAAGTCCGTAGGGGTTGAGTCCATGGAGTCCTCCGTTAGCGATGAGTTGAGCTTGGGAGATAGCCACGAGGGCCAAAAGGATAGCGACCTTTACAAAAAAAAACATCATTTTTAATAATTACATAAAAATTACAAAATATTATTAAATACAAAATTTTTAGAAATAATATTACAAAAAAAAAAACATAAATTAAAATTTGAAGCATAAAATCCTTTTATAGAGAATGTCAATAAATTGTTTTTAAATATTTTTATTTTAAGAGCATATCACCCCAAGGGACAAATTTCTCACTTTGCCCCAAAGAGAAAAAATTCTCACTTTGCCCCTATAAGGGGTTCGTGATTAAAGGGAGAGATAGAGCAATGTAGAAGGATTGCAGAGAATTTTAAAAAATATACTGTAATAAGAAAAATATTTTTAAAAAACTAATCCCGAAAATTACCTTTCCGATCATGTTGAGAAGAATATTATTTAAAATATGAATTGTAAAGAGGGAAGATTTGTCTTGTTAGTGACTGTTGAAAGAAACTATTTGACTGTGATTTGTAGGGCTGCGAGGACTCACTTTTATACGAAAGATTGGTCCTGTGTGTGAAACGTGACCCAGACGACAGGGCGTTATGGATTTTTCATTAAATGCTAAATAGAATGTTGTCTCTCTGGTCCTGTCATTAATTACACATATTGCGTGTGCTCCTGCACAGACTATCATAGGCTTAAATAGATCATGTTCACGTGCTTCTATCCCTTTAAACAAGACAAATCATACACATGGAGGCTGCACTTCCATGACAGCTTTGCAATCACAGTCTTATATCATATCATTTCTGGTAATTATAATTATCATTGGGCTCATCCACACACACACGCAAAACAAGTTGGAACAACAATCTATCTGATCTCAATTCCATGTAAGATTCAGTGTGTCCCTTTCTTCTGCTCTTATTTCGGGTGATGCAAAGTTTGGACATAAAGATTGTCTCAGTTTTTGGCATTGGCTTAATTCGATTCCATTTACAATTTAGCCTCCACGTGCATGTCATGTCTTGAGCTGTCAAGGTGTATTGGGTGCCTTGAAACCTATCCCTCCTTTTTCTTAGCAAATTAAGAAATGCTACTTCTCAACAAGTAATTTTTTTTTCATTTTATGGAAACCTCTTCTTCAAATCTTCTTGATTTTTTTTTACTCAAATCCGCGTTGAGAGGGGTAGATTGTAGAAATGTGAAGGAAGGTCATAAAATAAATTTTTAATTACCATTAAAATTTGCTTCGAAATTTATTTTAACTTGCAGAAAGGTATTTGGAAGGTTTTTACATTGGCGATTTAATATTTTCTATGGTTGCATATTGTGGGCATAAGGGATGGAGGAAAAGGGTTTGATTGCACTCAATGTTTAAATAATTTACTGGATCATAAAACAGATTATCACTATATCTAGAATAGAGAAATATGTATGTATATATATGGGGAATATCAAGACGCCCCTGATGTTCGGAAATTATGTTTATGATCTGTCAATTCTACTTCTGCAATATGGGATGCGGCAATACGAGCTATATTTTACCGGCGTTGGCAGGAGTTATGGCATTATTGAAAGTAAAATTGAAAAGTGATCGGGTTGCGATGCCTCTTTTAAGCCAACTTATTTCTGGTTTTACAAGATTCAGATATAGGCTTGTAAAGAATGCTCCTGTATATATGTAAATATATGAAGACAGTTGGGAGGGATCCTCTCAGTTTATTTCTAATGTATGCAATAATATTAGTATGCGAGCGGATTTCCAAAGCAACTCACAATAAAAATGTCACACGTAATAAAAACCCTCATAAATCATATCCCAGATTGCAATGATAATTGAAGCAATTATTATTATTTCAGTGTGTTCAAATATCCAATATCACAGATACAGTAGAATATATAACTCAATGTAGAATGGATTTTCAATTTTAATATTTTGTAAGAAAGCCTCGCATATTGTTAATTACAGGAGCTTGTAAATTACACACAAAAGATACAGGTTCATTATTACAGACAGATCAATTTTTCCAATGTAATGATAAGCTATGTGATTACTCGTAGGGAATAAACTATTGCTATTGCTGAGTGTTTGTCGGAGCTATTTATTTATTCACTACGTTCATTATAATACCTACAAATTTCAGTGAAGTTTATATTCTTGAAATCTGTTGCAGCATTTGCAGACTCTTGTGCTGAGTGAAATTGTAACATAACTAATAAGTACGTTAATGTTCCAGCAAGCACCTGTTTGGGAGATGAAATTGTTAGAAAATTTTGAATTAAACTAAAAATAGCGGAATTATGCATAAGCCAAGCTGTGAATAAGTTTAGGGAGCGTGCAAAACATTTAGTTGCAATCTTACTATCATTTTAGGGTAATTTCATAAGAATTTTTGCTTCTTGGGTGCTCTTACAGAGGGATTGGAGATTGTGCATGTTCATGAGCAAAATTTCCATGATTTTAAAGTGGCTTGTTATAATGGCATGCTTTTACAAGGAGAAGAATTTACATTGGGATAATTGGACTGGCGTGCAAATATTTTTATTAGTAATTATGTTGGCCAGAGTAGTAATTTTATATTTTAATAAGTAATATATAGGCATACCGAACTGATTAGCTTATTATTGAAGACAAAGAAATCCCCAGGCCGTAGTTGAAAAGGAGATGTGTGTAATTTTGTGATGTTACGATGAACCTGAAACGTGCATGAACGTCAATCATCATAGTATACGGCATAATAAAGAAGAAGAAAATTAGTGTCAAGTACGTGGCTATACCTTATCAGATGCAGATTTTGTTAAAATGTCTTCCGGTATATTTTCAAGGCTGACTGCCAAAGCGGCCTCCTGGCATGGCGGGAAAAACGTAAAAAATTAATTATTTAATTGAATTGTACGAATTTTGTAATTAAAATGCAACTATTACATAGCAAAAAATAATTTCCCCTTACATGGCTCATTAAATCCGTGCCAACCTGACACATGAATTTAATCACAGTGAAGTCCAACATAAGCAAAATCAACGCCACTGGGGTAGCCACAGACGTGTGAGTTACAGATTGGAAAGCAGCAATGACAATTAGTATTACCATTTGAACTAGTAACATAACCATGTGCCACTTGAAGACCTTGTTGAAGGATGTGATTAAGGAATCAAATTCCTTCAGCTGACTCAAAGCATCCTCCACAGTTTTGTTAATCTCCCAAGAGGACCTCTTTTGGATCAGCAAACTGCAATCGACCTTTACTTTGAGATGTGCAAGACACGAATTAATGTATGAAGCAATAATTGGAATGAGTAAATAAAAACTTCTTGCAAAAAAACGCTCGGAGGACAAGTTGAGAATGTTTAGTTGAACTAAAATTTTTACTCTCCAATCCTCAACTTCCAGGTAAATTCCTGTACAAAAGATTTCAATTACTGAGCACACAAATCCCAGTGCAAGTACAGCACCAAAAAATCTCGAGTCTTTCTTCTTATTTGCTTGCAAATGCTGATGAAAAACTTCGTCTTGAGAAAAGCGTACAATCAGTTTCATGAGCGCTTCCCAAAACCGAAGGATCCGCTTTTTGCTGAAAATGATGAGAAGTCGCATAAATCCGGTCCCAAATAATATGAGAAATTTGATAGCCACTGAAGTGTACACTTCTGAATTTCCGATATTATCCCCTCGCATGCTTTTGTACCAGTTGTGTTTATATGTGTTGAACATAAGGGATTTCAAATACATTGTTATGATGGATAATAGATATGGAAGGAAAAAAAAGAACACTGGCATGCTGAACCATTTAAATTCAAGGGAGTTTTTGTTAAAGGAAAATGGCCAGAAACCCAAGAGACAGTTGAACCGGAAAGGCCACTTCAAAATAAGATCGGATTTTTCTTTTCTTTCCATTTTACCCAAGTTTTAACTCAATTCTCGATAAAGTATTATTTTGATTGAAATAAAAATGTAGGACAATGGAAAATTCTTCAAATTGCTCTAATTTCAGCTGGTCACAAAAAAATACAGTCTCGTTGTCGTATTTACAAAGACCACTCAATGACTACAAATTCGCTTATTTACCTTACAAATTAATTACCTTGTGTAAACACTTCAGTTTCGCACTAACGAAACAAACTTGTTGCTTAAATTTCCCTTCAGTCAGACTTAATGCACGATGCAGTACATCCTGTCTCTATTAGAGTCTCCCTATATGGAACGAAATTTGATTGATAATTTCCTGATATATATGTTCATTACAAAATATTGTTACATTGTAGAGCCCGTGTGTGTATGAATATTTTGGTCTCATAGCGAGAGTACACTGTATATATTTGGGTGTAACTGTTTACAACGGATCATTAATATATGAGTGCAAACAAAATAGACGGCTCCCACCCTTCATTAACAGATGTTACGAAATAATCCAGGAGTAATCGGCAAGTATTACATAATTGGTAAATACTTTTAAACATACAAAAACAGTCCGCACAACCTAACTTTTGGAATAATTATATATAATTCTCAAAGATGGTCAAATGGTTCTGCTCATACTATATCCTGCTCATATTTCAAAACATTTCGTCATCTACTTATAAGTATATTTTAAAACTTCTGTTTTTTGGTAAATAGGAATTTTCTACTGCATACCTACATACTGTATTTCCCTACTTAGGCGAATGGAAATTGCATGCCTATTTTCCGGCATAGGCAAAGAGGGCTACATTGCGTGCCTATCTGCATACTTACCAAGTTCTTACTTAGGGAACTGCATAGAAATACCAGGTCAGCTTCCCAAAGTAAAAGTTACCAAAGTTAAATTGAAAGGACACATTTATGTATGGCTTGTAATGGGACCGGACCTCAACCGGGACACAGGTCGGGACAGTTCCAGTGACAACAAAACTACTTTTAGATATAATCGCGGCGAGGTATTTTTAGTACGGTAGGCACGGGAGTAAATATTTAGGAGCAATCCTTAAAAACGTAAACCCTTGCACAAGTATCAACAAATGGAAATAATATGCAATTTCGAATGTCAAATTAATAAATAGTAACATGATCTGCTTTAATGAGATAAATAATGTTCTTGTACTTTTCTGGTCTGTTAATTTGTACACGTATGCTCAACTTGTATACACATACCTAAATAACAATACTTTTGCTCAGGGAAAACATAAAGGTAAATTTATTTAAACAATCCATTTAATAATATTGGGAAAACGGTCTCATTTAGCCCCAGAAATTGTTTGGAGAGAATCCACGCGGAGAATTACCCCAACCAACATTGGTCCAACCTTGTGGGCTGGGTGATCGACTCGGTGTATTTTGTCTTGATCCATTGCCTGGACGGATTTGTTGGGGAATCCGCTGAGGCTGTGTTGGGGTCTGCCTTCCGCCTTGTGGCGGTCTTGACCATTGTGGTTGTCTCTGCCCTTGTGGCTGTCTTTGTGGGGGTGGACTTTGAGGCTGACGTGGTCTCCCTTGTGCTGGAGGTTGAGTTCCTCCTGGACGATTTGCAGTGGCACTAGCAGGTGTAGGATTATTGGGCATAACCCTACCTTCTTGGTCAATTCTTCCCATTGTAGGTGGAGCCCCACCGCCTCTGATCGTTGTTGTGTTACTGTGTCGGATTATTACCTGAAATTTACCATACAAATTTATTCGTACTTTTCCTTATAGCATTAACTTTTAAATATTTTCCTAAATAATTAGAATAACTAAGAACAATTTCACCAGTCAAAGCATTCTTTTATCTATTACCTGTGTTGTAAACATGTTGGAATTCGCAGGAATAAATTCGTCTAGAGAAGCAATAGGCGTGCTCGTCCCAGGTTGCGTTGCATTTCGATCAAAGGGGAAGCCCATAGGTTTCCGGTCAGGATACAGCTCATCCAAAATCCCGCAGTAAATAACTGCATCTCTGCAGCCCTGGCGCTGAGCCGAAGACTGGGCATTAGTTCTGGGAACAGCGTCTTCTGCACCATTGGTGATCATGACGAAAAGGTCGAAAGTAACGCCTGTCTGAGAACCTCTTGGTAACAGCATATGCTCAGGCCAACCGCAACCGCAAACCGCTTGATCACCAGTAATATTTTCCGGTTGTGCTGGAAGTGCTTCAATGTCTCGGAAGGTGTCACCCCACGGAATTACCAGTGTGGAGTCTTGAGAGTTCCTGTTGATGACGTTGTTTCCTGGTTGCACTGTCATAAAAACACGAAGAATAATAAATTATAACTTACTAATAATCTGCTATCATTTGAGAATCGTTTACATGATGATTGCTGTGAAACAGGACTGTGCCTCCCTTCTATGTATATTCATTCATGTTAAGAAAACGTTCTTTAAAAATCTCTCTCATAGAGGGAGTTCACTAATAGTGAGGTTTGTGCTTACAGTTTGTGGTAAATTTGTCCAGCTCAAAAAATAGGAGGCGTTGGTCCCGGAAGTTGAGTTTCTCTCCACGATGATTGTTTCGGGGGGCGATATAAATTCTCACTGTGCCACTCACAGCTTGTGGCCCACTGTTTGTAACCTATTTATTAAATGCTTAAATTCAATCAAGGGTATCATTTATGACAGTATTCTAAACTAAAGAGCAGTTCGAGCAGTATGATACAAATTACATAATTACATTTATTTGGTAAGTGAATCTTCTGTGGTTAAGGTGAGTAAACCGAGCCCAGACCGCACCCTGCATGGTAGCAGCGTTCCTTCCGAAATCCAATCCTCTACCAAGGTCAGCATCACTTTGAGTCCAATGAGTCACCAGTATATTGGGTCTTTCATTTGGTGTCTGAACTCCCACACCAGTCACCTGGATTCCTTGCCATACCAGCTGTGCAATCAAGCAAGTTAAATTGTATGAAAAACATCACCAGGATAGAAATAAGTTTTGCTATTAGAACACGCTTGTGCCATCTACGGGTGAGAGCAATAGTATATGAAGATATATTTAATATCATTTACCCTTTCTCTAGGATAGGGTTGCAGGGATACTTTATATCTCGTAAAGACATCATCAACGAACTTGTGCCAACGGTAAAATGCTGGGTCACGCATGGCTGTTGCGGGGTCGCCCATTGCCCCAGTAGCTTCCTAGGTTTAGTAAGAAAACTTGCATAGTGTATGTAATAGTTTTGCATGTAAGTAAATACATACTTTTTCAAGAAGCATTCAAAATTAATTTACCAGATGTCGATTTATTGGGTCATGAGAATATGCTATGATGACATGACCCATGTTGTGCATGTTCCCGTAGAAACGCTCATTTGGTGCGACCGTTCCACCATTTTCAACAATATCACCCAAAATATCGATTCCAGTTTCTTCCGTGAGCATTATTCTTTCGTTGTTGTTCTATGTTACAAGAATTAAAATTCTGGTTCTGGTCTGAAACATTCTTGGAATATTATGTAGTTACATATTGAGTTGTACTTACGTTCATAATTACGCCAGTGTCAATGGCTTCTGCAATCCGGTCGTTCCATTGCCGGAGTTGAGTCGGAGTCACTGCAATATCCTCTCCAGGCCGATTAACTGCCTGCAATTGACCATGTTCGTGAATAAATATGATAACAATTAAGTATAGTTGTTATAAAGTGAAAATAGAAAATGTACCGTCAAAACTGTTCCTTCCTGTCGACTTCCCCAGATCCTTCCAGAATTTGCATTTGTGAGTTTGGGGAAGTAACCTTCAGCCACACGTTGAGTCAAATCTAGGGGTAACGTTAACTCCATACCATTACATATTCGTTCAGCGTCGTACCTGCGGGAAAATTCAAATTTGTTAAACATATACTAGCTTGAATAAATTAATAGCCTATACTGTTAATAGACGGTACTGTTTAGGTATATTTAATTTAGGTTGAAGAATATATGTTACAGTGAATTTCCTATATAGTGGTTTCCAAGGGAGTGGCAAATTTCTGCCACTATATAGAGATGCCACTATATGGTATTAATGGCTAACTATATACTATTAATGTTTATAACTAATAACAGGCTAAATATATTTATAAAATAATTTATTTGTACAGAATGCGTAAAACTATGAGGTATGCAAAGGTCAATAAGTTTAAAATATTCATTAAATAATTATAGATACCCTCACACTGGTAATACTGTAAGTAGTAGCAAACTTTTCAACTGCAACCTTACTTACCTAGCTAATTTTATGCCAACTGCCATTATAATTTTGCATGGCCGAGCCACCGTAACACATAATGGTGCCATTATAGAGGGAATACCATTATAGCGGGTGCCACTATATAGTATACCTTTAACATTGCAAACCTCTAGGGAGGGTTTTTTGATGCCACTAAAGAGGAAATGCCATCTAAGAGGAAACCACTATATGGGAAATTCACTGTACTAGTTAGAAAATACACAGGTTGATTTTGGGAAAAAAGGTCAGATATAGTAACATCTTTAAAGTACCTAGCCATCATGCTATGATGCATATGATAAAACAGCTCCCCCTTTCGGTTACGTGAGCCTGGTCCCGTCCTTGGGGCTGTGGATGTATAAATCAAATGCCAATGCCAGTGATGGCTGTTGATCCCGATATCCTCCCGATAATACGCCAACACCGCTTCCCTGTTGCTACTATTGGAAGTGAAAGCGCGAGGGATTTCTATTACCATCTATGAAAATAAAAACCCGTTCCTTTCCTCAATTCATACGTAAATTACGCTTTGAAGGGAATACCAAAATATTTGATGTATTTACCCTATCTTGATTTGGCACTGAGGCCTGCTGTTGCGCCTGGCGAATGACGTGTGGGGCAAAGAACGAGCTTGGCAGGATTTCACACAGTGATGGCATCCTGAAGCCGCGCATGTCCCTCCGTGCCAGGCAGGCACTAGCAAATGCATGCACCCACAATTCCGTGTTGACGTTTGTGCTGTCTCGGCATGCGCAAGCCAAACCGATAAAATTGTCCGTGTTCGGCTCACCTGCAAAAGTTTACATCAAATGAATGTACACTTGGAAGCATCCCAAGAAAATACAATTTAAAATTAATCCCCAATCAGCAGTCATTTCCGTACATCCCAAAATGTATACGAATTGATCTGAACGTTTAACTCACGAACTAAAAGTGCCCGAACTTCTTCTGCAGCTCGCCGATGATTGGGGATAAAGTAAGAAAATATCTGAGTTTTCGGGCACAAGCGTGCAACATTCGTCAAATCTGGCATTGGCACATTTGAGATGTTCACCATGCTTGGTACAATTCGCATCGTGGGTTCAGCCCCCGTCAGCACGCGACGCAACGTTTCGGATGCGTGGCGCTGCTGTTGAGACTGTTACAAGGAAAAATAATTATTGAATGGAAACAATTTCACATAATTCTTTTACATAAACACAAAAAAGACAAAAACTTGTATCTTACCAAATTTGGAATTTCATACAAAACATTTGTAGAACCTCTGGGACCCAAAAACAGTGGCTCCCCTACCCTCTCAAAGAGGTACATTGCCCGAGTCTGTAAATTGTTATTCATGATGAAAAGTTGTCTGATTGTACTCTTGATGAATTGAGAACAAGATCTTCGAGACCTCAGCCTGGCTTAGCTAGTAGCCCGACTGGCCCGAACTTCAATCAGTTCTGAACTTTACAGGAACCCGGAAGAATTTATTTTTACTTTGGAGTTGACCGCATTTCGACGGGAGCTTCCCTAGCCGTTACTCAGTACCACAAATGCGTCTGTTTTCGTCTCGGATGTTGAGGGAAGTCGCTGTATTTGTTAGTTTGTGACATTGGTTTCATTTCCTCTTCTGAGAAGGATTCAAAGGAGCATCCTCCAGCTCGAGGTCTTCTTGGCATATGTGTCACAATTTTGTGACCACAACCCCGGATTGTGGTGTTCTGTTTTCTTATTTTATTCCTGCCGACTTTTAGATGCTATAAAATATTGGTTTTCTATGCTTTTTAGCAAACGATCTAAGGAAGTAATGTATTTTTTCTGGAAATTGTATAGAATATTTTTTAGATGCATATGTCACTACAACTTGAAGACGCTGGTGTTTGGTTTGAATGTTTTCACACAAATTTTAGTACATGATCATTTTCTGTGTTAAACATTCCTATGAACAAAATCTGGTGATTTCCCTTCTATGTAATCTATGAAGGAGAGAAGCTTGCCATTTGCACTCTTGTTTGCATTTTAATATTTGATCATGCACGCTTTTATGTACGTACATACAGTTAATTTGATTTAGGCATGTACAACCAATGAGAATATACACATGTATAACATAATTTAATTTGTCAATTATTTAAAGTGTTCCGAAATTATACACCTATCATTCAGTACGGGATGGCACTCTCTGCATGAGCATGCAAGCAATGCAGTTTATGTAATAGTTTACTATATAAAATGCTTTCCAAGTTTTTTGTACAACGTATCACTGTTTCCGTAATTGTAAGAGAGCACCTCAAAAGTCTTCAAATACTTTCTCATGAGTTTTGAGTGGGGACTCCAGAAAAGAACGTATTCCTTTAATAAGCAACAGTAACCATTTATTCGTAATAGTTTTATATCTTTGGTTTACGTGCAATTCTACTGACAGGGGGTTTTAATAAATTTACGAGCTTTCGGTATAGATATCTATCTACGGTCTTTGGATATTAAACACCTAATAATAAAACAATTAACTCATAAGCATACAATGAAGATGAACATTCTCAACCCTAAACTTGGCAAAAAATTAAATTCTTAGTATGTAATGAATGTATGATATTATATCCAATGTTAATAAATACACGCGTTGGAAAAATACGTGGGTGCATTTAACCCCAGAAATTATTTGGTGAGAATCCACGGGATGGATTACCCCAACCACCATTAGACCACCCTTGTGGGCTAGGTGATCGACTGGGTTGTCGGAACCCTTGTTGTGGCCCAGGACGTTGTTGCTGTGGTCCTCGTTGAGGTGATCTAGAGCCTTGAGGTTGTCGAGGTCCTTGAGGCTGACCTTGCCCTTGAGGTTGGCGGGGTCTGCCTCGAGGAGGTTGAGTTCCAGGTGAAGGACTCGCTGATGCCGCATTCGGTAACGGATTTCCAGGGAGAACATTTCCATTTTGATCAATCCTTCCCATATTGCCTGGGGCACCCCCACCTCTGATGGTTGTGGTGTTACTGTGTCGGATTATGACCTGACAAACCAAAATTTTAATCAGCCTACAATGTTAAAGCAGGAACAAAAATTTTAAAGCATAAAATTCTCAACATCCTTCCATTAGTAATGTACCTGGGTTGTGAACATATTGGACTTCCCAGAAATATATTCATCCAGAGTAGCAACAGGGGTACTTGTACCAGGCCGTGCCGCATTTCGATCAAAAGGGAAACCCATGGGCTTCCGGTCAGGATATAACTCATCCAAAATCCCACAGTAAATAACTGCATCTCTGCAGCCTTGTTGCTGAGCCGGGGATTGGGCGTTGGTCCTGGGAACAACATCGTCTGCGCCATTTGTGATCATGACGAAAAGGTCGAAAGTAACTCCCGACGGGGAACCTATAGGCAAAAGTACATGTTCAGGCCAACCGCAACTACAAACCGCCTGCGCTCCAGTAATGTCCGGCTCTCGCACTGGAAGTCCCTCCAAATCCCGGAAAGTGTCTCCCCAAGGAATTACTAGAGTAGAGTCCTGGGAGTTCCTGTTGATGACGTTATTTCCTGGTTGCACTGTTGTAGGAACAAAAATTGTAATCTAGTTTACTCGTTTAATTAGCAGGTCATAAGTATATGTATTTATAATATTTTCCCTTACAATTGGCGGTGAATTTATCCAGCTCAAAAAATAGGAGGCGCTGGTCCCGGTAAGTTAATTTCTCTCCACGGTGGTTATTTCTTGGAGCCATGAATATCCTAACTGTACCACTTACAGCTTGTTGGCCGCTATTGGTCACCTTCAGAAAATTTTAAGGCGTGATATAGCTTATTCGAGATATTTGGACATAATTTTATAAGAATTTGAAAAGTCAGAAACTGCTGTACATTTATTTGGTATGTGAATCTTCTATGGTTAAGATGGGTGAACCGAACCCAAATTGCGCCCCCTGTGGCGGCGTTTCTTCCAAAATCAAAACCTCTCCCAACATCAGCATCACTTTGGGTCCAATGAGTCACCAGTATGTTGGGCCTTTCATTTGGCGTCTGAACTCCGACGCTGGTCACTTGAATTCCTTGCCAGGATAACTGCAAAATCAAATATGGTTATGCATGAATCGTTATAAGAGTACCTGAAAATGAGCTAATGTTGACTTACGATGCGATACGCTTTTAAAGGCAAAAATCAACATTGTGCTAAATCTGGTGCTGCTTTTAGACTCAATTACCTGCTCTTGTGTATATGGTTGCAAGGAAACTTTATATCTTGTGAATATGTCATCAACAAATTTATGCCAACGGTAAAATACCGGGTCTCGCATAGATGTTCCTGGGTCTGCCATTACCCCACTGGATTCCTTCATAACAGCATTTCCGAATTTTACTTATAAATACACGTAGTTATACAGAATCATATACAAAATTTAAAAAATAACTTTAGGTAAACATAAGCATGTTTGAGTACCCGATGACGGTTTTCCGGGTCATGCGCAAAGCCTATGAGCGAATGCCCCAAGATGTGCATATTTCCATAGAAGCGTTCATTTGGCGCAACTGCCCCGCCATTTTCGACAATGTCCCCCAAAATATCGATTCCTCTCTCCTCAGTGAGGACCAATCTTTCGTTGGTACTCTTTTAAAAAAATAAATGACAAATAAAGCAATTTTTACAATTTAAGTAAGATGTCTCTGAGAGTAATTTGCAGCTACAGTCATTATAATGCCAGTGTCAATCGCTTCCGCAATCCTATCGTTCCATTGGCGAATTTGATTCGGACTGACAACCAGGTTTTCTATAGGTCTGTTGATAGCCTGAAAGATTGTGGGAAACGTACATATACATATGCACATTACATTACAATTTATGAATGCATCTAGCGTATAAAATAAAATTATTATGGACCACGTACCATCATTCTTGTCCCTTCCTGTCTGCCTCCCCAAATCCTTCCTGAATTTGCCTCCGTGAGTTTGGGGAAGTATCCTTCCTCGACGCGTTGATTCAGATCTAAAGGTACGGTTAGCTCCATACCATTACATATCCTTTCAGCCTCGTACCTTAAGAACAAGCGTCATATTTCAGATATTAGATAATCTCCTATATGAGTTGCGAGGTCCTTTAAAAGACCTTAAAAATTCAATTAGGGATAGTACACTGTAGGACGTATTACCTTGCAATGATACTGTGATGCATGTGGTAAAACAGCTCTCCCTTACGGTCCCTGGATCCAGGCCCAGTTACTGGAGCTCGGTCTGTGTAAATCAAATGCCAGTGCCAGTGATGAGTATTGATGCCAATATCCTCCCGGAAATAAGCCAGGACAGCTTCTCTATTACTACTGTTAGAAGTGAAGGCGCGAGGGATCTCGATTACCATCTGCATTGTAAATACAAAATTTAGCCATCATGTGGAATCACTCCCACGGTATTGCCCATTTGTAAATTTGAAAGAGTAATTGAGAAATAAATTATGACAAAGAAATTAATTATGAGAAAGGCTTCTTCGTAAGAGAGAAATCACTTACTCGGTCTTGCAATGGGACAGCCGCTTGTTGTTGCGCCTGGCGCAAGACATGCGGGTCAAAGAAGGAACTCGGCAAAACTTCATACAGTGCTGGCATTACGAACCCGCGCATGTCCCGCCGGGAAAGGCAAGCGCTCGCGAACGCATATACCCACAAATCCGTATTCACATTTGTACTATCTCGGCAAGCACAAGCCAACCCGATGAAATTGTCAGTGTTAGGTTCGCCTATATGATTTTAAAATTTGAACTGCAATAATTAGTATTTATTTAATTTAATTGAGTATACTCTCTTAAAAAAATCTGTCGATTGCTAAAACTTACGAAGCAAAATTTGCCGAACTGCATCCGCCGCGCGCGCATGATTTGGGATGAAGTAGCAAAATATTTCACTTTTTGGGCACAAGCGTCCTACATCCGTCAAATCTGGCATTGGCACATTTGGGATGTTCACCATGTTTGGCACAATGCGCATCGAGGGCTCGGCCCCAGTCAGCATGCGACGCAGCGTTTCGGATGCATGACGCTGCTGTTGAGTCTGTAATTTGGCGAAATGAAAATTATTTTCTCAACATTCCGTTTCAAATATTGACAAGTATGTATTTCGTATAAATTCTCGTATACGCAAAAGTTTAATGGAATTTGAACCTTACCAAATTTGGAATTTCGTATAAAGTATTTGAAGAACCTCTCGGACCCAAAAACAGCGGCTCCCCCACCCTCTCGAACAAGTACATTGCCCGAGACTGCAAAGCGTTATTCATGATGAAATATGTCACGGATCTTCTTTTTTCAGACTATCTTTGACACTTCCATTAGAATAATTAGACCTGAACTTGAAAACAGAATGATCCAAGGTGAAGCAAATTGCGTACGTTTTAAGCACTAGGAATAATTTATTTTCAGATTGCGGTAAACCGCAGTAAAGTGAACACATAATAGCAAAATCTAATTCCTGACTCTTTACTTCCTACGCAGTTATGTGCAGATACATAAATGAACGGATATTACATTGCATCGCTCTCTGGGTTTTGTTTTCGTTTAATTATTGAGAACTGTACAGAACAGTAGGTTCTTCCGGTGGCGGTCTATTTACGTCAAACTAAAGCGACACAGGAGTGGTGACCGCAAGGTCTAAATTTCTGAATGATATTTTGCTCTGCTTTACATTACCGGCATTCTCAGAAATATAAGCATCCACTTTAAAGGAAAATTACAAGGAATGCATACGATTGTCCGGATGCTTACGTTCGAACTGGACATTTGTAACTGGACTAGGTCTTAAATGCCTTGCTCTTCTATTAGGTCACCACGGACAGCAGAATAAATAATTACTTTTATACCAATAACAGGCATATGTATGCCATACACGGTTTACATTCGTTCTTTCACTGGGTCTGTTTTGCATATAATGTAACTATATGTGTACATTGATTATGTTGCTGCTAATCAACACTGTGCCTTTTGCACAAAATTGGCAGTCGACACTGGAGTGAGTTCAATTAGTTATAATCAAAATATTCACCGCTTTAATAAAACAATTATCTAATGAGAAGATTTTTTTTTAAACTAGGGTATAATTTATGAGTAAATTCTTCAAAAAATGACTGGCTATGTGCAAATTATTGGTTTCTGCTCAATTCGATACATATAGTATCATGTTGTGTATAGTGGCTTGTATCATGCCTAGCTCTCTTGTATTTACGACGTATACACAACAACCACGTATGTATGTATGTTCATCTATAATTTTTTTATCATTGGCTACTCCTCCAATTTTAACCAAATTCATTTTCGATGTCATTAGTGTCAAGCACAAAAAATTTGGCTGCATTCGACCTAAGCGTTTTTGAGTTTAAAACGGCTACCCGCTCCTATTCCATTACACAATCAAACGATCTACAAATATACAGGGCAGTTCATGCTTCCTTCATCAAATTTACACCCCTAATAACTGAATGGTTTTACAGTGATTCTCCCCAGATTACAGCATGTGACCTCATGCTTTATGAACTACAGTGAATTTCCTATACAGTGGTTAGTGGTTCCCAAGGTGTTGATATTCAAATACCTGCCAATATATGGAGATGCCATTATATCATACTACTCTATAATGTAAATATAATCCTATGAAAAATTTAACTGTGCCAATATAAAGGGAATGCTAACTAAGAGGTACGATCTAATATAGGAAATTCATTGTATAACATGATCTAACGGTAAACCTTCTTTGAAATAAAACACAAAATTATGTCCATGGGGTTCAATTTAGTAAATTGCTTTGTAAATGTACAATTTAAAATAATACACCCGAGCAAGTTTAATGCTACTGAAGTTGTGGTAATTGCATACATACATATTTTGAATGTATCCTTCAAAGGTAAGGCGGAGCAATACTGTAAAAGTATGGACTGGAATTGGAATTTGATGTACAACACTGACCCATCCGAGTTTACATTGGAATTGGAAGAAAATGCGTAAGTTTCTATTTGAATTTAAAAATTCAATTACTGTATGACAAATAAAGGAAACAACAAGTAATGAACATTCGAATTGCTTTCTGCCCCTATACTCATGTACAGCAAAATTCGGGAATGCTAAATTCAATTGAAGCTATGTATATAGTGTTATTATTAATGTAGTAGTTAATGGTGGTTCGTAATTGAGGAGAATGAAATGAAGAGCCGATTATGGAAATTAAAGGGAATATTGATGGTAATGAGAGTGAGAGCCGAGATGATGGGGAAAATGTAGACGGTAGAGAGGCACTTGCTTTGAGTGAGGGATTTCGGGCTTGTGTCTCAACGTATGGAAGATACGAAGAATGAGTGTGTGTGCACGTATATGGTTTTGTTCTCACAGTATACTTTATTTATCTATAGTGCGTAGATGGATACACTTAGTTGGTCTCACACGCGTTCCCTTGCTCTGCTTAGCTCAAGATCTGATGTTGCTCTCCTCTTCGTACCTACGGAGGCACGAAGTTTTGACCGCGTTCCCTTGCTCTGCTTAGCTCAAGATCTGATGTTGCTCTCCTCTTCGTACCTACGGAGGCACGAAGTTTTATACGGAGGTGAGCACAAATGTGCCCACCTCCAGTATTTACAAAGGTTTAAGTTTGAACCAATAATATTTAGTTACACATTTTTAAAGGAAACCTCAACACAGAAAAGTAACTCTGGATGTCGGAAATCTACGTTATCCTTAATTCCTATGTCTAAGCTTAGCAAGGATGCCTAAAAGTAGCTACTTGCCACCTTTTTGCCTTCAAACGCACGCTAACTTGAGGGTAGTCTTCCTCTACATATGTACCTAGCGGAGCGCCATTTGATTACATGGCGTTCCATGCGTAGGTACATTGGCCGACAAGTGCCGTATTGGGAGATAGTAGTGGCGTAGTTGACGTTACATTTATTGAGTGTTACAAAACTACTTAACATTCTACCAGGAAGGGCAAACAATGTCCCCATTGTTTCCACTTAAGTTGAATAAACTTTTTTCAGCTCTGTAAATACTATTTCTTGAAATTTTATCATTTTAACATATAATATTCGTATTAAAATGTGTATTATCATTAGAACATCGTTAGTTTTAGACACTAGTAGTACAATCAGTCAGTATATACTTCCTGTAGTGGCAGAAAATTCTGTCCTCAGAATTATTAAGATAGAATTGAGGAAACTTTTGGAGAGGGAATTGGCAAAATAGAGACCTTATATACGGTGAGTAACAATTTTGTATTGGGTTAGTGAGATTGAAATTGAAAAATAGCTTATAATATGAACTTGAAAGTGTGTGTATAATAGATTTTACAGAAATTTTGTGTGTGTACAGGGTGTCTAATGGGAAGTGGCGAAATGTAGTGATCAGTTACAATTTCTGGAAATAATTAAAAATGTTTTGGGAGCTGCAGCTCATAGTACATAGGTATAGAATTGGGACAAAAATTACTAAGTGTGTAATATAAGAATGTGATGTGTGAGAATTATGTTAAAGTGTTTGTGAAGCTAGGAAAAATTGTTAGTAAAAAAAAATTTTTTTTTTTTTGTGTTTTTCTTGATTGTAGATAACTTGCAAATGGCATGGCGTCCCATGTGTGTTTGCTTTCATCATATGGGTTGCGGACCTGAACATCCGTGAATGTGGGTCATGTTGAGAAGTCTGCTATAGTCAGTGGAAATGTGTTCTGGAACTCAGAATAAATACATATTAGTAAATATGTCAGCAAGATAAAGTTTTTGTGCAATATCATTGGTGTTGCAGATGGAGCCCGTGTCTCAAAGTGTTTGTAATAAAGTTGAGTACAGAGCATAAATGAAGTGGGATTGAAGGCATATGATGTTATAGCCGATAACTGTGATTAGTGGTAGGTTTAACCACTGTGAAGTTAAATAAATTGTCCAATGCGTGGATATGAGTTCTTGTGCTACGCCTAAAATCCGAATCTTGACGGGAATAAAAATCTGTGGGTAATATGTGTTGAGAGTCTTGTTCCAATAATTGTTGCTGGGTTCTCCTAACACGTTTATTAGGAAGTGTTATAGAGGAGGAGCGAGGAATTTCCACAGTAGAATTTTTAGGTGCAGACATTAGTGCTTCTCTATAGGTAGGTTTATGAGGTTGCTCTTGATTTTCTGGAGGAATTGTAGGAGGTTGTTGAACGGGAAATGGAGGCACTGTATCCCGTAGTGGAAATGCATGAGTGTCAGCTGTAGGTAAATTTGGTTCAAGAATAACGTCGGCTGGACTTGAGGGTTGTTCAGCAATAAGTTCAGGAGTAATGTCAGGTTCTGGAGAAGGTAGTTCTCCTGTAGATTTAGTAAGTTCCTGAGGAATGTCTTGTAGATTTGTAGAAGATTCCTGCACTGGAGGTGCATCGTCATTATTGAGCAGAGATTTAGTGTTGAACACATTGGGGCGTTCATAAAATATTTTCAACCTGGACACATGAACTGGGAGGGTTTTAACAGTGTTACCAACAGATCCTCTAATAGTGTAGTTAACTTCGGAGGGTCGGTCAATAACAGAAAATGGTCCTTTCCATCTGGGTAGTAACTTAGTGCTCGTACCAGGTTGTATGGACGTGTGCTCGAGGAGCACATTGTCACCAATATTATAGTTTACTGTTCGTTTAGACTGATTTACGCGGGCGGCGTATTTTTTCCTTTGGGTCTCTAGTATGTCATGAGTAGTTTTCCAGAGTGACGTCATGTCTTGGACGTTTCTATTTTCTGGAGTAAAAGTAGGAAATGCATTTCTCAACGGGGTGCGTGCATGAAAACCATGCAGCACGTAGAATGGTGTAAAACCGTGGGAGCTGTGAAGAGTATTGTTGAGATGGAATATAATAGCTGGAATGGCGTGGGGCCAGTCGGCCTTATTTTCTGCTCTGTATATAGCAATACAGTCACCCAATGTTTGATGGGATCTCTCGATAAGACCCTGAGTTTGGGGGTGAAAAGCAGTGCTATAGTTTATTTTAAAATCAAATATTTTGGAAAGTTCTGTAATGACAGCATTGTTAAATTCTGTCCCTTGATCTGACTGTATAATTTCGGGAAGGGAATAGACGGCAGCTATTTTGTTGAAGATGAATTTGGCTATAGCGGAAGCGTCTGCGGTGGGTACAACCTCAGCTACGAGAAATTTAGTGAGATAACAAATTGCAGTGATTATATATCTTGGACGTCCTTCTTTATTCGTCAATGGACCCTGTACATCCATCTGAATTCTTTCGAAGGGTCTGAGGGGAATAGGAATGAATTGAAATTCTCCGGGCTGTTTTTGACCACGGGGAGTTTTTCGTTCTTGACAGAATTTACAAGATTGGATAAAATCTTTGATGTCTTTAGTCATCGTCTTCCAGTAATAGCTATGATGTATTTCCCTCAGGGCTTTTGTATGTCCTGTGTGGGACACTGGGTTATGGTGACATTTAATGATATCCGGGACCATGTGATGTGGTATCATTAGTAGGGATTTTTCTCCAAGTTTTTTGTTATGTTTATACAAAATATTGTTATAGAGAGCGTATGTTGAACGGACTCTCCAATTGCTTGGAAGTTTGTTAATTATATCCATAAGAGCTGGATCTTTCGCTTGTTCGCTTTGGAGAGTACCAATATCTATTGTATGGACGGAGAGGCATGCTTCATCATCGGTCTGGGAGTGTGTGGGTTCTTGGAAAGGATTGCGGCTGAGGCAATCGGCAACCTTATGAGTTGTACCCTTGACATATTTTATGGTAATGTCGTAGGGCATCAGTAGAAGTTGCAGTCGTTGTAGCTTGGGGTCCAAGCTATCCTTACTCTTCATGATATAGCATAAAGAGTGGTGGTCCGTTTTGACCGTGAATGGTATGCCAAGTAAATATTCTTTTAATTTCATTACGGACCAAGTTATGGCCAGTAGTTCTAGAATGCGAATGTGATACTTAACTTCATATTTATTTAGACGTCGGCTGAGGAAGAAAACTGGATGTTCTAAACCGTCAGGGTGTAATTGGGCCATATAGGCTCCAATGCCTTGGTAGGAGGCATCCGTGTACAGAAAGGTTGGTTTTTGTGGGTCGTAGTGTGCTAAAACGGGTTTGCATAATAATAGATTTTTGAGAGCTTGAAATGCTTGGTCACATTCGTGAGTCCACAGAAACGGGGTGTTCTTTTTTGTGAGTTCTCTTAATGGTGCTGCTATATGTGCAAAATTGGGCACAAATCTTCGGAAGAAGTTAGCCATTCCAAGAAAGGATTGGACTGTAGTGATGTTAGTTGGGGCGGGCATCTGCCTTAATCCATTTAAATTGTCATCGTAGGGCTGAATACCATATGCGGTAATTGTAAAGCCAAGGAGATTTATTTTTTCGTAACCAAATTTACATTTGGTCGGTTCAAACTTGAGGTTATGCTGGGCAAATCGTATGAAGATTTTCCGGAGTTTAGAAATGTGCTCGTCAATAGTTTGACTAGCTACAATAATGTCATCTACATATGCTAGAGCGGTATTGTATTTGAGATCTGCCAGAATAACATCTATCACTCGGCAAAAATGCGAGGGTGAGTTGCGTGTACCGAATGGCATGTCCTTATACTGATATTGTCCATTTCTTGTGATGAAGCTGAGCTTTTCTCTGGAGGCGGGTTCCACCGTTATCTGATGGAACCCTGACGCGAGGTCTAGAGTTGAAAAATACTTTTGATTCTGAAGACGACGAAGAATCTCGTCAATGCTGGGTAGGGGCCAATGCATAGGTTTAGTGATGGCGTTGAGTGATCGGAAATCAATGACCATTCGGGGCTTTCTGATACCTTGGTCATTTGGTTTTTTGAAGACAATGATGACAGGGCTTGAGAAGGGTGACGTGGATGGCTCGATAATGTTATTAGCGAGTAATTTCTTAACTTCGGCGTCAATGATGGCGTCCTGGTATGAGGAGGTTTTGTAAGGTTTATGAGCTACTATGCCTCCAGACTGTAGTTCAACTCGGAAGGGAATCGTGGAACATTTACCGAGTTCATGTGGGTGAAACGCAAAAGAGCTCCTGTATTCTCTTAATAATGAACGGAGTTTAGTTTGATCCTCAGGATTGAGATCCGGATTGATTTTAAAAGATGCTATTTCAGTTTCCAATTGGGAAGTATTGATCGCATTGATATGTATTGGGTTCATAGAATTATCTTGTGTGTCAAAAGGGGTTAAATTTCCGAGACCCAAACCGTCTGGTAAGGTAATAGTCATAGAAGTTGGATTTGTGAGAAGGAAGAATTTAGAGTCAGGACTGAGTATTGCATGAGGAGCAAGGATATGGAATTGTTTGTGTAGGGATTCATGAGGTTGGAAATATACAGGCGAAGTTTGTTCAATGGAGTGAATAGTTGCAATGGTTACATGAGACCTGGGTGAAATGACCTGTGTTCCATGGACGCGGAGAACATCGTCTTCCATGGTAGTGGAAACACATAGAATAGGAATTGTTGTAATTTTGGCTTGTGTAGCAGGTTTAGCTGAGACAGACGATATGGGAGTAGGTGCAGTTTTGAGAGTCATTTTGCGGGATGTAGAAATACGACGGCGAAGTGGATGGGTTGAGCGATGGAAGTATTCCTGGTCTGTCTCATCAGAAGACATGTCTGGAGTTGGAGAATATTTTTCAGGCTGTGAATATTTATTCCCATGTTGAGATTTATTTTTCGTTGTTGTGAGAGTCTGGGAAGCTTGGTCTTGAAAAGTTGGAAGAGTTTGAGTAGACGTTGAGATTGGAAAAGAGGTCACAGGTGGTGTAGTAGATGCAAACCAAGGGTCGGGCAAGAAGGTAGCTTCCTGGTCTTTGTTAGAATGAGATTTATTTGACAGTTGTGTCCTGGTTGAAAAGTTTTGTATGAGTTGTACTGGAAGTTCGCATTGTTCTCTAAGTGCATTATCGTGTTGTACGAGAGTATGAATTAACGGGATGTTTCCTGTGAATTTGTTGAATAGGATATTTTTCTCAGTGTTAATAAGGAATCCTCCTTTAGAATATAAGAAGTCTGTTCCCAAGATGCAGCGAAGAGTTGTGGAAGGAGCAATTATAAAAGGGTGTAAAAATGTAGACTTGCCGATTTGGATTTTTACAAGGGCGAGTCCTGTATTGGGCATGTTATTTCCTGAGGCATCTATGAGTGTGAGATTGGTCTTGGTGATGTGTGTGCCTTGAGGTACATATGATGGATGGATCAGCGAAGCAGCTGCTCCTGTGTCGATAAGACACGGAAGGTTCATACCGTTTATACTGACAATGATTTTGAGTGAACATGAAAGTGAGTGTACAGTGATGTGAGTAGTACATTCTGTGTTAACGGAAGGGATTATTAGCGGCTGTCTTGTGAGTTTTGGTGGTCTGCAGCTTGTATAGGCAGAAGCTGGCGTCGGGGCAGGCCTTGTGGAGCCTGCCCGTTGGAGTTTAAAGGCTGGCCTTGTAGTTGCTGTTGTCTCTCTTCACGTCGTCGTTGCATATATTGTGGAAATTGTTGGTAATGTATGGCAACTGGCTGTCGGCAACGGTTAGCATGATGGCCTGGACGGGAGCAACGCCCGCAAATTTCTGGGGATTGAGAAGCTGGAATTTGAGGTTGAGTAGGTTGAATTGGGCAATACCGGGCTGTGTGGCCGGTTTGGTTGCACTTGTAACACGTGTAGGTTCGTTGAATGTTAGAACCTAGTCCAGGTTGAAAGTTGTTGTACTGTGAGCGCTGTGGCTGAGCATGTTGAGTGACTGCCATAATTGGAGTGTCTTTAGCTTCTAATTTTTCTATTTTCTCAAGAAGCGTGGCCAGAGTTTGTTCCAATGATGAAGGAAGGACTGGGGTTGCAAGAGTAACAGCATTATGGTCTGTATGGGGAGTTGTGCATGATTCATAGTCGCGTAGAGCGTCCAAGAGATGATTGAAATTTTTAATTTTCAGATTTTTGCTGGTTATGAAAATCTTCACCGTTGTGTCGAGTTTGTCCAACAATGTTTTCACTGTAGTGGCTTCTGGAAAAGTGGACCAGTCTGTGCTTGCAGCAGACTTAACTCTTAACACGAACTTAGTTGGGGGTTCGTGTGGATAGGGCGTCATGGACAATGCATCCAAAAGTTTGCTTTTCCTGTCCGGAATATCCCGTGGCATTTTGTTTAAAAGGTCATCCCTGAATTGGGCGTAAGTTTGGCGAGAAGTGGATGTAAGATTGTAAAAGTGGGATAAGAAATCTTTTGCCGTTTTCGCAGCGTCGGAGAGCTTTCTATACACATACGATTTCTTCATTTTATCGTCTGTAACAAATGTGTTGAAAAAGTCGTCGCATCGTAACAGGAATTCAGAAAGTTCTTCGGATGAAATTTTGGAGGAAGGATAAGTCGGCTTATCGAAAAGGAAACGGTTGTAGTCCATCGTAGGATTTTTCGTAGAAATAATGGGAGGAATAGGTGGAGGAGTTGGAATAGGAGAAGTGGAACGGGAAGAGGCAGAGCTGCTGGTGGCAGTGGTGAAATGGAGAGATTCAGAGTGCAGTGACCCTGAATCAGAGTTGGAATCTGTTTGAGGTGGGGGAGTTACGTTAATATTGTAGATAGGATTGTCACTGTCGTATGCGGCGGTGGTGTCAACGTCAGGAATGAGGACAGCGGTATTGTCCTGTGGAGCTGTATGAGAATGATTATTGGTGTGATTGTCGGAATTAGTGACGGGAGCGGAAAAAATGTCCGGGTAGGTTTGTGTTGCAATTGAAATAAACTGTTGGTCTAAAAGAAAGAGTCCTTCCTTGTAAGCTTGTTGGGAGGAGAAATGACAGTGGTTGTGGGTATATTTGGATGTGAGGTTAAATTCCTGTACTATGCCTAAGTAAGATGCGTAACTGAGAAGATGTGAAATATCCTGACTGGAATTTTGTGCAGCTTGTAGTCTTGTGGTCCAAGCGAGGATTACAGGCGTGTAGCTGTGTGTTTCGATAACAAAGGTAGGGGTTTTAGTAGTGGACACGGAAGGAGTAGTTGTTGTAACTGGAGTAGTAGTTACGGTTGGACAGAATTCTTGAGCTAGTAATGAAGTTTGGATGTCCTCGATTTCTTCAATGATGGGTGCAAATTCAGTCGAATTAGTCTGCCAAAGTGTAAAGATGCGGAGAATTCTGGCTACTATTCTTGTAAATGTTTCTCGTGTGTTGAGATATGTACCGTCGGATGTAACTTCTGTTGTGAGGTGCAGATCATACAGGAGTTGTTGGTAGTGTGCGTAGGTTAAAATGCTCGTTCCAGATGAGTCTGCTTCCTGTTTTGTTTTGATGTCATCAACAAGCTTCTGAGCGATGTCTTCGAGATAATCCCGGTTAGTAAAGAGGCGAGATGACGTTGGTTGTGGATGTGGAGCGATAGGTGTGCCAGTGAGAGTATGATTGTTAGACAAATTAAAGTTTGTACTTACTGATTGAGTAGTTACGAGGATCGAATCTGTATCTGCGGGACCAGAAGAGACAGCGGGAGTGGAAGTCCTACTGGGGTTGAAACTTGCAAATCCTCCAAGAGGTGTTGTGGGCTCCGGCGTTGGTCCTTCGGTGTCAGTTTCGCCTTCACTTGATGGTACGTGGGTGAGGATGTCGTCTGGGACGGTCACCACGGTGGTTTCAGGCAAGGTCGTAGTCGAACTGTTTATTGATCGCGGAATTCTGCTTGGGTTTTTCCGGATAACTTTTATGTCACTCCTATCAACTGGTTGGGGCTCAATGTTGGAGTTAACGTAACGAGGGAGTTTTTGCTTGAACAGTTTGTAGAACTTGTAAAGATAGAGTGCTCGTGTGGAGGATAGATGACTATATTTGGCACGTGCACGTATTTCGTCGTCGTGAGTTAGTTGAACTAGTGCGGCCTCACTGAGTAATAGTGCTATATATTTTTGATTATTACAGATGATGTATTCGGGATGATTAAAGAGTTCAGCTACTCTAATAAATCTGATATCGTGAGGTGACATGTGGCACGGGGAAACTGGAGGCAATTTATAGAAAAATCAGGCATAGCCTCCGGCGGCGGCTGACGCCACGTAAGAATTTAATTGACAATGTGGTAGAAAAAATGGAAAATTTGGGCAGAGTTCTGTTTAGCGGCTGACGCCACAAATATATTTGCACAGAAATTGTTCACAAATTAGAGGAAAATAATTGTTATTAAGGGCTTACGAATTTGAGTGTTTTGTTGAGAACCATCGAACCCGCACCGTTCACCATGTTATTATTAATGTAGTAGTTAATGGTGGTTCGTAATTGAGGAGAATGAAATGAAGAGCCGATTATGGAAATTAAAGGGAATATTGATGGTAATGAGAGTGAGAGCCGAGATGATGGGGAAAATGTAGACGGTAGAGAGGCACTTGCTTTGAGTGAGGGATTTCGGGCTTGTGTCTCAACGTATGGAAGATACGAAGAATGAGTGTGTGTGCACGTATATGGTTTTGTTCTCACAGTATACTTTATTTATCTATAGTGCGTAGATGGATACACTTAGTTGGTCTCACACGCGTTCCCTTGCTCTGCTTAGCTCAAGATCTGATGTTGCTCTCCTCTTCGTACCTACGGAGGCACGAAGTTTTGACCGCGTTCCCTTGCTCTGCTTAGCTCAAGATCTGATGTTGCTCTCCTCTTCGTACCTACGGAGGCACGAAGTTTTATACGGAGGTGAGCACAAATGTGCCCACCTCCAGTATTTACAAAGGTTTAAGTTTGAACCAATAATATTTAGTTACACATTTTTAAAGGAAACCTCAACACAGAAAAGTAACTCTGGATGTCGGAAATCTACGTTATCCTTAATTCCTATGTCTAAGCTTAGCAAGGATGCCTAAAAGTAGCTACTTGCCACCTTTTTGCCTTCAAACGCACGCTAACTTGAGGGTAGTCTTCCTCTACATATGTACCTAGCGGAGCGCCATTTGATTACATGGCGTTCCATGCGTAGGTACATTGGCCGACAAGTGCCGTATTGGGAGATAGTAGTGGCGTAGTTGACGTTACATTTATTGAGTGTTACAAAACTACTTAACAATAGTGTCCTAGAAAGACTAAAGTTTTTAAGCAGCTTTTCTCATCGCTCAACTTCCAACGAGTCACATAGCAATGCTCGATACAACACATTTCGTATTTTATTTCCAATTCTTGGATCTTCTTTCAAAATTTTGTTTACTACCCTTTGACGTATATTTCACGACAAACAGCGTAGCCAGGTTACTGCAAGTTAGAAACAAATATAAACATTTTTTGTGGAAGAGCATATTTCTTTACGGATCCATCAGACTAGTGCATGGGATGTGTCAAGTTGCTATACTTGTTTGTAGTAAAACTGCCTTCCCGCTATATCAGATGGTCTCTTCATTGCTGTATTGTTTGGGAGGAATGGCTGGCTTTATTATCACATGGTACACTGGGATTCAAACTCCTGAAATAACTACATTTGTCTTCAGTACAGTATTCGTAGTTCGTGACAATAACACTGAATTCCTCAAAATTTTAAACGGTAAGACCTGGAACAAACAATATAAATATAAACATAAGCAAATTGGATGGACCTATAATATAGAAATAAATCAATATATGAACATAGTTCATTAACTAAAATTTATGATAATAAATCCTAATGCTGACTTTTCAAAATGTAAAATTTTACCAGGTAAGAAAAAGAAGCTGAGGAAAATTCAATTCATTGGAGACGAAATATCATTGAAGGAGTCCTTGGTGATACATTTCTCTCACATGCTTTATATTGTGGCTGTATCGATAAACGCCTTCATTGCCATATTCTGCAAAAACTTACATCTATACCAGATTTTACCACTGTCATGGAGACACCTGATTTTTTTTGTTCTACTATTTACCCATGAATGCATACTAACCATAATGATGCTCTCTTGCATGTTGGTTGCCTGCACCAATATACTTTTATTTTTGGATGTAGTGAATTCCGATCTTTTGAAAGAGACCAATTTTGTGAGGGAAAAATTGGGAGTTGTAAAATCCGAATATTTTGATTGGTGTTGCAATTTTTGTCGGGAGAAGGAACTCTCCCAGAGAATTTTTAACCTGGGCTACTCTACCACAATATACTTCCTCAAAATAAGCACACTTTCCGTTGTAGTAGTGTCAAGTTACTCCGGGATCCGTTGCTTCTCCCAAAATTTGGTGTTTTCTATATTTCTAATCCTCCTCTCACTCTACATTGCGCTCGTTTATGTGATGATGTTTTCCAAGTCCTTCTTACTGCCACAGTACATGCTGCGTTTAAGGATGGAGGCATTGCGCGCCATGAGTCAAAGAAAGTCTACTCACTGGAATACGAAGCAGTTACAGAAAATCCTGAAATCAGTGGCCGATGTGGGAATACGTGTCGGGAGCTTTCATACAATGGAGCGGGAATCTGCGCCAGCGTTTGTGGATTTCGCGATTCGAGCAACCGCGACACTTTTATTAACCACGTAGTTATTTGTAGTTTTTCCAGGGTTGTGCAGTATTTTCAAATTCTGTTTTAAAATACCTGCTTTAATAGATACAAGAAAGCTTTTATTATTTTGTATTTTGAAGTCGGCAACCACAGAGGCAAGTATTTTGTACTGCATATTTTAAAGTCCTGTAAGTACAAAATTATGCAATATTTACGTATTTTCAATGACATGACAAATATAGCTGAGTTTTTCTGCAAAAGAAATATTTAGACATTGACTAAATTGCATTTTGTTTTTGCACAATACTTAATTATGCAATATAAATTTCTTTTTAATTAACTCAGAGGCATATGGCATATTAACCAATTTAGAGGGATACAGTGAATTTCCCATATAGTGGTTTCCTCTTAGATGGCATTTCCTCTTTAGTGGCATCAAAAAACCCTCCCTAGAGGTTTGCAATGTTAAAGGTATACTATATAGTGGCACCCGCTATAATGGTATTCCCTCTATAATGGCACCATTATGTGTTACGGTGGCTCGGCCATGCAAAATTATAATGGCAGTTGGCATAAAATTAGCTAGGTAAGTAAGGTTGCAGTTGAAAAGTTTGCTACTACTTACAGTATTACCAGTGTGAGGGTATCTATAATTATTTAATGAATATTTTAAACTTATTGACCTTTGCATACCTCATAGTTTTACGCATTCTGTACAAATAAATTATTTTATAAATATATTTAGCCTGTTATTAGTTATAAACATTAATAGTATATAGTTAGCCATTAATACCATATAGTGGCATCTCTATATAGTGGCAGAAATTTGCCACTCCCTTGGAAACCACTATATAGGAAATTCACTGTAATATTTAATTCAGGGCTTTAATACTTCATTTAGACGCATAATGTTTATATTTCATGATTGTAATGTTAAAGAGTACTACGCAGGGGTCGGAGTTTTGTAAATCTCTACGAAGGATCGCTTTTAAATATCTTTGCTGAATCTTAATTCCCTATGGGTCAAAAGTTTTTGATATCCCTGTGTAAAAAAAACATCCCTGAAAGACTCCAATAATTTAGAAACTCCATGCCAAAAACAAGTTCAATGAATTTGAAAATCCTTGTTCACAAAAGAATACCTTACCATTAAGATATACACTGCCAGATTTTTTTTCCTCTGTGAAGAATCTTCCCGTCTTACCATTCATTCATTCATTATTCATTCTCTCTTTATTGACTTTCAGTACACATACAATAACAATCTTTACATTCAGTTTTTACATTTCATGTTAATATAGTGGCATGCAGCCCGTTTAATCTTAACCTAATTTGCTTAATCTATGGAGGAGAGAGAGAGAGCAAGGTAACATAGAAGGAGATAATATCCCACGACGAACTGATTGTGAGGGTGCACTGTCTATCTATGACAGAGGCACATCTATCCAGAATCCCTCAGTAAATCCACTCACATTGGGTGTGCATGCTAACCAGTGCTCGGCACGGGTATGGGTAATACTCGGGTAAACGGGTGCGGCTACGGGTATGGGTACTACCCGGGTACCGATTTTGTGTACCGGATCAATTTCAGGTACTACCCGGGTACACTTTGGTCGGCTCAAAATTTCGGGTACGGATACCGGTATGGGTATGGGTACAAAATGGGTATATATAGTACAACCTGTATATAATGGTTTTCCTAGGGACGCCAAAATTTGACTACTATAGACAGGGGCCACTATATGAGTATATAGTGGTCAGGGGTCACTATATAAATCAAGGATGGGAAATCGGAAAAATATGAATTCTAATTCGAATTAAAATATTCAAGGCGAAGAATTCCGATTTAAAATACCTATAGCAATACTGAAAAATATGAATTCTAATACGGATTTAAATATCCTCCAGTATTCGTTCATTATGAATTTCGATTTGAATATTTATTTGAATACTCCTAGTATACAGAAAATACAAAGAATTTAATTACGGAAAACGTTCAACCTTAGAAACATGACATCATCAAAGTTTTGGGAAGCTAGTTTCCCCACAGGTCATTAAGTATCAATTTAAGAGCGGAAAAAACACGTTCAACTGATACTTGAACTCCAACATTACTAGTTTTCTTTCGGCCCATTTTGAGTTACCTAAAAAAATCTTTAGCATCAACGTTTTAGATTACTTGAGTAATTTACTTGTAGTACAAACAATAGTTTTGAGCACAACCGTTAAAAGCCTGTGACAAGTGCTAATAATTCGACTCTACTTTACATAGAATGCGGAAGCATGTTCCTTTCGGATGAAGAAAACGTTCGCCTATGCTCTTTGATTGACATTATAATTATTATTAACTTTGTAAAAAATTGCGACAATTTTAAATTTATATTTAAGTATATGTAAGCTTGATGAAATATACCATTGAAAACAATACTTTATTTTAATCGGAATTCAGTAAAAAATATTTGAATACCAATTCCGATTCCAAAAAATTTTTTTAATGCGATTTTGAATTAAAATACTTCCTGGGAATTATTTGGAATTCCAATATGAATTAAAATCCTCAAATTTTCGAATATAATCCCGATTCCGATTCCAATACCGATTCCGATTCCCATCCTTGATATAAATACATACACATACAGACGTACAAGCACGAATCAGACAAAGTTTTATATATATATATATGTATATACGTTATTGAAAATCAATTATTTTACATGCATTTACTTGCATGGTGCAAGCTTTCAGCGAATTGTACCTGTTAAGCCCTTATTGGCTTTAGGAATGATTGTGAGCCATACAGTACCATATAATAACATTGATGTACATATATGTCTGATTTCTGTTAATAATGCCCGAGTAAGGCATTAGGTACTTTTATCTGTTATTTCCCATTGGTTAAAATAATCTCTGGAATATTCCAGGAGGTTGGCACATAAGTGCCAGCCTCCGTATATAAACCCCAGCCTCTCTAGTCTCAGGGAGACGAGAGAATCCCGAGCCACAGACCAAGAAAGACCAAGAGACGCGTGTGAGTACAGGCAAACTATGTAACCTTTACATACGCACAATACAAGAATAAACTATATCCTGTGAGTAAATCTACTATCGTGCATAACGCACTTATTCCCACGACCGTCGTCTCATCTCTCACACACAGCATCGTGTGCTCAGCCTGCTGCACATTCCCCCATCCACTATTTTTAACATTTCATTCCTTCCTCATTTTAATCTCTCTCCTCTATTTCCTCTTTTCCCCTTTTTAATCCATTTCCTCATATCTGAGCTCTATTTCCTTCCTTAATCAATTCTTACTTAACATGGTGCACGGTGCGCGGTTTTTCTGTACTTTTAATTTGTCAATTATAGTATAGAAGATTCCGTATCTCTCTGCGAGTGTGCTCCCGTGTAAAAACTCTTACAAAAAAATCTTTGTGGCGTCCTGCTCAAAATTTCCTAAATCTTCCTCACTTTTCCCACATCCCATGTCTCGCGAAATAAAACTCATCAGACTAGTGAAGTTAGAGTCACATAGTGAATTCATCCGCTACAAGAATACTAACTATATTGCCATATTACTCCATAACGCTCAACGTGTTGAGCTCACTCCGGAAGACCAGGCACACGCCATACAGAAATACTCTCATTTGAGTGTAGAACGAGCACTCTACCAATACCGATTCTATAAACTCTTCAAGCTGAAATTACCGTATTATCAAAACCCGGACATTCAACCTGAGGAAGTTCCTGAAGGCGCCCTTACAGTCCTCTACCAAAAACGAAGCCGGATTCCTTGTTCAACCAGCACCTCAACCACGCTGTCTGAGACAACTGTAATTCCCGTACCGGACGACACACGAGCTCAAACTCCACCGAGCACGGACGGAGAAAATACCGAGGGCCCGACTCCCGAACCACCAACAACGCCCGACGACTTCAGGTCATTTAACCCGTCTCGAACTTCCACACCCGCCATCTCTACTGGACCACATGATCCTGATAACAATTTGGCCGTTACAACAGAAACTGTAAGAGAAAATTTTAATTTTTCTGAGCATACTATCATAGCCACCCCAACCGCCACGAATTCCCAACCTGCGTCCACTCGTCTGTTCAACAACCACAATTATTTCGAGGAAGTTGCCCAGCAACTTGTAGACAGAATCCAATCAAAACAACAGCGGGATCGCTCCGGAACCAGTATTGTCAATTACCCCTATTATCAACAACTTTTGGGAGACCTCAACTTAACGACAGCGTTAACACCCGACCTTAGCTTCCTAAACACCCGAGCAAGTTTCCACCGTATTGTTGCAAGAATCATTACCATCTTTCGAAATTGGCAAACCCACAGTACCGAACACACGTCATTAATAGAAGAACTACATGACATTCAAGAATCCTTGTTAGCTACGGATCTCCTCACCACCGTCACTACATCCACAGCAATCCCCACAACTTCTACTGCAACTGCATCTCATTCTTTTCTCTCTAATCCTATTCCTGCGTCTTCCGCTCCACAATTTTATAGTCTGATCCCTCTCACTAATTCTTGGTCAGAAAGGCTCAAAACTTTGAAAAGACAAAACCAAGATATTACCCACCAACTAACCTTAGCCTATTACCTAAGTCTTGTAGATGAGAATAACCTGATCAATAAGGTCACTCTTTCCAACTTCCCTTTCACATCTCCGGACGCCTATCGTGAAGCAATTTTTCTATTGCCACAAGAATTTATCTCTGAAGCGACCCGTCAACACCCAAACCTTCTATCTATCCCACCATCCTCCTTTCCTGAAAATCCTCAATCAAATCCTCACCAAAACGCTACCACTCCTGATATTGATCCTGACGAACCCACAACTATCATTCCTAACGACGATAATCCACTTTATAATATTCACATAACACCTCCTCCTGCGTCACACATTGACATTGATTCCGATTCCGACTCCGAATCCCTTCATTTCACGACAGCCTCTAATAGTGTTTCCTCATCTCACACTTCATCTCGAGCCTCATCTCCAACTCCATCCATTTCTCCTATTCCTCCTCCCGTTGCACCTCAACCCATCATGAACAATAACAGATTCCTACTTGATAAACCAAAATTTTCTCCTTCTGAGCTCTCCTCTGACAATCTTAGAAAGTTCTTCACACGTTGTAATTCCTTCTTTGCAACATTCAATGCTGATGACGCTACCAAGAAAGCATACATTCAACATCAAATATCCGATGCCTCTCCAACCGGAAAAAATTATCTTGACCATTACTGTGACTTAAGATCTACACAACGTAAAACCTATGCCCAATTCTGTGATGACATCCTCAACAACATTCCAAAAGATGTACCAGACAGTAAAACAAAAATACTCAATGCTCTCTCCATGACGAAATACGCCACGGAAACTGCAACCATGTTTGCGCTAAGAGTAAAGGCTGCAGCTGGTTCCGACTGGAACAATTTTCCAGAAACTACAGCAGTGGAATCCATCCGAGAAAAATTGGACCCTACAGTCAAAATCTTTCTTCAGCGGCACAATGCAAAAATCCGTAATTTTGCCCATTTACTGGATGGTCTCAAGGCATACGAAACGTGTGCACCTCAAAGCCCACAAGAGCAAGCTACTGCTACTCCACAGCTTCCATCAAGTTTGGCTGACAAGCTCGACGCCGTTCTAGACAGGCTCGACAAATTGGAAACTACAAATACAGCTATAATGGCTGTCTCCAACCAGATGCACCAACCCAGACGACAGTACTCATCCAACTTTGCACAAGGACAAAATTCCAATCCTTCAAATCCTATAGTATGCTACAGATGCAACAAGTCTGGCCATATAGGTAGACAATGCCCTACCATTAATGCCCAACAAGGACAGACAACTGCCTCTACAGTTATTTGTGAACGATGCTCAAGACCCGGCCATCAGACAAAATTTTGTCGCCAGCATTTACCCATGCACTACAACGAATATGGTAAATATCTTGCTGCCAGACGACAACAACGAGAACAACAAAGTCAGAATTTAAACTCGCCAGGGCAGGCTGCCCTAGGCCTGCCCACAAGCAACTTACGAGCATTGCCAGCTCCAGAAACTCAAGCCTCCAACCGACATTAATAATTCCCACCATCTCTACACTGTCGGCAACTCCAAAATCAATTCATTCCCTATCATGCTCATTGAAAATCATCATCACTATCCAAGGCCACAAACTCCCGTGTCTCATCGACACAGGAGCTGCAGCATCACTTATTCATCCTTCATATGTACCACATGGATCCCGAATAATGCCGAGTACAATAAGGCTTGTAGACGCTAGTGGAAATCCCATGCAGAACAACGGCTTAACTCTCGTCAAATTCCAGATAGGTAATTGTACATTCAACCATCCCTTCATTGTAGCCCCATCGACTTCTCTCAACTGTATTTTAGGTACAGACTTTCTGTACTCGAAAAGTGGATTCATCATAAACACCACAGCAAATACACTCTGGAACAAATTCACGGGACACGTTCCCCTTATTCACACTCTTCTTCAACATGACCAAGCCCTGCAAGACCAAAGTGACCTTCCAATTTCACTTCCAGAGTCTACTTTAACAAAAGAACCTATTTCCCAACAATCCTTGAACCTAATCTCGACAGCAGCGAATGCTACGCTTCACCGATCCTTAGACAAAGAACAGGAAGTTCAGTCCGTTGATCCTCCTCTGACTCCTTCCAAGGAAACTTACACACCTTCTCGAACATCTGCCTCCACACAAACCCGTTCCACTTCTACAGAGAGCTCATCTCAAACCCTTTCCACAAGCAAGAATAAAACTTTACATGGAAATAAATATTTCCGAAGACCACAGCAAACTACAGCAGATACTACCTCAGACGAGTCTGAGAAGGGATACTACCATAGGTCATCCAACCCAAACCGTCGTAGAATTTCCACTTCTCGCAGAGCTACTATCAACACTATACCCACTTCTACATCATTCCGGTCTACTATACCTACCAAATCAACCACCTTTAAAACTCTTCCCATTTTGTGTATATCACACACCAAACCAAGTCATGTGCTACGAGTACAAGGAACTCAAACTATTGGCCCTAGGTCTCATGTTACACTTCCGACTTTTCATCCCTGCGAAGAACATATTCCAATGTATTTTCAACCTCACCCCTCTCTTTACAATGATTATCATGTTCTCGCTCCACACTCCATCCTGTCTCCCACTTCTAAATTTTTTCTTGTCACTAATCCCACCAATATTCCCGTCACCCTACCGGATGGCCTCGGTTTAGGTCACATAACTCCTTTAGACTATTATGACAACTCCATGACTCCCATCCCAATCAACGCCATTGATAACTCCCAACTTGACAACGAAGTTGCCTCATTTAAAATTAACCCCGAGCTCAACACTGAAGATACAATCAAAATCAGGAACTTACTCAAAGAATACCGTAGCTCCTTTGCATTTCACCCTAACGAACTAGGCAAATGTGACACCATCCCATTTAAAGTCGAATTGGAACACCAGAAAATTGTTGCTCACAAGGCTTATAAGACATCGGCCTTCCAGGACCAGATTATTAATGCCGAAGTACAGAAACTACTTCACAACAACATCATTGAACCATCCACGTCCCCCTTTACCAGTCCTGTAATTATTATCCTCAAAAAACCCAACGATGACGGCATTCGCAAACCCAGAATGGTCATTGACTTTCGGTCTTTAAATAAATTAACAAAAGCCATGCATTGGCCCCTACCAAACATCGATGACATTTTACGGCGACTTCAAAACCAGAAGTACTTTAGCACTTTAGACCTTGCCCAGGGTTTCCACCAAATTACAGTTGACAAAGATTCCCGTGAAAAGCTCAGCTTTATCACCAAGGACGGACAATTTCAATACCTCATGATGCCCTTCGGCACGAAAAACTCCCCATCCCATTTTTGCCGCCTTATAGATGTCATTTTATCGGATTTAAAATACACAACTGCGATGGCATACGTAGACGACATTGTCGTCGCCAGCCAGACGATAGACGACCATATCAGCAAACTCAGAAAAATCTTTGACCGCTTCAATGAGCATAACTTAAAATTCGAACCTACTAAATGCAAATTTGGCTTTGAGAAAATAAGTTTACTTGGATTTACGATTACATCCTACGGGATACAGCCCTACAATGAAAATCTAGCTGGAATAAGAAACATGCCACCTCCACATGATGTCAAATCAGTCCAGTCATTCTTAGGCATGGCCAACTTTTTTAGACGCTTCATCCCTCACTTTGCTCAAATTGCTTCCCCACTACGGCAACTAACAAGACACAATGTACCCTTCGAATGGACACAAGAATGTCAACAAGCATTCGAGGCTTTGAAGAACCTTCTCATTTGTCAACCTGTACTAGCACACTATGATCCCAATAAACCTACATTCCTATACACGGATGCATCTTTACTAGGTATCGGTGCCTATCTCACCCAGCTTCAACCGGACGGACACGAACACCCCATATATTTCCTCAGTAGAAAATTGAATAAGTACGAACAAAAATACAATATCAGACTGCTAGAGTTATTAGCCATCACTTGGGCTACTATGAAACTAAAAGAATACCTCTTAGGCATTCCATTCACCGTACGGACGGATCATCACTCCCTTTGTTATATTTTAAAAACAAAGGACAATTTGGATCCGAAACTTCAACGCCTCCAATTGTTACTCATGCCCTATGACATTACCATACAATATGTTAAAGGCACTACACATCGCGTAGCTGATTGCCTCAGTCGCAACCCATTTGGGGAACCTGACCATTCCGAAACTGACAATGATGCCTGCTTGTCCATTAATGCTATTAGCATTTCCACCCTCAAAGAAGAACAGATGAATGATCAAGCCATAGCGAAAATCATTACTAAACTCCCTACAACTTGGAAGTTGAAATCAAAATATACACTAATTAACGGTATTTTATATAAATACAATTCCAAACAAGGTGAAACCTCCCTCATCGTAATTCCCAAACAAATGGTCCCTGACATAATTCAAAAACATCACAATTCTGTGTGCCATATGGGCCACACAAAAACTTTACGGAAGCTACAAACTAGTTTTTACTGGAGGACCATGTCCAAAGATGTCCATGCATTTATTCAATCCTGCCCCATCTGCCAGGAGCGCAAAACTCCCAGAGGACAAAAACAACCTGGAGAATTCCAGTATATACCCATCCCCCTCCGCCCATTTGAACGTGTTCAAATGGACATTCAGGGTCCCATCACAAATCAAGCCGGCCGCCCGAGATACATCATTACAGCTATCTGCTACTTGACTAAATTTTTAGTCACTGACGTCGTCCCCATAGCTGATGCTAAAACAATTGCGAATTTTATCTTGAATAAACTAGCCTGTTTATACTCCCTGCCTGAAATTATCCAAACAGATCAAGGCACAGAATTTAATAACTCAGTTCTCTCGGAATTATCCAAAATGTTCAACTTTAACATGCAATACTCAGCAGCATTCCACCCTCAGAGCCAGGGGCTCGTGGAAAGGACCCACCAAACTCTAGGTGATGCCATAGCCATGTACACTGCCGAAGCTAAAACTGACTGGCCCTTAGCGCTCCCAGCTTTGACCTTTCATTTAAATAATACTCAACACACTTCTCATGGATACACCCCGTTCTTCCTTCTCCACGGATTCAATGCTCGAACTCCTCTTCGAAATGCCTTCCCCACGTTTTCCCCTGAACACCAAAATATTCAAAATATGGACACACTATGGAAAACAACACATGATATTCTCACACGTCATCGAGAAAAATATGCTGCCCGAGTTAACAAAAGTAAACGCACGGTTACATATGAAATCGGAGACAACGTGCTCTTGGAGCACACTGCCATCAAACCCGGCATTAGCTCCAAACTTCTCCCTCGTTGGAGAGGCCCATTCAGCGTAATTGACATTCCGTCCGAAGTTAATTATACAATCCGGGGTTCCACTGGCACAACTATGAAAACAATGACGGTACACGTTTCAAGACTCAAAAAGTATTATGCCAGACCAAACTGGTTACAACTGCCATCTTTATTGAATACAGCACATCAGGCTCCAAACCCAGAACCGTCCACACATTTACAAAATTTATCACAGGGAAATATTGCCTATACAGACCCTTTGACCTCACTTGACCCTGAAAAATTTACTAAGTATTTACAGGAAGAAAAATCGGGCGTGACCCCTCTAGGACCTCACGATCCCGAGGGCCCCGCCCAAACCCCTCCCCCTATGGAAGGCCCCCCTCCCCCAAGAGGTCACCTTCCCCCATTGGAATCCAACCCTTCTAAAGAGTCAACACCTGACCTACCTACAATAATTGATCAATCTAAGGCACTATCAAATTATATTGAACCATTAAGTGCAAATTTACAACAATCCGAATCAATTACACTGCCTACAAAAAGAATCAGAAGAACTCAACAACAAATTTTAGAAGAGGATTCACAAAAAATAGTACCCTCGGATTTTTACACTCGTAAAGATGAAGAATTCCGACGGTCAACACGACATAATATACAGGCAGTGGAAAATTTATTCCATTCAATGCTTGTTCACTGTTCCTAAATTCAATCTGAGTTCAGAAAAATATTTTACTCAGATAAATATTGCCCAATATCAAAAGGAAAATTCTGGAATTCAAGAAAATCGCAGTCTCGGAAATTCATCTCAGCCCCAGATATAATGGTCTCAACCAACATTATTACAACACTCAAAATACCGTGCACGGGCAAAGGTTGCCGAGTACCGCGTAGCACTTCAACCGAATAAACAATTAAAAAATTGACCCACAAGTACTGAGTGCTCATAATGCAAGAAAATCACATTATACCATGACCGGCGTCATAGATAAATTACCTGGATCTACAGACCGTAAGGGTACCAGCCTGCAGACCCTTCGCCCTATCCTAACAACTACTATCAATTTCACTTTTGCACTTTATCCATGAGCGATGAATTCAGAATCACAAAATTGTTGTCACCCTGTAGAAATACAAAATACAGGATTAACATTTGATTGTCACAAGCTTACACTAATTCATGAATATTTTTGAGTTCTAGAAACAATTTACATTCTGCAGAATTATCCTCTGAAAACTCCAGCTGAAGAAAACTCCACATCTCCTTCTCCCTGAATTAGCAGCTATAAAACTCTTGGATCCACAACGGCGCCTTCACATTTCATGAATCTGTTTAATATAATTATTCCTTATTGCTTTTAATTTTTACACACAATATACTCATTTATGCCGCTATTATAATACACAACTTTAGTTACTCTGTTAACACTTACTCTATTTTTCCTTCAAGGCCTTCTATTTCCCCCGATACTTATAGAATTGATCACTCCAATATTTATCGGACCTTCCCATTCGAAACTCTAAAACACACACAAAATTTCTCTATTATATCTTTTTCACACTCACTCCCACTCATATTTTATGCTAAACTTCTTATACACACACAAAAATGTTTTTTACTCACCCTGTATAATCACTTTCTTGTATTTTGCTCTCCACAAATTATGGGGACATAATTTTCCCCTTCCTAGTGCAGTTTACGGCACCAAAATCGCTTTAAAATTGTATTTTCTATTGAATTTTTACAAGTTTGCAAGTATTCCCTATGTAAGAAATTTTTCCAACATGTCTACCTACAAAGAAGTCACACTCAAGTTCAAGACTACACAAGAAGGAAGAAACCGCTCTTCACCCACATTCGTTCGGAATGACTCGGAAAACATCACAAAAAATTGTAAAAAGTTAGACAATCCATGTCCAATGATGTGGGCATCATTCTTTAAAACTTGTAGATTGTTAAGCCCTTATTGGCTTTAGGAATGATTGTGAGCCATACAGTACCATATAATAACATTGATGTACATATATGTCTGATTTCTGTTAATAATGCCCGAGTAAGGCATTAGGTACTTTTATCTGTTATTTCCCATTGGTTAAAATAATCTCTGGAATATTCCAGGAGGTTGGCACATAAGTGCCAGCCTCCGTATATAAACCCCAGCCTCTCTAGTCTCAGGGAGACGAGAGAATCCCGAGCCACAGACCAAGAAAGACCAAGAGACGCGTGTGAGTACAGGCAAACTATGTAACCTTTACATACGCACAATACAAGAATAAACTATATCCTGTGAGTAAATCTACTATCGTGCATAACGCACTTATTCCCACGACCGTCGTCTCATCTCTCACACACATCATCGTGTGCTCAGCCTGCTGCACATTCCCCCATCCACTATTTTTAACATTTCATTCCTTCCTCATTTTAATCTCTCTCCTCTATTTCCTCTTTTCCCCTTTTTAATCCATTTCCTCATATCTGAGCTCTATTTCCTTCCTTAATCCATTCTTACTTAACATTATATTTTACCGACATTATAATTATTATTAACTTTGTAAAAAATTGCGACAATTTTAAATTTATATTTAAGTATATGTAAGCTTGATGAAATATACCATTGAAAACAATACTTTATTTTAATCGGAATTCAGTAAAAAATATTTGAATACCAATTCCGATTCCAAAAAATTTTTTTAATGCGATTTTGAATTAAAATACTTCCTGGGAATTATTTGGAATTCCAATATGAATTAAAATCCTCAAATTTTCGAATATAATCCCGATTCCGATTCCAATACCGATTCCGATTCCCATCCTTGATATAAATACATACACATACAGACGTACAAGCACGAATCAGACAAAGTTTTATATATATATATATGTATATACGTTATTGAAAATCAATTATTTTACATGCATTTACTTGCATGGTGCAAGCTTTCAGCGAATTGTACCATAAGTCCTGTAAATAAATATTAACTTTGCATTCGCTGAACTTGTAAAATAAATTGGAGAAGATTAACATCCTTAAAATTTCAGTAATAAATTTACCTGAGGAGCGATTGTGAATTTATGTCGTATATCATATGGAGACTCATTTTTGAAGCAACTTAACTTGATCAGAATCGCTCCCTGAGAGGTTTCCAAACATGGAGTACGTTCAAAATCAATGGTGATTTTCCTTATCCATTCTGACCAACTAATAAACCCTGTTGGAAACTCAATTTTCACAGTCACACGCACGAAAATTGTTTGCTACTGTTTATTTCAAGGCACTCCAGTACATTATTTCTCGAAATGTACACTGTGTCCATTTTCATATGCCGACGTTTGTTATTTGATTTGATAGGACTATGTATACTGCGCGTTGAAAATTTTGGACCAGATCAGGCAAAACTTTACACCCATTCCTGGTCTCACTCAATGGGCACATAATTCCTTGAAGTATGCCCATACCTTTTCCAATTGTGGTAGAACCAATGATTCCTAGGCCCATTCGTGGATACAGAATTCGAAATGCTTTAGGTTCTTTTCCATTTTGTCAGCTAAGGTTAAAGACACGGTCCTGGGCAGTTTGTGCTCCCCGTAGCAAAACGTATATTGAATTCACAGCAATTCGCCCTAATTGTGTTCCCCCGTAAAGCTCATACATACATATTTATGTAAACCATGCAGCAAATTTGTATGTAAATCCATATTTTACAATATTGTTAAAAAGTTATGTTATTTTCCAAAATAGTTCTGTGGCTGCATAATTTAATCTAATGTTTATACTGGAAACTTCAAAGTAAGTCACTATTAGGTATGTGATGTTTCTGAATGTACATTGGTAATGCCGTCTAATGTTGCTGAAGTAAAGAGAATTGTACTTTTATTAAGTGCTTTTGTAATAAAAGTGGCTCATAATGGATAAAAGTTGTGTACTTATAAAAGCTCTGCTGTCCGGGGTTGGATATTGTCATATTGGAGTACGTGTTGGGTGTTTTCATGAAATGGAACTGGAATCTTCACCAGTGTAGATTTCAAGATTCAAGCAATAGAAGCGTCACTTCTATTAGCAACGTAGTTAATTGTAGTTTTTCCAGGGTTGTGCAGTATTTTCAAATACTATGATAGAACTAACACTAATAGTAGACAAACTCCTTGTTGTGTGTATATAACGTACATACCTATGTACCAGTAATTAATTAATGAGGAATCAATATCGTCCAAGTATCAAGGAATGCACATGAACATTGGCTCACTAAATTTTCCAATTTTAGGCATAACGCGTATTCCCTAAATGGAAACTTAAATCCGTAATATAATTTAAATTACATGACGGAAAACATGCCCTCCCTTGCAACGATATCAAAAATTATGCCAATGGGGTATTATTTTCGAGCAGACTGCCTTGTCATTGTACAATTTAAACTAATACGTATTTAGGAAATTTTCAAGTCAAGAGCTATATATTACGTGTAGCTTGTGAACAATCATGACTATTATTTGTCACAAATAAAACTTAACAACTTTTAACATAACTCAACATTGTACCATCTAAAGTGAAATTTTGTCCTGGGAAGGACAAAGTCACCAATCAGCTTTACTTTTCGGATAAAATTTTCAGAATCGCGCAAAACAATGCTTGACACAACACATTTTGTATTCTATTTCCAATATTTGGAATTTCTTTCCAAATTTTGTTTACTACCCTTTGACGTATATTTTACTCCAAACTGTGTAGTATCCTTTAGGCATATTAGAAACAAATATAGGTATTTTTTGTGGAAGACAATATTTCTTTACGGAACCATCAGATCAGTGCTTGTAATATGCAATGCGGCTACACAATTTTTTGGCAATGAATCATTCCCAGTATATCAGATGGTCCTTTCATCAATATGTTGTTTGGGAGGAATCACTGCCTTTGTTATCACATGGTACACTGGGATCCAAACTCCTGAAATAACGGCATTCGTTTTTAGTTCAGTATTCGGAGCTCCCGGCAAAACAAATGAATCTATTAAAATTCGGAAAAGTAAGTCTTTAAATATAACTAGGAATAAAAGCGCAAATAATCTGTAAATATAACTGCAGGCTTGAGCCAGTGGTCGGATTTTTGTGGGAAGACGGAAAATTCTTCCCAGCGAAAAAATATTTCTGGTAAGGAAATTCTCAAAGGGAAGGGATTCTATTTTGCAAACAGGGATTTTACAATTCGTTAATCTTTTTTCTGGGAGGGATTTTCAAATGTGTGGCGTGTTTCAGGGAAGTTTGTTATGCAAACAGGGATTTTTAGATTGATTGACCTTACAGTATTTGGCAGGGGTTTGACATCTTGTCGGGAAATTATTTTTGTCAACAGTGATTTTTTATATCTTTGACCTTTTTTTCAGTAGGGATTTTTAAAATCGTTGAAGACCTCCCTGCATGGACATTTGATTCAACAGAGAAATTCAGAAATTATCTTCCAGGGAGATTTACAAAAATCCAACCCCTGGTTTAAATCGAGTATGAATATTGAATAAAGAATAATAATGAATTAATCAAGTAACAATAATTAATCTATGATAATACAATTTTACCAGGCCAGAAAAGGAAACTGCCGAAAATTCAATTCAAATGGGATGAAATGTCATGGAAGGATACGTTGATGGTGCATTTCCCTCACGTTCTCTGCATCGTGAATGTGACGATGAATGTCTGTGTAGCTATATTCTGCGAAAACTTACAATTGTACCAGAATTTACCACTGTCATGGAGACACCCAATCTTTTTTGTTCTATTATTTGCCCACGAATGCATACTAACAATGATGATGCTCTCCTGCTCATTGATTGCTTGCATAAATATGCTTTTATTTTTGAATATAATTAATTCCAACCTTTTGAAAGAGCTCAATTTCTACAGACAATATTTTGTATTTATAGAACCTGAATATTTCAGTTGGTGTTGCAGATTTTGTCGGGAGATGGAGCTTTCCTTGATGCTTTTTAATCTCGGCTACTCCTCCACCATATATTTTGTAAAAATTTCCTGTCTTTCGTGTACAGTAATGTCTGCTTACTGCGGGATCCGCTGCTATTCTCAAAATTTTGTGTTGTCCGTATTTTTAATAGTATTGGGACTGTACGCCTTGCTTATTTATTGTTTGATATTTTCCGACGCTTTCTTAATACCAAGGTACATGCTCCACTTGAGGATGGAGATTTTTCGGGCAATGCGTCAAAGACGGTTGTCTTACGGGAAGGTGGAACCGTTAAAGAAAACGCTGAAATCAGTGGCCGACGTTGGAATACGCGTTGGTAGCTTTCATACCATGGAAAGAGAATCTTCGCCAGTGTTCGTGGATTTTGCGATTCGAGCAACCGCGACACTTCTTTTAGCTGGGTAAATTTTGCTATTTTTTTTATAAATAAAACTTATTTATTCCTCATCGAACTGTAGTGAAAGTGGGGTGAAAATTATGCATTAAATCCTTTTTCTACATCACTAATGTTTACACATGTCTTTGCTATGGTCAGAATGAAACAAGCCTAAACGAGACATCATCGTCTCATTACATTCAAATGTTTTCGCTTTAGTTTTCGTAGTTTTTTTTGTTTGTTCTGAAAGTAAATCTTCGAAAGAATGTTTAATTTAGAAATTTGTTGTTATTTAAAGGTCATGAAGCTGGAAAACGCCAATGTTAAAATCAATTTAATTTTTTTTAATTAAATAATTTCAACCAAATTCTGGCTACATGATTGTAAAAGTACCAATTTTTAGTTTTGCAATATTTCTCGAATTCGTACAGCAAAACACTATTTCGTGAGAGATATCCAACCCAATGGTTAATAATAATTTATTATTCTCAACTTTAGTTGTAAAACGGACGTGCGTATTTTCGACTAAGGTGACAAGTGTGCGCATTTGTTAGGTTCCCATAGTATAAGAAGGTGAAATATGCGCAATGAATTGTAGTTATGTAACAAGAAAGTACTTAATAAATTCCATTTCAAGGAGACACCCCATTTATTTTGTCCTATTATTTGCTCAAAAATGCGTATTGTGCATTCTGTCAGTCTACGCCACATTGATTGCCTGCACAAATATCCTTTTTTATCTTCAGTTAATTCCAAACTTTGGATGGATCTCACTTTCTTTAGATTAAATTTGAAATTTCCTGAACAGAGCTGCTAGCAAGTTCATGTTAAAACTTGACATGTTCATGTCAAGGTCAAGTTCATGTCAAGTTCGGTTTGACGATTATTTTAACTTGACTATGAAGCATCAAGTTCGAGTTTACGTTACAATTTTCACTTGACGCTTAAGTCCGAATCATGTTCAAGTTCAAGTCATCATCATCCAACTTGACAACATTGTCATGTTCATGGTCGCTTCAGCCAGCTGGAAAAACTTGATCATGTACATGTCATTTCAAGTTGATGTTAGCAATAAAACGTGATTGCAAAGATATAATTTATTAGCAGCTTGTACCTGATTTAAATTTTCAACGGTTTGCAAATAGTAGCATCTACAATACACGCATATGTGTAAAAAAATTAACGTGCTTTTTTCCATCAACCGCATGATAAACTAAAGTCATCTCATGAAGCTGAAATACAGTAAATAAAATCAATAGTTCATAAACCCAAGTTAATTAAAAGTGGTCCACATTAAAGCTGACTGAAAAAATGTCCGGTGGTCAGGGTTTCAGAGAAAACCCTGGGGGAATGTTGATTAAAATATTATGGTTATTAATTTTGTCTATTGCATTTTAAGCTGACATAACATTGCGTTCCAAAAGGTTACAATCAGAGCTTCTGTTGGGGACAAAATTCTTGTCCCGTCCCCGTCCCGTCCCGTCCCGATATTTTTTCAAAACCTTTGTCCCCAGTCCCGTCCCGACAATCGGGACACGGTGACAAAAACCATGTCCCCGTCCCGTCCCCAAAAAATTATAAAAACGTTGTCCCCGGTCCCGTCCCGAAAGTCGGGACATGGGGACAAAAATCTTGTCCCCGTCCCGTCCCCAAAATTTTTAAAAAACGTTGTCCCCGGTCCCGTCCCTAAAATTTTTAAAAAACGTTGTTCCCGTTCCCGTCCCCAAAATTAAAAAAAAATATTGTCCCCCGTCCCGAAAATCGTGGCATGTGAACAAAATTCCTGTACCGTCCCGATAATTACTGAAAACAGTTGTCAACATTCTCCTACCGAAAATCGGAACATGAGGAAAATTTCGTACAAAAAATATTTGTACCAAAAACATGAAAAACACATTTATAGAATCGTGGCTAAAAGATTCATCCTTAACTTTTTGAGCAACAAGCCTCATTTTCTACAACCTAAAATCGAATGTCTTACATTCGGTGAAATAGTGTTCACAGAATAGTTTACTCATGAGCATTAAAGCTGAAACGTTATCCTTGTTCTGCTGTGCTTGCTCGTCCCGTCCCGTTATATACACGACCAAAAAGCATGTCCCGTCCCGAATATAATGGGGACAATTGTTTTTGTCCCCGTCCCGAATATAGTGGGGACAATTTGTTTTGTCCCCGTTCCGTCCCTGATATAATGGGGACATTTTTTTTTGTCCCCGTCCCGTCCCGAATACGACATGGGGACAATTATTTTGTCCCCGGGGACGTCCCGTCCCGGTCCGTCCAGTGTCCCGACGTCCCGTCCCCGTCCCCGGCAGAAGCTCTGGTTACAATGTTGAGTCCTTACTTCATTAATTTTTTACCCGCATAACTTTAAGTTCTTGGTCATGTTCAAGTTCAAGTGTTTGTTCGGGTCAAATAACGGAGCTAACTCGATCTTCATGTTAGCACCATGTTCAAGTTTGGTGAAATCAACTTGAACTTATCATACTTTCATGGTCAGGTTACAACGTGAACTCGAAGTACTCAGGTCATGTTCAGATCGTGGTTTGTCTAAAATTGTCATGTTCGAGTCATGTTCATGTTCGAATCGCTATTTGAACCAAACATGAACGCAGCTCTGTTCTGGAAACCGAATATTTCAATATTCCCTATTCGTCAATCAATCTCTTAGCTGATTATCATCTACTCTTCTAATAATATAATTTCCGTAAAAGTTATCAACATTCAGAACTTACACTTTCAGTGTTGCACCTTATGCATGCAGCACTAATTGCTTTGTAATTTTAAAAACAGTGAACCAAACTAGTGATCGTCAATGGCTTCAGAATTGTCGTTCCCCGTTCCTATTCACATTCAAAGAGTATATACATAGTTCCTTCAGTTGTTATCGTTTCAAGAACCCATTCCCAATTTCACAGCTTTTATCCAGAGACACTTTCTCGGGTCCGAGCAGTAATTTACTTCAAATTTAATAAATATATTAACTATGTCAGTACGTACTAGGCCCTTATTTTTGTCAATGAAAATTAGAAAATATTCAGGACAGTTCATATTCCTCATACAAAAGCAAACATAAGCCCGTAATTGCAAACTGCTTTTGTAATAATTTCCCCTAGATTGTGAACATCCATATATTGACATCGTGGAAAACATATTACAGGATAAATTACATTTCACATTCATGTGTCAATGGCGTATAATTTTTGCCTGTACAATTTAAACTGAAGCATGGATCAGTAATCTCGAATAAATACTTAAAGAGGTATTACGTGTACTTTGTGAATGGTTATACATTAATTATGTAGTAATGAAGCTGAACCAATTTATAATTTTGCTGAAATCAAGGAAATTGTATATATTATGAACATGATCTGTTCATAACGCTGGATATCGCATTTTGAATTGCATAGTACCCGAAAAGCTTTGGACATATTCGAATCGGAATTAATACACTCACCAAAATTCAAAATTTGTCTCGTGGATATAAATCTCAGTGAAAAATTTCCCCTTCGTAACTCAATAACTAAAAGTTTCTAAATAGCTCATGCTATATTCGAATTGTAAGTGTTCTGGTTCATTACAGCAAAGTGTTCATATACTATGTAGTCCCTTATTGGTTCTCCATATAAACTGGAGTGGCTGTTTTGACATTTTGTATTTGAATAAATATTTTTTATGAATGCGTAAGAATAATTTCCAATTCCGCGGATAGGTTCCGACTTACTGCTGCAAGTAACCGACGGATACGGATACAAAGTATATCCGATAAAAATTTTTCGGATAACAAGAAATGTTTATCTAATATTACCGGATAGGATCGGACTAGCTTTTAATTTATTCGAGAATTTGCTGCTAGGATAGGATAAGTCATTTATCGTATCCGTGATAAACGTTAGTCAAATGTACTCGCGATTTGTACCTCATTTCAACAAAACATTGGCCTAAGAAATTAATCTGCAAAAACATAATTTAAATGGTGACTATGTAGTTTGTGAAGTATATAGCCTTCATAATTACCATGCTCTTTATCATTTTATGTTCATTTTTATTCATTCGATTACGTAAATGCATTTATTTTCCTGCCTAAATTTCCTTCTGATGTTCGTTTTGCTCTGTAAGTGCACTCCCTTTCTAGGTATTTTGATTGTCTTTTAATGCGCTCAGTCAATTTTCCTTAATTTTGTATGCTTTCGTAGCAATATGTGTTGTTAAGTAAGAATTGATTAAGGAAGGAAATAGAGCTCAGATATGAGGAAATGGATTTAAAAAGGGAATAAGTAGGAAATAGAGGAGAGAGATTGTCGGAGGAAGGAAGGAGAGTTAAAAATAGTGAATGGGGGAATGTGCAGCAGGCAGAGTACACGATGCTGTGTGAGAGATGAGACGACGGTCGTGTAGAATAAGTGCGTATGTTGTACAACTTCTTACTCACGCAGTATAGTTTTATTGTATATTGTACATACAAAGGATACACAGTTCGACTGTTCTCACGCGTCTCTTGGTCTTTCTTGGTCTGTGGCTCGGGATTCTCTCGTCTCCCTGAGACTAGAGAGGCTGGGGTTTATATACGAAAGGCTGGCACTTATGTGCCAACCTCCTGGAATATTCCAGAGATTATTTTAACCAATGGGAAATAACAGATAAAAGTACCTAATGCCTTACTCGGGCATTATTAACAGAAATCAGACATATATGTACATCAATGTTATTATATGGTACTGTATGGCTCACAATCATTCCTAAAGCCAATAAGGGCTTAACAATCTACAAGTTTTAAAGAATGATGCCCACATCATTGGACATGGATTGTCTAACTTTTTACAATTTTTTGTGATGTTTTCCGAGTCATTCCGAACGAATGTGGGTGAAGAGCGGTTTCTTCCTTCTTGTGTAGTCTTGAACTTGAGTGTGACTTCTTTGTAGGTAGACATGTTGGAAAAATTTCTTACATAGGGAATACTTGCAAACTTGTAAAAATTCAATAGAAAATACAATTTTAAAGCGATTTTGGTGCCGTAAACTGCACTAGGAAGGGGAAAATTATGTCCCCATAATTTGTGGAGAGCAAGATACAAGAAAGTGATTATACAGGGTGAGTAAAAAACATTTTTGTGTGTGTATAAGAAGTTTAGCATAAAATATGAGTGTGAGTGAGTGTGGAAAAGGTTTTATAAAGAAATTTTGTGTGTATTTCAGGGATTCGAATAGGAAGGTCGATAAATATTGGAGTGATCAATTCTATAAGTATCGGGGAAAATAGAAGGCCTTGAAGGAAAAATAGAGTAAGTGTTAACAGAGTAAATAAAGATGTGTATTATAAGAGTGGCATAAATGAGTATATTATGTGTAAAAATTAAAAGCAATAAGGAATAATTATATTAAACATAGATTCATGAAATTTTAAGGCGCCGTTGTGGATCCAAGAGTTTTATAGCTGCTAATTCAGGGAGAAGGAGATGTGGAGATTTCTTCAGCTGGAGTTTTCGGAGGATAATTCTGCAGAATGTAAATTGTTTCTAGAACTCAAAAATATTCATGAATTAGTATAAGCTTGTGACAATCAAATCTTAATCCTGTATTTTTGTATTTCTACAGGGTGGCAATTTGTGATTCTGAATTCATCGCTCATGGATAAAGTGCAAAAGTGAAATTGATAGTAGTTGTTAGGATAGGGCGAAGGGTCTGCAGGCTGGTACCCTTACGGTCTGTAGATCCAGGTAATTTATCTATGACGCCGGTCATGGTATAATGTGATTTTCTTGCATTATGAGCACTCAGTACTTGTGGGTCAATTTTTTAATTGTTTATTCGGTTGAAGTGCTACGCGGTACTCGGCAACCTTTGCCCGTGCACGGTATTTTGAGTGTTGTAATAATGTTGGTTGAGACCATTATATCTGGGGCTGAGATGAATTTCCGAGACTGGGATTTTCTTGAATTCCAGAATTTTCCTTTTGATATTGGGCAATATTTATCTGAGTAAAATATTTTTCTGAACTCAGATTGAATTTAGGAACAGTGAACAAGCATTGAATGGAATAAATTTTCTACTGCCTGTATATTATGTCGTGTTGACCGTCGGAATTCTTCATCTTTACGAGTGTAAAAATCCGAGGGTACTATTTTTTGTGAATCCTCTTCTAAAATTTGTTGTTGAGTTCTTCTGATTCTTTTTGTAGGCAGTGTAATTGATTCGGATTGTTGTAAATTTGCACTTAATGGTTCAATATAATTTGATAGTGCCTTAGATTGATCAATTATTGTAGGTAGGTCAGGTGTTGAATCTTTAGAAGGGTTGGATTCCAATGGGGGAAGGTGACCTCTTGGGGGAGGGGGGCCTTCCATAGGGGGAGGGGTTTGGGCGGGGCCCTCGGGATCGTGAGGTCCTAGAGGGGTCACGCCCGATTTTTCTTCCTGTAAATACTTAGTAAATTTTTCAGGGTCAAGTGAGGTCAAAGGGTCTGTATAGGCAATATTTCCCTGTGATAAATTTTGTAAATGTGTGGACGGTTCTGGGTTTGGAGCCTGATGTGCTGTATTCAATAAAGATGGCAGTTGTAACCAGTTTGGTCTGGCATAATACTTTTTGAGTCTTGAAACGTGTACCGTCATTGTTTTCATAGTTGTGCCAGTGGAACCCCGGATTGTATAATTAACTTCGGACGGAATGTCAATTACGCTGAATGGGCCTCTCCAACGAGGGAGAAGTTTGGAGCTAATGCCGGGTTTGATGGCAGTGTGCTCCAAGAGCACGTTGTCTCCGATTTCATATGTAACCGTGCGTTTACTTTTGTTAACTCGGGCAGCATATTTTTCTCGATGACGTGTGAGAATATCATGTGTTGTTTTCCATAGTGTGTCCATATTTTGAATATTTTGGTGTTCAGGGGAAAACGTGGGGAAGGCATTTCGAAGAGGAGTCCGAGCATTGAATCCGTGGAGAAGGAAGAACGGGGTGTATCCATGAGAAGTGTGTTGAGTATTATTTAAATGAAAGGTCAAAGCTGGGAGCGCTAAGGGCCAGTCAGTTTTAGCTTCGGCAGTGTACATGGCTATGGCATCACCTAGAGTTTGGTGGGTCCTTTCCACGAGCCCCTGGCTCTGAGGGTGGAATGCTGTTGAATATTGCATGTTAAAGTTGAATATTTTGGATAATTCCGAGAGAACTGAGTTATTAAATTCTGTGCCTTGATCTGTTTGGATAATTTCAGGCAGGGAGTATAAACAGGCTAGTTTATTTAAGATAAAATTCGCAATTGTTTTAGCATCAGCTATGGGGACGACGTCAGTGACTAAAAATTTAGTCAAGTAGCAGATAGCTGTAATGATGTATCTCGGGCGGCCGGCTTGATTTGTGATTGGACCCTGAATGTCCATTTGAACACGTTCAAATGGGCGGAGGGGGATGGGTATATACTGGAATTCTCCAAGGTATTTTTGTCCTCTGGGAGTTTTGCGCTCCTGGCAGATGGGGCAGGATTGAATAAATGCATGGACATCTTTGGACATGGTCCTCCAGTAAAAACTAGTTTGTAGCTTCCGTAAAGTTTTTGTGTGGCCCATATGGCACACAGAATTGTGATGTTTTTGAATTATGTCAGGGACCATTTGTTTGGGAATTACGATGAGGGAGGTTTCACCTTGTTTGGAATTGTATTTATATAAAATACCGTTAATTAGTGTATATTTTGATTTCAACTTCCAAGTTGTAGGGAGTTTAGTAATGATTTTCGCTATGGCTTGATCATTCATCTGTTCTTCTTTGAGGGTGGAAATGCTAATAGCATTAATGGACAAGCAGGCATCATTGTCAGTTTCGGAATGGTCAGGTTCCCCAAATGGGTTGCGACTGAGGCAGTCAGCCACACGATGTGTAGTGCCTTTAACATACTGTATGGTAATGTCATAGGGCATGAGTAACAACTGAAGGCGTTGAAGTTTGGGATCTAACTCATCTTTTGTCCTCATTATATAGCAGAGGCTATGATGATCGGTACGAACAGTGAACGGAATACCTAAGAGGTATTCCTTGAGTTTCATAGTAGCCCAGTTCATAGCAGTCTAATGTTGTATTTTTGTTCGTACTTATTCAATTTTCTACTGAGGAAATATATGGGGTGTTCGTGACCGTCAGGTTGAAGCTGGGTGAGATAGGCTCCGATACCTAGTAAAGATGCATCCGTGTATAGGAAGGTAGGTTTATTGGGATCATAGTGTGCTAGTAAAGGTTGACAAATGAGAAGGTTCTTCAAAGCCTCGAATGCTTGTTGACATTCTTGTGTCCATTCAAAGGACGTATTGTGTCTGGTTAGCTCCCGTAGTGGAGAGGCTATTTGGGCAAAATGTGGAATGAAGCGTCTAAAAAAGTTGGCCATGCCTAAAAATGATTGGACTGATTTGACATCTTGTGGAGGGGGCATGTGTCTGATCCCATTGAGATTTTCGTTATACGGTTGGATTCCGTAAGAGGTGATAGTAAATCCGAGGAGATTTATTTTTTCAAATCCGAACCTACACTTGGTAGGCTCGAACTTTAAGTTGTGTTCGTTGAAGCGGTCAAAGATTTTTCTGAGTTTGCTGATATGGTCATCTATCGTCTGGCTGGCGACGACAATGTCGTCTACGTATGCCATCGCAGTTGTGTATTTTAAATCCGATAAAATGACATCTATAAGGCGGCAAAAATGGGATGGGGAGTTTTTCGTGCCGAAGGGCATCATGAGGTATTGAAATTGTCCGTCCTTGGTGATAAAGCTGAGCTTTTCACGGGAATCTTTGTCAACTGTAATTTGGTGGAAACCCTGGGCAAGGTCTAAAGTGCTAAAGTACTTCTGGTTTTGAAGTCGCCGCAAAATGTCATCGATGTTTGGTAGGGGCCAATGCATGGCTTTTGTTAATTTATTCAAAGACCGAAAGTCAATGACCATTCTGGGTTTGCGAATAAGAGTGGTAAGGATGCTTCATCTAAGAAGCTTGGACTCTGTAGTCTGATTGGTATTAACTCTGAACAACAGTAACAATGTAAATGTAACGGAAACAAAACCAGTTTGAACTGGATAATTCCTGTTTTACAGCCAACCCTACAGTATATAAACCCAGCTCCTTCTCACAATCGGAGAGTCTGGCTCGGGTCTAACCCTTGGTAACTTTACTGTTACTCTGCTGGACTCCACTCCACTCCACTCTCCTTCTCTAGCTCTTCCTCTCATTCTTTTTGTACACTGAATAAATATCTCTATAATTGGCAATACTATCTTAATATTCTCCCACTTTATTATTTAACTATTAGAGCTACACTCCTTTAAGGTATAAGTCCAATTATATCTTAACATGGCGGAGTTGCTACGTTTTCTATACTTTGAATTTGTTAATTCGAGTATAGACGATTCCCTTACCTCTCTGCGAGTTTGCTCCCCAGCAATCCCATACCAATAATATTTTTGTGGCGTAAACCTCTGCCGAAGGCTCTGCCGAAATTGTTCACATAATTCTCATTTTAACCCAAAAAGTAAAGCTAGATCTCTGAAAATTTCATAGATTAGATAAAAATTTACGGGTAATTTAATTTTAAAATCAGCTCCTGAAAATTCGAAAAATTTTTGGTAAATTTTTTCCAAAATATTTTTTTTCCCCTGTGCTTTTAACGTACGAATAAATTATTATGTACCTACACTTTTCCTTTGTTCTTACACTATACAACTATATAATATTCTACTCTAAATTTTTCGTGGCGTCAGCCTCTGCCGGAGGCCCTGTCAAAAATTTTCCGTACAAAATTTCCTTTTACCCCAAGGAGTAGAGCTAGATCGATAAAAATTTTACAGTATATGTAAACAGTTACTAGGAATCATATTCTGAAATAGGCTCCTACAAAATCTAAAATTTTTTGGTCACACATTTTTCATTTAATTAAATCTTTATTTCGACCGACAATTTTTTCCTATCTTTCTTCCTTATTTCCTACTATCCAAACTACTTATACAAAATATTTTTTGTGGCGTAAGCCTCTGCCGGAGGCCCTGCTCAAAATTTTCAAGATATTCTCAAAATGCCCAGACGAGTCAACCAACAATTTTGCCGACACCCGGATTACCGTTTGAAATTACTGGGAGAATTGATCACTCTACCCGTGATTTTCCATCGCAAAGCTTCTGCCCATTGCAGACGAAACTCCAATGATGACCCTAACCAAGTCACCAGCCCAATATCGACCTGCTCAACGACAATTTACGGACTTCACTCACCGCGCCCCATGCACGCCCTGGTTTTCAAAATAGCGACAAGACACGCCTCATGCCTCTTCCATTTACGACGTTACTACAGAAAAGTTTCCAGTACAGAGAAACCACCCAATGAATTCTTCGCTTCAACTGGTTTGCCTTATTATTATTTTTGAATGTCACGGTTAATCTACATTTTATTTTGAAGTCTCCTCTACGAACTGCAGTGTCTCCATTTTCTAACAATTTTTGCGACAAACATTTCCACGACAATGTTAACATTTCCAGTGTGCTTTCCACTTCAGAAATTGTTTACTTTTTCGAGGACGAAAAATCTTTATGTAAGGTGAAATATACGTAAAAAAGTGTCATTTTTATGAGAAAGTCATGTAATCTGTGTTCAAATATTTTATTCATCATTCTAAAGAATTTTATTGTGTTATTGAAATTTTAATTCGGACTCAAAATTTTTACTGTGTACTTAATTCCACATTTTATATTTTTCCAACGATGAGGTCATCGTTTCCTCTAATCCAATGAATGTTAAGCCATATTTGGACTTTAAGAAAATATATTACATTGTATGTAAAGAGTAGCAATGAAGCCTCTTACTGTTAACTGTAACACGTAAGGAATATTACTTACATTTGTAAAGGAAAGAGAATCTTATTGTCTATTGTATCATGCTCAACTATTGGTTAAAAAAGGATGCTTCATCTAAGAAGCTTGGACTCTGTAGTCTGATTGGTATTAACTCTGAACAAAAGTAACAATGTAAATGTAACGGAAACAAAACCAGTTTGAACTGGATAATTCCTGTTTTACAGCCAACCCTACAGTATATAAACCCAGCTCCTTCTCACAATCGGGGAGTCTGGCTCGGGTCTAACCCTTGGTAACTTTACTGTTACTCTGCTGGACTCCACTCCACTCCACTCTCCTTCTCTAGCTCTTCCTCTCATTCTTTTTGTACACTGAATAAATATCTCTATAATTGGCAATACTATCTTAATATTCTCCCACTTTATTATTTAACTATTAGAGCTACACTCCTTTAAAGTATAAGCGCACAATTACACCTTAACAGTGTATAGATCTTAATGTCAACAAATTTCACTGTAGTATATTCCAATCATCCAATGTATTGTAATACATTGAACTGGTGTTTTGTTCCAAAGGAATCAAATTCGTGTGGATGTTACCTGTTCGTATTTTTTTATTATACGCGTTGTTAGGAAAATTATGAAATAGTAATATAATAAATTGCTCAAATTTGAAAAACTAGACCAGACCAATTTCATTTTCATTCATTGTTTGGAATGTACATTAAATTTCACTTAGTAAACTGGGATTATATAACTACTCTTAATGGTTTTCCGGGACATGGTCCGGACAGGGGTCGGATTTATGTGGGAAAACGGGAAGAATCTTCCCAGCAAAAAAATGTTTTCAGCAGGGACATTTTCAAACGGGATTAAAAACAGGGATTCTCAAATCTGTTGACCTTCTTTGGGCAGGGATTTTCGAAATTGTTTACGGCAATCATTTTTTGTCAACAGGGAGTTTTATACTTGCTTCGAACAGGCACATCACAACCAGCAGGGAAAATCAAAAAAAAACATCTTCCAGGGAGATTTACAAAAACCGTACCCCTGGGTCCGGACCATGATCTTTGGTCTGGTCGGGTAATGAAAACTGGACCAGACCAATGGTCTGGTCTGACTTTTGAACTAGACCAGTTTCAAAATTGTGGATCAGACCAGACCATTGCTATCACTAGGTAAAACAAAGCAATCTATTGCTCTACATACATACATTAAAACTAATGGCTACAGTTTCCCACAATCATTATTGCTTCTTTATTAAAAAAATCATTTTTTTTACATATCCCGGAGTATAATAAATAAACGAAGCTTTAAACTATCAAAATTGCAATTTCAAATGTGTAGTGGCTGTAATGAAGGGCTAATAAGGAAAAGTGGCCGTTGCCTACAACTGAGGTTAGTCCCATAAAAGTTAACAGCTTTGCTCATTCCAAACTTTTACGAAAGACAGATAAAATGCTTGACTCAACAAATTTTACATTTTACTTCCAGTTTTTGGAACTCCTTTCTAAATTTTGTCTATTGCCCTTTGACATACATTTTTCTACAAATAGTGTGTTAAGGCTACGACGTATCCGAAATAAGTACAAGTACGTTTTCTGGAAGACAATATTTATTTGCGGATCCATTAGAACAGCGTTTATTATGTGCATTGCAGGAGTACATCTGTGTAGTAATAAAAGATTCCCGATGTATCAAATGGTCCTTACATTGCTGTATTGTTTGGGAGGAATGACTGGCTTAGTCTTGACATGGTACGGTGGGATTCAAACTCCTGAAATAACAGCATTTGTTTTCAATCTAGTATTCGCAGGGCCCGACAAAAAAATTCAAGCCATCAAAATTCAGACAGGTACGAATAACATAAGCTTATACAATTTTAAAAATGTGTTTGTAAACACGTTTGAACCCAGCGTAAATATGTAAATCCCATAACAATAATAATTAGTACTAACACATAAATATTTACGGTAAAAAATGGGCTAGTGACATTTTAAAGTATGGGATTTTATTAGGCAAGAAAAAGAAACTGCCAAAAATTCAACTCAAACGGGACAACATATCATGGAAGGATACGTTGATTGTGTATTCCACTCACATTTTATTTGTCTTGACTATGTCGGTAAACGCCTTGACTGCTAACTTCTGCGAAGACTTACATTTATATCAGAATTTAACTTCTTCGTTTAGACACCCGATCTATTTTGTTCTATTATTTATCTGCGAATGCATATTATCCCTAATGTCACTCTCTGGCATATTAATTGTCTGCACAAATATGCTTTTATTTTTGGATATAGTGAATTCGAAGCTTTTGAAGGTAGTCAATTTTGTTAGAGATAGGTTGGAATTGCTGGAATCCGAATACGTTGGTTGGTGTGTTAATTTTTGCCAGGAGATGGAACTTTCACTGAGGCTTTTTAACTTAGGCCATTCCCACTCCATATATTTTATTAAAGTAATATCTCTCTCAGCTACAGTAGTGTCAATTTACTCGGGGATCCGCTGCTACTCCCAACATTTCCTGTTCTCTATGTTTTTAATCTTAGTCGGGCTCTACGCTATGCTCATGTATACAATAATGTTTTCGAAGTCCTTCTCTGTACCAAAGTACATGATGGTCTTAAGGATGGAGATATTGCGATCCATGAGTCAAAGAAGGTGGTCTCCCTACAAGGTAAAACTTTTTAAGAAAATGCTCGAATCAGTGGCGGATGTTGGAATACGCGTCGGGAGCTTTCACACGATGGAAAGGGAATCTTCGCCAGTGTTCGTGGATTTTGCGATTCGAGCAACCGCGACACTTCTTTTAGCTGGGTAAATTTTGCTATTTTTTTAATAAATAAAACTTATTTATTCCTCATCGAACTGTAGTGAAAGTGGGGTGAAAATTATGCATTAAATCCTTTTTCTACATCACTAATGTTTACACATGTCTTTGCTATGGTCAGAATGAAACAAGCCTAAACGAGACATCATCGTCTCATTACATTCAAATGTTTTCGCTTCATACTCAAATCGTTGTAATTCAATTGCAGCCCTTTAATAATAATTTGAAAAGTTTCCCTATGAATTTTGGTGTATTGGGAACAAATTCAGAAAAGGTAATGTGCAAATAAACAATTGTAAGTTTTGTGGGTTAATTTGTGCAATTTACAATGATAAACCGTACATTTTTCTTTAAGATAATTAACCAAAAGCTAGTTGAAAAATAAACTGTACAAAATGTTTTCGCACTCACTGTGTACATCTGCCTGATATTAGTCTAACTGTCACCTACAGACCTTACTGTCGATATTTATCAATGCAATTTATCAATCAAAAGCTCCTACCTTCAAAACAAACATTTCGTACTTTAAGTAGTTAAGTAAATTTGGAGATATTTGTGTAATTGCGGCCCTCTTGTACATGCAAAGGAGCTAAGTAAAAAGCTAATTTAAACTATACACGCGGCTCATCTGGGTTCATCGACAGTCAATTGTATAGCACATAACAAATGTCATCCAAATATTGTTAAACTAATAATTTAAAAATGTAAAAATGAGCATTTAGCAAGCACCATTGTGGTGTAAGGTATGCAAATAAATTTGAATCGTGCAATAATTAATTATTGCACGATTCAAATTTATTTGCATACCATTTAAGTCCATTGTTTCGTGTTACAACCTTGCTCATGAACCCATTAATCTTGATTCATTTGCAACAAGGTGGTATTTAAATTATAGAATGCTACAGCAAAATAGTATAGGTAATTTAATTTAGTGCTGGGACCTCTCCGGTTTTGATCAAAAACATTGGTCTGGTCTGATCCAAACGTTTTAATCATTTGAAATGTTATGTTTTAAATTTATGCCGTATTAGCGAATCTATTCGGGAAATTTAGACCAGGCCATAAGGACAGTTCCTGTAAAAGGACTAGACCGGGCCATTTGGTCAAACTAAAATAGCAAACTCGAAGGGTTTTTGCAGCCCCGATCCTGTTGGAAAGCGGCCCCAAGCGCGTAGAACATCCTCTATAAAAACATCAATCAAATGGATTCATTTTTTAGTATAATAATTACATGAAGTAACGTTATATTATAATAATAATAAATAATGAAAAGTGAAAAATGCTAATGGATGATGAATGGATATTTTGTTGCAAAAATTATTCTCCACCACTAATATTTGGTTCAAATGATCTGCTCCGATTGATGCACTGGATCATAAGTTTCTGGTGCAAGAAATTCTTTGTAAAATGTTCCCTGGTCTTGGAACCACGCTTGGACATGAAATCTGGGAACAGACCGAAACAGACCTAACACTAATTGTAAAATAAATATAGACACACGTGCAAATGTGCAATTGACATTCTGAGAAATTATACCTGAAACAAATACAGAAAACAATAGGAGAGTGTCAAAAAAACCTCAATTATTATTCATTGCAAATATACTGAACGAAACATTATTTCTAAAATGCCGTGTGGTTAAGATAGGTTTGCATAATATTATTTTCTAATTTACCTTTTGTGCAATTCTAACGTTTCCTTTAAAAAGAGCACTATGAATCCTATAATTTTATTATCAAATGTATAATCCAATGGACAACTGAACCTTTGCAGGCCTTTGGCTTTCATTTTATTAGTATAATTATAGTTAAAATAACATTAGCAGAATCCAATCATTCCACAGATCTAAAAATATTTGGTTTTAACTGGTTAATTTGTTTTCGAAAGCAATTTATAATTTCGTAAAATTTGTTGAACGGTATATTCCCGTTTCAAAATATTAAATTTTCGCACCAACTGAAATTGATACAAAATATGGCGGCTACAGCGTGGGTGTTTTCTTTCCTAGTGTCATTACTGTTGGTTTCAACATTGATAAAGGCACGAACCTTTGAAGAAGGTAAGCTAAAGAACCTCTTGGTTATGGAACTGAAAGCAAAGGGGTCCATGTTTTACGTTAGCAGAAATTAAATCTTCCTAAGAAGCGTTAATGGTTGTTAATTGTGGATTACATGGGTTGTAATGATTTAAATTAGATGACGACCCTTGGCCCGGGAATTGCCCAGGATATCCTATGGCCAGATGTTCCCGTGTCACAAGAACTTGCAAGAGCACCAACGAATGTTCAAAAGGCGAGTTGTGTTGCGTGGCACTGTGTGAAATTAGATGCGCAAAACCTCGAGGAAACCAAAGTCTGCCGCGGAAGCGTCAACCAAAGCGACGTCGGGGTAAACAATCAAATCGAAAACTAACTAGACGAGGAAGTACAACTCGGCGAGTGAGACCCAATCAACGAAGAAGACCAAATCGACGAGGAGGCGCAAATCGACGACGAAGACCAAATCGTAGAAGAAACGGAACTCGACGAGGAGGCGCAAATCGACGATGGAAACCAATTCAAAGAAGAAATACAACTCAGCGAGGAGGAGCAAATCGACGATGGAAACCAATTCAAAGAAGAAACACAACTCAGCGAGGAGGCGCAAATCGACGACGGAGACCAATTCAAAGAAGAAATAAAACTCCGCGAGGAGGCGCAGCTAGACGACGAAGACCTATTCGACGTAGAAATGGAACTCGACAATCACGTCCAAAACCTGCGAGCCCAACTCCATCAACCGGAACTCAAAGAACCACTACTGAAATGGATGAGTTTGATTACGAGAATTGTCAAGGATATCCTATGGCTAAATGTTTTGCTCCAGTCAGAAGACATTGTAATAAAACAGCAGAATGTCAAAAAGGGGAATCGTGTTGCCTGGCTTTTTGTGACATAAGATGCGCAAAACCTAGAGGAAACCGAAGTCGAAGTGCATAAAATACACTATAGAGGACCGGCACTGTGATCTGCTGATGATAAGTTCAAGATGTGGTTAGAAAATTAAAAATTAGCGTCCTTCCCCTAGATTTCAGATAAATTGAAATCTGTTCCAAATTAAACGTTTAAAAATTAATTTTGTGAACTTAATATGATTTAATAAAACATGCTGAATTGAAACCGATTTTAGCATCAGCACTTGAACTGGTTTCAGCAAAAATCAAAAATGTTTTAAAGATCTGTAATATTTTTCATGAAGATATAATTACGCATTTTCCTGGCATTTTCACAATAGCACTGTCAATCGGTAATGCCCAAAGAGATTGAATGTAAAACACCAGGAAATCATTATAATTTGTTTGAGTATATTAATTATTTTATTCAGCCAATTTGAACGTTTCTATATTTGCATATGGACGTATTTTATATAAAAATCCAATTCACAACAGAAATCGTATTTGCTTCTACTCGGCAATAACAATTGATTGAATTTCATCGCTTAATCTGAATTGCCAAGAATTTTAAACGCTGTGACATGGGAGAAAGCTAAGTTAAAAACCCGTTGAATTTCCCATACATCAGCAACAAAATAATTTTGAAAAACTTAATTCAGGTTATAAAATTTGTTTGGCATCAAAATCTTCAAAGGTGCAGTTCTTGTCTGTATGAAATATTATATACTAGAAAATAGGGAAACCAAAATATTTAATAGCCTGTCCCTTCTTTGTGCCAGCTTTCTGTGGGGGAGGTATTTTGTAGCAACTCTAAAATCAAGAACGACTTGCATATTCATTAATATTTGTTTTTAATTTCGGACATTTGTTCGGTCCCTTGTAAAATGTTTTCTCCTAGTAAAATAGAACTGACTATGACTGGAAAACGGCTCCGTTTGCCCCTTCGTGAGTAAATATTTATTTTTACGTTCGGGAAATATTGGGTCATGACCATTCGAGTTTTACTACATTAACTAATTGATATTATAAAGTCAGTGGACAGTAAGTGACATAAAGGGCTAAGACATTGAGCTACAGAAAGGTATAAATAGCGAAATCCATAAGGAAGCAGGTCGAATAAGTATATAATCAAAAACATAAGTTAGCCAAAAAAGGTGTAAGTATTCAGAGATGATATAGGTAGGACAGGATATACATAAGTAATCATAGGCATGACGTCGTTAAAAAGGTATAAATAAGTAATCAAAGATTTTACGTCGAAATATTTTAAGTAATCAAAGACTTTACGGAAGCAAATACCTCAAGTAATCAAAGATTTTACGTAAAAATACCTTAAGTAATCAAAGACTTTACGTAGCTATACCTTAAGTAATCAAAGACTTTACGTAGCTATACCTTAAGTAATCAAAGGCACAAAGTAGCGCGCGTTTCAGTAACGCTAAAGAGAAGAGGCATCCACGTTAGAGCCACTGCAGAGCTTAAATAAACTCAAGTAGCCCAGTAAAATGTTGAGGTTTTTATCACCCCTATTCGAGCTCTCGTTATTTTAGACGTTTATTATGTTATGAAAATTTAAGGCAAAAGTTCGTGCAAGGAAGTAAACTCATCCTTGCAATTCCAACGTCCATAATTAAATGAAATGATAACATATTTGTCACGAAGTACTCAATACTGGCTGAGCTGATAGCCAAGACTAAAATTTGACCTTAAATTCTCCTCGCGCGCCAAATAGCAGATCTTATTGCATAAAGCGCAAATACTTAAAATAATTCGTTGCATGTAACAACCAATTAAATGCTTAATCGGTAATCACAACCAGCCCTCCTCTATGTTTAACTTAAATGTTTGTGGTTGTTACAGCTGATTCCATGATGTCGACCTAATACTTACTACATGTACATAATATACTTTGATTACATTTGAAATCCAGGTCTACATTCCAACGGGTACTTACTTCCTGAGTAGTTTCAACAACAGTTAAATATTTTAAGCTCCCACTGATTGTCATTGTCGTTATAAATACTTGGAGTCGTTCGTTTAACTCTAAATACTGGATTAATAGAATTGTTTGACGCGAAGATTTCGACCTCAATTTAGGACATTGATAATGGAAAACCTGCCAGAGTAACAACTATACAAAGAAAATATTAAGTTAAATAAGTTACAATCCAATCAGCTCTTTCGACTACAAGATTGACTTCTTGGGAATTCAAAGGGACCTGGAAACTTTCTTGTCGTAAAATCCGTGTGAGCACCGCAGGGAGCCAACATGAAAAGCAATGCTGATGGTCTCCTGATTCAGAAATTTCCGAAACAACGACAAAAAATTAACTGACTTGCTCAAAGTGACAGTCATGTTTCAAGTCTAAGAGAAGTTCCTGCAATATCCGCGATAAATTGGTGCATTATAATGCTAAAGGGTTTGAACGAGTTCCAAAATTGAATGCTGGAGTGTTTTTATTTCATGGTCACACCTTCTGTAATTTCTAGACCGATTGCTTGGATTCAATTTGTTCCTACGTAGAATAAAATTCAGTACAAGAAAATACCTCCGACTGTGTGGGTTGGTTTGCTCTTGGAGAACCTGGCGCCCCAAAAGTTACTACACACCTCGTATATGTATATGAGCAACATCTATGTTGAGGATTTCATGGTCTGTCCTAGATATTAGAAATTAATGATTGTGCTTTAAATTCTGCAGTAATACATGTAATGACAGAAAATGATTACTTTTAATCACAACTTGGTTTATTACCATTTCTTGTTGAGAGCATAATGCCCTGCGTTTAATTTCGTTCAGTGAGGATTGTCTTAAACGTTTATTATCTTGAAGGTACTTTTGCACTTAAGAAAATAGCCCGGAAATCAAAAACACGGTAAGCTGTAGTGTCAGGTTTAAAGGAAGCATTCCAAGCTGATTGTGAATTAGAACTGATACAAAATTGTAACCTTCTAAACTAAGAGCTTCAAATCAGTTGTAGAACAGTATTGACGCCTTCTTTTTAGTTTAATTTAAAGGTACCTTAGGCTTATTCTCATTTTGAGCTGAACAAACAAAATTTTCACGGCAGTTTTGTTCAAGTTAGACTGTACAAAATGGTAACATCTCATGGAAGCGTAACGTCCAGCAACGAAAATGCCGCCTCGGGAAAACGGATTGACAACAATTTCATACCAAAAGACACAAATATTGAATCTTACAACAATTTCAAGGATAGAAAATTAGCAACAGCGGCTATTATCTTCTCAATAAATATAGGAATAAAGTTCGCAAAATTTTTTCAAGGCCACCCATATACCTGGAACAACAAAACTGGTCGCGTTGAAGAGATCAAATCTGGCTGGCGATACATTTGGTTTTGCTTCCACACTATCTATGGTCTGGCGTACGTTTCCTTCGTGGTTTGTAGATTCATGCAAATCTGTATTCTTGAAGGAGGGACCCTTGCCGTGCGATTGTACATGCTATTTGTTACTTCGTTCTACCTGATATTTCCAATGGAGCAGCTGGCATTAGCTTCTAAAACCGACGAATTCTGCACCTACAGGAATGAAGTCACTGCATTCCTCAAATTTTTTGAAGGTACAAAAATTGTGTACAATTATCGTTTTCTTGAAAAGCATTTGAAATCCCATATATCAATGAAAGGAATTCCGTTTTAAAGGGTCTTTATAATTGAATCCATCTAGTATTTCAGAATAATAGTAGAACTAGAAGAAGCTCGCCATATGGACATTTTAATGTCATTTGAAAATAATTGCAAGTATGTACGTGCAGTTCAATTTTATCAGCTTAATATTTGGTACAACAGATGCATATATGCTGAAATCAGCACCCATCCCAAAACTTGTTCGAGTAGCTCCGTACGTCTCAGCAGCTATATGGACATTAATTTTTACAAATATAACTGGAATAACTTTATGCGCATACTTTCGACCGGAATCACCAGAATTCTTAACATCATTGATTTCGGAGCCGGAGTCCATGCATACAGGATGGAAAATGTTATTCACATTTTTTCAATTCTACTTTATCTGCTTGTTGGGTCATTCTGGAGATTTCATTCTACACTCGATTTGTGGATTGTTGTGCCCAATTTTGGAGATCATCCCAGAATTGAGGTAGAATTTTTTTTAAACGAATGTGTTTAAAATTTATTAATAGGAATTTATATATAAGTTGTCACATTCAGTACCATGTCGTTACTGATTGTAATAGTTCCAGGGATTGTAAACTGACAACGGACCAACAGCGAACACCTGAACGGATGATCAAGATCTACAGGCAGTTGCATCATAGCATATCTCTTTATAACGAATGTTTATCAACATTTTTGATGACATTACAAGGACTCACCGTTCTTCTCGTCGTGTCTTCTTTCTCGGGGATGTTGCTTGTGGAAGGAGTACTGTCAGTTGTACTATGTTTGGTGGGCTTGGATATGCTTTTGATGATTTTCACTTTAGCCTATTTTTTATCAGAGTGCAACCATCGCTCTACGAATTTGTTGAAGCAATGGAAATATCAGGTATTAAGCTCCGGTAAGGAGGATAGAGCTTGGTTGACAAGGACTATTCGAGCAACACCAAGTTTGAAGATTTATATGGGCAACTTGTTTTACTTTGATAAATCCTTACAATTCACCATAATCAAAATCATATTCGAGAGTACAATTAATGTCACCCTGACTACGAGATAGGCTAAGAGGATTAAACAAAATAAGCGTAGGAGTTGGGAATCCTTTTAGTTTACCACATAGTTGATTTGTGCGTTTATGAAATAATTTGATTTTGCTTCAAATGTTTGCGACGTGCTATGTCCCTTTGAATAAACAATTTGATTTTGACTACGTCCGCATTACCTAATGTTACAATAATAAAGATACATTTGATTTTTATTATTCTATACGTATTTTATTAAGTGGATAAGTTGCGCTCGAAAAGACAGGTATCCTATTATGAGTGTGTTTTTAAAGCGGAGAAATTGTTGCCCGAAGTTTATCCTATCTAAATATTCATGCACAAAATGCTGTACTCCAGGCTAAGGCTATAATCATAAAATTGGAACCATTCACTTTCAATAAGATAAATCTGAAGAACCAAATTAAAATTAACTATTTCAAAATTGGATTTTTTAAAAGGTGAATGAGAAGACTGTAATATTTGTGAGATTCAGTATGCAGAAAATGAACTCCAACAATTGGTTTGTAAGGCCGGTGGCCAGTACATTTGTTCTTCAGTCTTGAATTGTTAGGCGTATGTATATTGGCTAAAATATCTCAATTAGACAATTACATCAAACATCCATGCAGTATCACTAATATTTCCGAATTGTGTAGAGAGCTCCAAAGGACAAACTATCAGACGTTTAGTTCTCCAATTTTTAGAATGGAATTTATGATTTAAAGCTATATGTTCTACCTACATATGTACACTCATGAGGTTTATTTGTTTCCTATGTATGCATGCATCAATTATTGGAAAAATCAAAGTTGCCGATTGTGAAAAATCTTTTTGAAGGCAATTTCCTATATTGATATGTAAACACTTACAAGGACCTATTTGTAGGTTAGACACCAGTCAAGGTTACTATGCGGTTTTATAAAAAAACATACATATTCACAAAGGTACCGACTAAAACACAATTAATTTAAACAAGTACTCAGATGGTGAAGACGCAAAAAGCATTGGTGATTTAATGAAATTCGTTTAACGAAATACAATTCATATTTAGTGATGCCACTGAATACTCTTATTTGCTATTACAACGCCCAATCAAATGACATCCTATTATTATTCTGCACTACCCCGCTTGTTTATTATAACACCATTTACAATTACAATGTTAATGAGTCAGGACGACAGAAGTGAAGTATACATGTTACCGCTAGATTGGTGGATAATATTCAAAATTACATTACTGACCCTCGTAGGTGCAGTTAGTTCCCGGGTATTTGAGTACAAGATCAGGTCTAAATACAAAATGAGTGCATACATTTTGTACCAAAATATTTTGGGTATTTTTTGGAAACCTATTGCTGGAGTGCATTACGTGCACTGGGAATTCGATAAATATTACACTTCTCATGCAGCTATTAGAATTCAATTTTGGAATTTTTGTGAAAAAATTATAATTCTGCTTCTTCAGAGTTATCTTAATACATTTTCATGCATCCGTTTTTTAACAAGAATATTTATCCGAAAATTTCGGATCGGATTTGGATCGGATATTCGATTTATCCGGTCGGATGGAAGCCTTAGGTATGGGAATGGGAGCGGGTACACTCAAGTTTGAGTAAATTGCATAAGGTACAAATACGAGTGGTTGAAACATCTCTACCTGATGTCGAAGTACATGAAATCATACTTGCAGTTTTGTTCCAAAGTTCAAATTCAGTTCCATTCATATCCCCAAATTTGTCGTGCCGTTCAGTTAAGTTCAGTTCCCGTTGTCCAAAGCCTGTCGTAGTTCAATTCAGTTCACTGCGTACTTTCCAGTCGTTACGTTCAGTTCAGTTCACTCTTGCAGTATTTTTCCAAAGTTCAATTCAATTCATTATATAATTTTCGGTCGTTCAGTTAAGTTCGCTTCATCTGTCATTTGCGAGCCAATTAGTTAAAGTCATTTATGATATATTTAAGTGACATTTAGTTTGATTTTTATAACTGACTTTGAACTTTTACTAAAAAACTATTTTTGGTTAAATGACTGATTAAATAACTGGTTTAAAAACACCGGAGTTTTAAAAGCAGTATTGATTTTGAGCTTTCTGGTAAACAAGTTAATAAATCATGTAAATATGTTTACAATTATTGCGCGTTTTAATTCATACAAATTCGCCCAAAATGTGCCAAATATGCGTTATTATATACACATAAGAAACCAGCTAACTATTTTTTGATTTGTAATTTAATGTCATTCAAATGAATACTCAAAAACCAGCGTGCTAGCTTTTGAGATTATAACTATAAAATATATGGTCATGCAATTTATAGATATATAGTTAATATTCGTGTTGCTTTCACGAATATAAAAGTTCATATTCAAACCTGGACTCTTAAGTTCAATTCAGTTCAGTTTGTGTTACTTGAACGTACGATGAACGTTCGTTCACATTCATAATAAGTTCTGCTGAGTTCAATTCAAATTCATTCAATCACAATTTTGCATTCAACTAGTTCGTTCAAGTTCATTCAAAAACAATAAAAATATGGGCTAGTTCAGTTCAGTTCACCACTTTATGAACTGAACGGCTGCAAGTATGCATGAAATATTATTATTACAATATTGTGTTATGTTGAACACTTTCTGTTATTTCATGAACCACCTTAATTCAGCGCGAGTCTCCTTCATTGGATATCGTTACACGTTACACGACATATTGTTTTAGTGAGTTTTACTGCAATTGGTATTAATCTTCTTGAAAGGTATGATTTTAATGAAATTTGTATATATAAAACATACAAATTCAAGATTGTTATGTATTGCAATTGTAAGTGATTCATGTGTACAATTATAGCAGTATAGAACAAATCGATTGCTTGAAACTATGATGTTGACATAGATAGTTGATTTACCTTGTTGGGGTTGGACAGAATCAGGGTGCCCAGAGTTTTTGATTCTAAAATCAGGAGTTTTATGAGAGTTTTTTAAAAATCAAAAATCAGATAAATTTCAGTGCAATTTATCCATTTATCTTTTCAATAAAACTGATATTTTTGAATCTAGAAATATGTGTTTCACCAAACTAGAAAGACAGTTTAAACTCCTGAAAGATTGGTAATGCTTTACTGCATGAGAAGTCAGGGCTAATTCCCCAGCTGTAGTTTTGTCATCAGTCGTCAGCACTTAGCGTTTTTTTTAATGATTTTCTGTGAAAATATACTTTTAAAAATCCCTGATTCCACCATTAGCACAACATGCAGCAATCCTACAGATGTTGCACCAAAACTTCTTGTCTACTTTGCCTCAACACTTGGTAAAGACAACTATTCCTAGGCATTCCGAAAATTTAAGACAATTTTTACCGTTAACAACCAGAAACGAAATTGTCTAATTAAACTTTTAAAATGCGAGCATGTACCTATTAGATATCATAAACTGTTTTTAATAAGAGTAAGTCAACACTACAGCGCTGTTCCTCACAACTGCAGTGTTGATCATTAAGGTATTAAACCTCGCAAAATGAATGTATAAAAAACATCGCTCCGTGATTATTTAAGGCTATCGCGTAGGGCGCTCCCATTTATTGTTATTACGGCTTTACTTCCTTTATTGTACAGTGAATTTCCTATATAGTGGTTTCCTCTTAGACAGCATTCCCTTTATATGGGCACGTTTAAAATTTCCCTAGGATTACATTTACATTGCATTGTAGTAAGATATAGTGGCATCCCCATATATTGGCAGGTATTTACCCATCCCTTGGGAACCACTATATAGGAAATTCACTGTATTATGTTGAGCTCATTTGACACACGATCACGTGGCCCGATTTCAACTAATAACAAAATCGTCCAAGGAAGTGGCATAAGGAATGCTCACAAAAATTGTGAAAAAATCGTAGTATTTTCGGAGCAAATGTCCGGAAAGTATAGAATTAATTTATTTTACGCACGCATACGCCGACAGATTTCAATCAACATCGAACCCATACGCGTTTTCGATATAAACAATGTCAAAACAAAAATTTTGAACGAAATCGGTTGAGTAGTTTTGGAGGAAATCTACGGTACATAGAGACAACATGATCTTATAAGGGAGCTGAAGATGTCCTACAACCCATAATACATATGGGAAATCATTTAAATTCCCGTGTCTATATTCTGTTAGTATTGGAAGGGACTTTATGAAAAGTAATGACAAGTTTTAGTCACTTTCCTCCGAAATGCCACAATGGGATTTTTTGTGTCAGCTACTTTGAAATCATGACTAAATTCAAGCTCAACAGGTCATCAGATCAAATCAGGACAGTCCTGATCAAATCAGGACTTCTGGGCACCCTGGACAGAATGCACCTTGCAGAGGTAGAATCTTTGTAAATCTTCCTGGAAGATCGCTTTTAAATTTCCCCGCTGAATCTAACGTCCGTGCACGAAAATTCCCTGCTAAAATAAATCATCGGTTTTCGAAATCCTTGATGGCAAGCAGACTTTCCGTACAACATGTCTAGTCCCTACTAAAAAATGACAATGAATTAAAACATCCCTGTTCACACAAACAATCCCGCCTCCATTGTGTGTTTCCATGCCAGAATTTTTTTTCACTAGAAAGAATCTTCCCGTCTGTAAAATTCAACTCTTTTCAAAATCCCTGTTTACGAACAAATCCCAGCAGGTAGGTAAATAGGGAAGGCAAAGTATATTATATTCATATTTCTGAGTTCAAACGTAGAAAGGTAGCTATAATACTAATTATCACCAAGTTTCTACTATGACAGAACAAATTGAAAACATTTCAATTTCTAAGATTCAATACAAGGAAACAAATTCTGATTTATGAAAAAACAGGCAAATGTTCACATATTTAGCTTTAAACGTAGACGAAAATTCTTCCGGTTTAGGCCCTTACGGCTGGAATCTCATATACATTTCAATAATGTATTTTACATTTAATGAATGGTCTTGAAGGACTCGTTTCAAGGTTGTTGTTCAATGTTTAGAGGTTATGATATTTCACTAAAGAATAAGGATATAATTGATCTTTGTTAATTAGAATAACGATTTGATTGGTTTTGAAAAACGGCATCAGGTAAGGAAAATCCAATAGTAATATGCCGTGTTGGAACTCCGATAAAGAGAAAAGGCAACACTGAAGCTCGACTGCAAAGGAGAGGAAATTGGGATTTTGAACTGAGAGCGATTGACACATAAATAAAACTCTTGAGCAATTGTTTAGAAGAGCTAAGAAATTAAAAGAAATTGAGACATTAAAATACTAAATACTGAAGATAAAACCTCCCTTCAAAGATACTTTTATATTCGTGAAGTTACACGTGTGGCAATAAGACAGTACCCCTCATATGCGCTTTAAATATAGATTTATGTGCGACGACTCCCTTGGTTACATAATTGACATTGATATCATCATAAATCCTAAGGATAATTCTCATACCAAGACTATATTTAATTCATAAGTAACCATAAACCCAAACGTCTCAAGGCTAGTAGGTATTCAGAGCTATATGCCTTTTTGTAGAAAAGGAAATTAGGAAACATTAATTATATTGAAATGAGTAGATGGGCAAATATGTTTGCCAATTTTTAAGTACAAAAATTGATCCAATCAAAGTTGGTGGGCAACAGCCCAGTGAACCAATACCATTACCTGAATATCAAATAAATGCTAGGAGCTAACCAATGAAGCATTACTTTAACATTAGGTTCCCATGATTTAGTAGCATTAAAATGTCCGCTTTCGTAGCATTCTCCAGACCGTCTTGAAATAGCGCAGGGCATGCATTGAACCACAAGTAATGACAGATGTTGGAAGTAAACGTTATACTCGCCGTTACTTTTAATGTTGCCGCGTAATTGACAAATATGGTTGGTTTAATGTCAAATTCTTAAATTGAAATAATCAAATACAGATTTCGGGTTCAAAAATTCACATTCATTTAATAATAATTATGCAACACAAAGTAAATACATACAAATGTTGTGATTTTAAGGAATGAATGAAACAATACGCCATCACTAAGCTACATCAAGTTTTAACTTTCGCTGGAGCGTTTCTAAGCCAAGCTTTGATGTGAGCCTCAATTCCGGATTTAGTAGCGTCAGGAATGCTTCGCATGACAGATTCTGAAATACAGATAAAGAATGCATACGTAATCATATTTTTTAAATGATAATAATTTTCACGGTTTAGATTTAAACATTTTCCGAAAAATTAATTTTACCATGTTAGGACTAATCACTTACGGATGAGAATAGGAAGGAAAATTGTTTTACTGAAAGGGATTTTAACTTCCCTATCTTTACATTTCTTTCCCACCCAGTTAAACTTTGAGGCTACTTCAGGGGTCATAATCTCCTTCATGGCTCGCTCTGTTGCCTCCTTCTGGGTCCGTCCACCACATTGAGATAACAAGGTCACCTGTAAAATTATTTAAAAAGCGTGGACAAATGAATAGCGGACAAATTACAAAGATTTTATACTTGAACTAAATTCAGAGATTTTTACCACATTTTCAAGCTTCTCCTGGTCTGTGTCCAGCATTGTCGAGCCATCATTGAATTCATCAACGGTATTCATAGGGAGAGTAATTCCAGGGATCGAAAATACCCTTCCTGAATATTCATTCCGCTTTTGTCGGACTTCCAGTAGAATTTCCTTTTGAGTTTGGGTAATTTTTTCAAGTTTCCGCATCACCAATATTTCGAAAGCTAAATATAATGTTTTAAATGCCAGTTACCACACTTTGGAAGTTTGATTATTAGTATTTGAAAGGCAATAATTAAACTAAGTATACTCAGATCTAATCCCATAGACATATAGATACCTGTAGAGCCTCTGTCATTCACTGGCTGACTCACTGGAGAATAATTATTAGAAACAGTGAAACTGCAACTCGGCCTCGAACTGACTGGAGTCTTTAAGGAAGGCATTGGAAGTTCCAAATTGGTTTCGGAAATGGAATTTATTGAAGCTGAATTTTCTTCAATGTTGCTCACGTTATCCACAGCTACCAGTTTGAAACCGATGTCAAATGGTTCGGCGGTAGTGGATGTTTTCACTTTTTTCCGAAGTTTACGACAAGACACTTCATCATCACTTGACGAGTCGATATTTGAAGTGTCTAAATAATTGTTTCTTTTTTTCCGAGCCTTTTCAATAGAAGCTAGTTTTTAAAAATGCTTTGTTTATTCAAACATTTAAGTGAGAGCAACAAAAATAATTTTTGAAAAGATACGGCCATAAATTACTTACCGCAAAAATAAACAACTTACTTTAACACACATGTTTCCCACGTAGCTTGTGGCTTTATTCCAGCCTCAATCCAACGAGTCACATTAGTTGATTTGTCAGGCCATTTACAAGTTGTCTGATCACCAGAAATCCAAGCGCATGGAACCACCTCAACGGAACTGTCCTTTTGGAACTCCACAACTGCGTACATACTAAAATATTGATAATTAAAAATTATGTCTCAAAACTGTAAGTATTTCTGAGTGGTCCTGCCGAATGTACATACACTTGGCCTTTATATTAGAAATTGGAACTAATTTTAAGGGCTTTGATAAATTTTCTTTTACTGTATGCATTCCTAGTAAGGAGCTTTTACAAGGATATGCGAAAACATCACCAACACTATTAATTGTTCTAGATAGAGTAAATATTTTCCCTGCAGAATCCAGTAAAATGTTTTCAGCTTTGTAGAACTCATTGTTTATAGTACAATAATAACTATCCTTGATGTTACATACTATTGAAAAATCGCTGAGAATACAACACCTAAATTGCTTAAAGTGAACTGTTATTGAATCAGGCAAGGGGCCTGTAGAATGCTCCTGTTTTAGTAATGGTGAGTTTAACTCCTCGGTTGCATCTAATGACTCCCGTTCAAATAGTCAGCTTGATAACTGTTGAAGGCAGTTGGTAGGTCCACGAATCAACTTCTTTAAATTCCCCAAGTAACTTTCAAAAGGGAATGCGGAAAATTCATCTAAGCTTCCCAGGTGTTCGGCGTCATCCATCAAATGTATCAGAGAATGAACGTTGTAGCTAACATTTTCGTAGCCATAGTACTGTCCAAAAAAGTCAACAAAAATTTTAAAGCACTCGTTAGCAAAGGGATATTGGTCCACGCGGTTGCTCGTGGCGATTAATAATCCAGCTGAAAATAGTAGGTAATGTTCGTAAAACTTCTGTAGAATTTTATTTTGTAAAACTATTGGGGCAAGGTACAAAGTAAACAATCTTGCTTCTGTAGCCTTCCATTTTTCACAGAACTTTAGTGGCCGAGTTTTACGCTTAAATTCCACGGGAATGAATCGTCGATATGTTTGCAACAAATCGGAAATTCCATTTACCACGTTGGATCCTTGCCGCACTGGTCTAGGTCCACGAACCCAAAGTTTGCAGATTTTTCTTGTCAAACCAAGTAACGTCAAGTGCATGTAGTCATGAGGGAATGCTTTAATCATGTCAATATTTAAAGCTTCAAGCGGTGTTGGTCGTTCTTCGAAATCTATCGAGTGGTGGTTCGGATGAATCCTCTGCCTAAACGTTTCGTCAGTTCTTTTAGCAGCGGTGCTACAGTCAAAGTAAACCTTTTTATTCCATTTACCCCTAACTTCACATTTTTCACAACCTGTTTTGCTATTATGCCCTTTAATACACTTTAAAAATGCTCTCGCAGGAGCATCGCAAATGAAGACACATTTCCTAATATCTGCAATGTACTTGTTTTTTTTTTCACATAGAATTCATCCCTTGACACCTGTTGTAATTCCTTTATAAGGTTCTCCAAAAATTCTGAAATATTTTCGGGCTTTGAGCTTCCTAGATAGGCTCCAATCACAAACGGTTGTTTTTTACCAACGATTTGGCACAGAATTGGCCAAAGACTTGCGACATTATTGCTGCTGTTATTCTTAATAGGAATTCCATCTATGTTAATTTTTAACTTTAGTTGTATAACTTCGTCAAGTTCAGGCTCTTGCGACAGCGAATGATGCAGGTTATACAATAGACCAATGTGAACGTATTGACCACTTCCCATTTGTACTACATTGGAATATCTTGGGGTACTTAAAAGGGTCCTTGCACAGCTTGGAATATCCTCATGTTGCTTCTGAAGAATTTTTAATAGTTTATCCAAAGAATTATGGGGTATATTACATTGTAAGGCCCAATTTTTCAAATCTTGTCGAAGATCGAATTCTTTGACGTAACTTTGTCCGTCGGAACTAGACAAATTAGAATAATTTGACGAAGAACTGACATCGGAAGATGTTTCACTACTTGCATAATCACAGCTTCTGATATCCAGATCCGGGGCATCATTGTATTTGAGTGAGCATTTAGTTTCACTGGATTCACTTAGGTTTTCAGGCACACTTGTATTTTTTAACGATTTATCAATTTCCGAAGCACGTTCATTATTTAACTTATCACTTAACTCTGCTAATTCCTTTTGTATTGAGATATGAATTTTTCTTCTCTTATGTCTACTACTGTAAATCTTAAATTCCATTAATTCCAAATACAAATTTATTTAATATTCATAAAAATATTACCTGGTGCAAATCCGATGTATGGGACTAGTTGACTTCCAGGAATCACTATAGTTATGGCCACGATTGTACGTTGATATTACAAAGAACGAAAGACATTTGGCGCCGTGTCCGAATGCGCATCTTGATGAGCAGATATACTTCAACGCCGATTTAGCATTACATTTTAATCATTAATATACCGGTGCTAAACAAATATCTTAGCTGTGCTAAGATACAATGTTTCTCAGACGCGTTGATATGAGCATTTAGCAGTCGATTTTCTATTGAATTTTTTATGCCAACGATTTTATGCATTGGGTTGCCATTAGGATAATGCTATAAGTTCTACCATCATATTTTAACATTATCCAGATAATTATAGGTTCACTGGGAGTCTACGATAATTTGTAGACTACGTGGCTCTGTGGTCTTGTGAAATAATCTTATTTCAGATCTAAGCAGTATGAATTACAAATATACTAGAAATGTTTACTGTTGCAATTCCACGATTTCATTTAAAAATTGTAGTTTCACAAGGGCACAACTTATCAGAATCTTACTTATATAATATATATTATAGAATACTTGTGTGTAATTATAATCTTGTGATTGGTTTCGAACATATTCTTTTTTTTTGTTTGAAGAAGTTGAGCCTTGAAGAAGACCACTGTTTGAGAACAAAACCCAGAGAAATATATTGGCTTCTAAATATTGTCCACGTAAACCAATCAATTCAACTTGAAACCATGCACGAAAGAAGCCGATCGCGCTGCGATGACAACAGTTTTAAATCAAAACATGCAAATCATACATATAAAAATCATTTCAAGGAAAGGAAGTTAGCATCGAATGATATTGTCTCATCAATAAATAGAGGATTAAAGTTCGCAACATTTTTACAAGGCCACCCGTATACCTGGAACAATGAGACTGGTCGCGTTGAAGTGGTCAAATATGGTTGGCGATACGCTTGGTTTTGCTTCAACACTCTATATGGCCTGGCGTACGTTTTATTTGTGGTTGTTAGATTCGCACAAATTTGCATTTTCACTGGGGCGTCTGTTGCAATGCGACTCTATATGCTGTTTGTTACTTCGTTCTACCTGTTCTTCCTCATGGAGCAGTTCGTATTGGCTTCTAAACCTGTAGAATTCTGTACCTACAGAAATCAAGTCACTGCATTCCTGAAAAGGTTTGAAGGTAACATAAAAATAAAACCTCCTGGTGTAATATTTACTAAAGATTTAATAATATTTTAGAAATAATTTTAGAACAAATAATTTATGAGTTGTCTTACACGCTGGCTAAGGAAATGCAAATGATTGATTTAATCCTCTTTGTATGTATAATATGAATGAATGAATTAATGAATGAATGGATTTATTCGTGTTTTTAGAAACGTCTACAACACAATTGAGAGTGACTGAGTTTGAAATATATATAATATACATTTACTACTCTTGTACGTTTGGGAGATTGAACCCGATGGCTTTAAATCTGGAGAATTCTCGCTTTCTAAATGTTTACTAAAAACCATTTGAGATATCTGTATCGGAAGTAATTGTAAGAACCACACAACCACATCAGTAACTACAACGAATTTTGTTTTAATTCGCTCTTCAACACGAATCGCAAGAGCTATTGTAGGAAAATTGTTGCCCTAGGGAGACGCACGCTATAGAGCAATCGTGTGGAGATCCAGTGTAGATGTACATAAGTATTCCCATGAAGTATCTACATATGTATGTACAGTTATTTATTGTTGCGTAATCTCTGGTTCTTTAGAAGAGTACGTGTTACCAGTAGCGCCCCTACCGAAACTTGTTCGAGTTTCTCCGTACGTTTCAGCAGCTATAATGTCAATAATCGCTTCAAATATAACTGGAATAACTTTCTGCGTCTACTTTCGACCGGAGTAACCTGAGTTTTTACCATCATTGATTTCGAACCCTGAGTCCATGTCAATCGGATGGAAAATATTATTCACATTTTTCCAATTCTACTTCCTCTGCTTGTTGGGTCTTTCTGGAGATGTCGTTGTGCACTCTGTTGGTGGGTTACTCTTCCCAATTTTGGATATTATTCCGGAACTGAGGTAATGACAATTTTCAGACGGAACACGATTAGATGTGTCATTTACAAATATGTTGTCGGACTCAGTTTTGTGTTGTTAATAATTGTAATAGTTCCCGGGATTGTAAGCTGACAACAGACGAACTGCGGTCACCTGAACGGATGCTCAAGGTCTACAGACAGCTGAATCGCATCATGTCCCTTTACAACCAAGGCTTGTCAACATATTTGATGACATTACCCGCATAACTATTTTGCTTGGGCGACTATGGGAAATGCTTTCCCATATGAAAATGGATAGTATTTCCTATAGGATATGAATTGTTTCCAAAAGCTTGCCTGAATTTGACGTTTTATCCCATCGGATGTTCCCAACGTAAAAATCCCATCTGGTAAAAACAACTGATGACTAATTTCTGCTTAAATTTATTAATACAGGTTTTAAATTATTACAAACAAGTTCATTAAAATTGCCTGTTACGCAATAACGCTGAAGTTTTTACAATTTTTGAAAACAATCAGTCACTTTCGGACAAATTCGGCATTTGAAAATAATAAACCTTTCCAAGTGACACAAACTTTAAGAATAACGGTAATAAATAATACGATAATTTGTTTGTTTTTAAAAGGCCTAAACGGACTTGTCTCATTTTAAAGTTTGTGGAAACAAAGGTAAATTAACAATTAAAATTCCACATTCTACCATCTCCATTGCGTTTACTCGATGGAAGATTTACTCAATGGCATTATATCCCACCAATTAGCATCACAGCGTAGAAGTGTTCAAGTATTAGGCAATTGAAACAGTGTCAGAATACAGTATTGCATGCCTTATATTAAATAATTAGCTCGTGAATTTATTGAACGGCCCCAAAAATGCTTACAAAGAAAGGAAACGTTAACATTGCTTGAGAAACCGAAAGATCTAACAGTTGATTTGTAAGGTAGTTCAATCAATACGGTTTAAATAATTTCGTGCTTTAACTCAAATAAAAATAAAATATAAAATGAGCTCACGATCACATGTACTAATTTACTGGGACGCTGAAAATGCCTATTCAGTAGTGCAAAGAAGGAAAATCTTGTCTGGGCTTGACGACGAATCTCTGATCGGACTAACTGTTTCGGTACTCTGGAAGCACGCAATACGTCTTTATTTTTAAAGCATCTTGGTTCTCAAGTTGATTAAAATCTAAATAGCCTTATTTTGTTTTTAGGTTCTAAAGGGGGTATGCGAGCTCTTGAGGATACAAAGGTTGCCGAAGCTGACCAGCTCTTCTTTCTGAACTGTACAGATTCAACCGAGTGGGGACTTCTGGACGAGGCAAGTTTCCTTTTTAAATAGTGTTTTAAGAAGTAAACTTCTCGTATTACTTTTCAATAACAGGCTATGTCAAATAATTTATTCTCCAACGAGTTACTCGCTTGTATTTTTTGTGTTTAGAACTCAGGTACTTTAGAAGACAGCGAGGCTTTGAATTTAGATCGAGACGTTGGTGGAATCAACAATCCTAAAATCTCTGGGATAATTCAAGATTCAACCGCTACAATTGTAAGTTTAATTGCATGAGCTTTCGGGAAATGCAAAATATCTATAAACAATTAATTTTTGAATGTAGTTCAGTTTGCTTCGAATGACACTGATCCAAATAGGTTTCTCGCAGCTTACTGGCTTACTAATAGTTTGCAGGGGCTGTATAGCATATTTTTTATATTTGGCCAAATATTGGTACACACTGTCAGAGCTACATAATTTTATTGTTAATTAATTTTAATTTTAATTTATGAATTCTTTAGGATCCCGCTGTGGCTCAGGATAATGACTTAATTATTAAATCCCTCGAAACAAAGCTTTCAAACTTGGAAAAACGACATCGAGAATTAAAAAGTAATTTACATTCCATTTTTATTTTATTAGGTGAATTTCCAACAAACTGTTTCTGTAAGTAATACTTTGATTAATTACGGACAGACACAATGTTTGTAAATTTAATTTAATTTTTATTAGAGAGTGTGGCTTCAAGCAGTGCTGATAAGGACAAGCAGAAAGATATTGGATCAGGAGTTATGGTCTCATCATCCTTTCTGACCTACATCAATCTTGGTTTTCGCGAGGATCCAGCAAAATATTTCAGAAAGTTGCTGTTTGAATCAGGATTGTTTGATCTAGAGACAATCGTGTTCCCTTACAGGGAAGCCGTCTGTAGTTACTAAGACCACAAGACCAGCTCTGGATCAAAAGAAGCTAATGGCAGTGAAAAGTAGAACCTATTATCTTTACTGCCTTTATTCTTATAAATGTTGAAACACTTATTGTTAAATATTTTCTGAAAAATTCGAAATAGATTACATGATAAAAATTTGCAACCTTCATCCCGGGACATTTGAAATTCGGGATACAGCTGAATTCGATCGAAGAATTAAAAACGTTTGTTCGGATGCAAGGAAAAAGCTGGCCTCAAAGCAGAAGAAATTTGAATAATCTCAAATAGTTATAAATAAATGTAACTGTAATCATCTACCGTGTTTTATGCTTCCAAATAATTCCTCGTTGTTAAATTTAATAAAAACAGCATAAAATTCCACGAATTGAAACGTCTTCATTTTTAGATTTTAAAATAATTAAACGTCGAACATGTACTGCCGTTAAATTGTATCTTAAATCATATGGGAGGGCTGTGTATGCAATTTCTTTCAGAAAGTTCGTATGGGAAATGTCCTACCACAAATATATTGCGGGAGTGTTCTGACAAGACTCCCCATGGGATTTTCATCAAAACGCCCAAGTCTCTTTCCCATGATGTATGCCCTGTATGACTCCCATGAAAACAGTTGACAATACAAGGACTCACCGTTCTTCTCGTCGTCTCTTCTCTTTCGGGGATGTTGCTGGTCAATGGATTAATGTCAGTTGTTCTGTGTTTAGTAGGTTTGGACGTGCTTTTGTCTCCCTTACGGCATATTGTTTAGCAGAGTGCAACCTTCGTTCTACGAATTTGTTAAATCAATGGAAACAACAGGTACTAAGCACCGATCGGCATAATAGTGCTTGGTTGAGAAGGACTATTCGAGCAACACCAAGTTTAAAGATTTATATGGGCAATTTGTTTTACTATGATAAATTTCTAAAGCTCACCCTATTCAAAATCGTATTCGACAGTACCATTAATGTCACCTTGACCACACGGTAGACTCGGGGCTTAGTTGCAATTTTCATCATTTCCTCTCCTTGGGTTTACTAATTTATTAGTAGTACTCTTTAAAGGGTGTGCTTGTACAGTGTCTCGCTTCTTGTGGATTGTTTTGGGATTTTGCTACAAATGAACCTCAGTAAAGTATTCCATAGAATATAGATAATGAAAATAAGGAAATACTATATTAGGGAGACGTGTCAACATTAATTTGCAACAACACATTATCTGTAAATAATTGTGCTATATTTAAATTTAAAAATGTTTATCAAAATGATTTATTTACTAACATTTATAGATAAATTCAATTCACAACAGAAATTGTATTTGCTTTCACTCGGCATTGGTAATTGACTGAATTTCAGTTCTTTCTCAAGAATTTATTTTGGCAATTTGGGACCTGTGAGATAGCTAACTGAAACAATAATTGAATTTCCCACATAGCAGCAGCAAAATGATTTTTAAGGTTGTAAAAATTTGCATAGTTTCGAAATTCTCAGAAGGTCGAATCTTTGTTGCACTCATTTGGCTTGGGTCGTGACCCCAATTGCTGAATGAGTTTACTGTAAATTATAGGAATATTACTAAGTAGAAAATATGGAAAAGAAAACGTTTAATAACTGTCCCTTCTGTATGTCAGCTTTTTATTGTAGCACCCCGTAGGTTTTAATGTTTGAACAGGGAAATACTCTATACTCACAACTATATGTCTTTTTTTAGAAGAGGAAATTAGGAAACATTAATCCAATTAAATCAGCAGTTCGGAAAATGTTTGCCAAATCGGTAAGTACGAAAATTAAGAAAAATTGGTTCATTTATAGGCAAGTTGGTAGGTAATAGTGTACGATAATTGGTAGGCCACGTGGCTTTATGGTCTTGCGAAATTATCTTATTTCAGATCTAAGCAGTGGGAATTACAAATCTATTAGGCAATTTTTAATGTTGAAAATCTAGGAATTCATTTACGAATTGCAGTTCATTTCCAAATCAAATAATCCCTGGTTTAACAAAACAAGTTGAGGGCTACAGTAACGGGCAAACCTTACCGGAATCATTAAACGTGTGTAATTATAATTTTATGCTCAATTTCGAACATATTCTTATATTTCCTTAGTTGTGTTCTGATAAGTCATTTTGAATTCTACAGACCTTGCTTGATATTAATGTTACCTGAAGAAGATAGTATTTAAAACGGCTATATTAAGTACAATTTTACAATAACGTTTCAGCTGGTGGATCTACGTCTTAAGTGATATTAGTATATAAAAAAATAATATCCTTCTTCTTATTGCATAGATGGGCGTTTTTTAATCCCTTGCCCTCACCTCACGAGGTATGTAAAAAAATCTTGTCGCATTCGCTCTCACCCATAACCCTCACGATACTTCGCGCTGGAACTCGCACTCAGACTCGTGAGGGCCTAATCTAAATCACAAGGACTCTCCCTCGGCCTCATGAGTCCATAAGTACGGCCTAACTGCCAGTGCATTGCAATCTTGCTATCACGGATTCGTGACGGTCTACTCTTAACAACAAGCACTCAGTCTCGCCCCTCGAGTCTGAGGGCGAGTAGATGCGTCGCTTATCTTGAAGGTTTAGGCCATGACTAGTGCAATAGACTTAACTGCTAACCTCGTGAGGTGAGAACTAGGTATAATTACCCACCAATGGCGTGAGAAGTGCGAAAAGTCCCATCACGTGAAACCTTGTCCTGATCCGTGGAAAAGTTGTGCAGTGAATTATTTGTCCAGCCTCGTCAAACCGTTGTCAAATAGTTGTCCCGTCTCGTCAAAAAGTAGCCCAGTCAATTATTTGCCCCTTGAAAAATGTATTCCATTTGGTTTCGTTGCCTCAAATAGTTATCCCATCCAGCCCAGTCCCTTAGTTCAGTATCACCCAGTTAAGACCTTCAAACATTCACTTAATTCTAGAGACCTTTAGCTAATTCTTCTGAACTTTAGCTAATTCTTAAGATCTTGAACTAATTCTACAGACTCGTTTATGGAAAAAGGTACAGCAAAGAGGAAATGTGAGAATTATCTCGCGGGATCCGTATCCGATCCTATCCGATCCGGTAAATTCCGGATTTCAAAAACACCCATCCTATCCGATCCGATAGAGTCGGATACGATTTTATAAGTATCCGTATCCGATCCGGAATGTTCGGATCGGATAAAATTTTCGGTCCGGTCCGTCGGATACATTTACGGATGCATCCGATTCGATCCGCGGATATCCGAACCTTACTTCAAGAAACCGTAAAAGAGATATATCTTATATATTGGGCATGTTTCTAATTTTATCACATTCAAATCAATATGAAAATGTTTAAATTACGGTGTATCGATAATTACCTCGTTAGATGCAAAACCAATTTTGCTTCCAAAAACTGAAAACAAATAGATTATGCATTCAATATAATTGACACGGCTTTCCTTGATTCTTTTGTCTCGAATATTTTTCCACCAATGTTTAAGTTCATGTTGGAAATAAGTACTGAGAAAAATAATTAAAAATGTAACAACAAATTCACGAAGAATTTGAACAATTGATGCCGGGCACGTTGCATGCGTGTATGGAGGACGAGAATTCTCATGAATGCATTAAAGTTTCAAATTAGAGGTGGGATTCGGGCTTGACTTAAGGCCCGAACCCGGAAGAAACCCGAACAAATACTCAATTAGCCCGACCCCGCCCACCAACGGGCTAAATATTCGATATTCATCCCGGCCCGTTTTATGCACTTCACATTTTGTGAAACCCGAACCCGTTAAAAACCCGGTCTCCAAAATATTTTACAGCCCCAACCCGCAAAAACCTGATCTTTAAATAGTTTTAAAACCCGATGAAAATCCGGCTTTTTACTACTAATTGAATCCGCTGTGAAACCTTTATTAACATATTCTATTTTATTTGCATATACTGTCCATCCCAATAAACGGGCATACACGGAGCAAAACTTAGCTCTGAAATTTTTTGAAGATAAACTATCAAACTTAAGGGATCGTTTCAAAATGTTTAAGCATGTGTACGTATTAAATACAGTGAACCATTATTTAGCTTTGGCACGAATAAACATGAAAGCAATGTTTGAACTCTGCGCAACGTCAAATATGCATGCCACCTATCTGTCCTAAATCATATTCTAGTAGAATTGTCGGGTCATTTGTAATTCCTGACCCGCCCGAAACCCGAACTGAAAAATAAATGCAGGCCCAAGCCCGATCTTAACCCGGTTTCATTGTTTTAGTGCAGCCCGAACCCGGTCGGAGCCCGACGTAAGTTCGTATTTTCAGCCCGAACCCGGCTAAAAACCCGGCCGGGTCGGGTTCGGGCCGGCCCGAATCTAATAGCCCACTTCCTGGCCTCACCTCTATTTCAAATCCAAGAATCTCTCTACTATAAAATGCGTGACAATATGATAGCATTATTCCTCACGAGAGGGCTCGTCTAAAAGACGGATATCCGCGGATATCCGCCAGATCATCCGAAAACACAGAACATGCTCATCCTATCCGGTCGGATGCTTTCATTACTGCATCAAATCCTATCCGAAATAAATACACGGATTCAAATGATGCATCCGGTCCGCCATATGTTTGACGGATAGGATTAATTGTGTTTTCAATCCTATCAGAATCTGATCCGAATCCGTCCGGATCAATCCGATCCGATGAAGACCTTTATATACAGTTATGTACTAGTAAGTTAATGCCGGATTGATTCTATGATGTCATATTGTTTTTATGTCAGTAGATTTACAATCATTATTTTTATTATTTAAATTATTTGTTCGTGTCGCTTTGATATAAAAGAGCTTTAATTCATGATAGATATGCCGGTAGAGTAAGGAGCTCAAACAAAAGTAATTAAGTATGTAGAGAGCACACAAAATTACATACTTTTGTCTGAAATGAATATGTATTATTAGAACTAACTGTACAAGATGGGACAATGAAACAAGCAAATAGTATCATAACTGCTCCATATGAATCTGGAAGCCATCCCTGAGCCAATTGGTATCCTGACAGAGGAAACATTGTGAGTTCCTGAAGAGATTATTTCAGCCCAGCCAGCTCAGACAGAGGGACTCTTTTTCTTGGAGGCACCGGAGGGGGTACGGGAAATGAGAACAATTCAGTTTGGGGAGGAGACGGAAGAGGTGGCACCTCAACCACAAAATTGATCAAATTCTGTCGATAAGATAGAGCAGCTGAAAGATGTGGAGGTCGGATGCCTCTGCTAGAATTTGCACTGCGGCAGGAGAGCCGTCCAACAATGTCATTACTAACAGCTAAATATGTCGGGATGTTATTGTTGTTCCATTTGTTGTCATGCTTGTGTGAGGCGAAACTTTCCCATCGATTTCCAAGCCATGTTTGAACGTTGTTTTAGTTGTTGGGGAAAATCCAACTGGTCGGTAAGTACAGGAAAAGACCGATCTGACTTCATGGATTTTAATGGTCAGACTTTGTGGGCTGTTTCGTGAGCTAGAAGCACGGTTTTGTTTCACAATTTCATCCCTGGCAGCTTCAATGACTGCAGAGGAATGTTTCTTGGTTCTTAAAATAACGACGACAATTATTCCTCAGAATGTACTAATGTCAATTTTAAAAGCAACAACATATTAAAATTGTGAATTCGAATAACTGTTTTAAAAAAAGGAAAATGTTGGTTTGCATTTTTACAATGATTTTCCTTTTCAGTTGATAGTGAGATAACGTTTTCTATTTCTCGATTTCCAATACTTCAAGGGACATTTGCTCTTGACAAACAGGACATGTCGTGACTTTCTCTATGCAAATTTTACAGAGTAGATGATTTACATTTTTGCTCCTTCGTTGCATTAATGCAGTGGGAGCTTTGACAATAATTTATTCTATTAGCATATTCAACTGTGTAGCTTCGGTGCAATAACCATTTGAACAGTTTGACAATGACCCCAAATTTAAATGTTTTAGACTAGCTCCTACTTCCTCGGCTCAACTGAATGTTGAGTTGTTATTTGAGTATATAAATATCAGTTCGGAAAAAATATTTCCATCCGATTTTGTGAATTTAGCTAATTGTGGAAGGAGGTTTCAGGCGTGGATGATAAATAATTATTGACAAGTAAAGCTGGTCAGGCTTGAGAAGAGTCACTAAGATAAATGTACTTTATTATATATTCTATTTATCTAAATTGTTGTGTAATTATGTAAAGTTTGCATTTGCTTGGAAAAATTAAATTAATTTCTGGACGTAGTGTTGAAGTAAACAAATTTTTTTTGTCATCATTGTAGACGAAGACAATGATGGAGGAGTATTCGGAAGCAGAGTTGAGCGGAAAATATTAGCTTGTACTAATACAATTTCCAATTTGGGTTTGTCGATTTAAAATATAATTTTGTACAGAGGTTTTGCTGACCCAGCTGACAATGCCCCAAGTGCCTGTCCCGTTGCAGAAAATACCGGTTTGTATTATTATAAACAGTGCAAGTTGGACATTATCAGCAATTTGTTTATTATCATGCTATTTTCGTGTAGCAAATTAAAGGAAGTTTTGATATGCAAACAATTAAGCGTAGAATTTAATTTCAAAACCTAAAACTACCGTCTCAATTAGCTCCACAGTTTTTCACTACAGAGATTTAAATTAGAAAATGAACGCAAACTCTTAGCTACCATATATGCTTGCAATTGTTTAAAGGAAATATTTTTTCTAAATTCTAAAAAATAATTTATCATTTTTTCTTCTGGGCGGAATGGATCACGCCGTTGGACACGGTCAGTTTGACGTTTAGCGAATACGAAAAGTTTATTTTCGAAGATTGGCCTCTAAACTCGTTAAGGGAAAAGTACGGACCCCACTTTAAGCTGATGCTCCCGGAATGTATCCTTCTGGATGAGGCAGTCACATACTGTGACAAACGAATAGCATCCTGTTCATTAGAGGAAGACATTTCCGTCAAAACGTACAAGAAGATACGAGACAATAATTCGGTAAGAATGCTGTAAAAACCTTAAATAATATTAAATGAAGCAGAGTTTAATGTAGGTTTTGGAAATTTTAGAAGCGGGTTGTGTATAAAGAATGGAAGGTTCAAAATGCTGGATTTAAAAGTGCCAGGCTATTCATGGAAGATGCCAAGTGCCGCAGGAACGTTGAAGAGTTTGACGAAACCAGTACGAAATGTGTGGATAAACTTCTAGAACGCGTTAGCAAAGAACAAGTCCCGTATTCTAATGTGATGAAGCTTTGGCGTTCCAGAAGTAAACGAAATGATCGGTTATTCCACCATCCAGCTCATCTGAATTCACCACTCAATTTTGCATTAAGTGTGAATGGTATTCACCACCCCTTAATCTACGTTGGTCCACCTTGCTCTGCTACCTACATTCATCGTGATGATGGTATGTTCCCAACAGTCAACTCTCAGTTGAATGACGGTGAAAAGCTATGGATAATCACGCATCCGGATGATAACAACAAGATGATTAACCTGTTAAAAAGCGTTTCAGGAATAGCAGGTACGGTGCCTTTAAAATTATGAGGGCAATTATTGGGTCAATAAATATGATTTAAATGTGAAAACTAAATTCGTTGAAATTTTAGACGAGAAAGTTGCAAGTTGGAGCCGAGGCGGATACCTTGTGCCAATTGCAACATTAAAATCTGAAGGAATAAGAATATTCTCAAAAATCCAAAGGCATCATGACACTATAATGCTGGGTCGAGGCGTCTTCCATATGGTTGTCAATTTGAAGCTGAGTGTAAATATAGCAACTAACTATATTGATGAGGAATGGATACAGAAGGGTTACCCTGTGTGTAATTGTGGAAAACAGCATGACTGGGGCAGACAAATAGGCGATGGGAAAGAACCGAAGAAGAAATGGTTAAATGCAAAAATTGGTATAGTTCATTTATTACAAATTTTCAACATTTAACAATAAGTTAATAATAATTGGGAAGTATTAATGTACGTGTGCACTTTTCAGGTGTAAACAAATTTCCTTGTTCAAATTGCACAAAATCTTATGACCAGGATGAGAAATTAAAGTCATGTTAAGGAAATACACGGACAAAAACATCTACCTTGTTCAACATGCACAAACGTTTTCAGCACACTCAAGCTGAAAAATGCACACGAAAAGACACACGCACGTAAGTACCTTGATGATTTCAATTTTTAAATGCAGGTTCACTAACTACTGTACAAAATGAATATGAAGACATTAGAAAAATAATGCTATTTTACTTTCAGCGAAGCAAATGCATTGCGGGGCATGCCCGTATACGAAAAATTTATTGTCCAACCTTAGCAGACATAAGCGTGAATCCTGCAATAAAATTACAGGCAAGATTTATTTTCAAATTACTTACTTACTATAAATTGACTTCACGCGTTTATTTATTTATTTTATTTCCCATAGCATCACTTTGTGCTTGCGCCCGTTGTGGAAAAAAGTACGGATCTGCTAAAGGGTTAAGGTGTCATTATAGTGAGTGCATTGTATCCATTCGGAAGTTTTTGAAGCAAGGAGGTACTGATTCGACCCTGTAATTACTAGGAATTGAACTTACAAGATATTTCCGTAATAGCCTAATTAAGTTTTGGGAGGGGCGATCGTTGTTGTTACAACTGTAGGTGTATCTTTTAGTATATATTTCTAATCCTACAATTTGTATATATGTATTGTCGGGCTTTCCAATTATTCCACCCGTCATTGGATTTTGATCGTTCAAAATGATTAATTGACCTATTTCCTTGTCAGCTCACTAAATTGCCTTAAATAGTCTAGTTCAGTCTAAATTGTCTTTGTTAAGCCTTATGCTTTTGGCTGTTTGGGCAAAATTGTAAATTGCTTTACAAATTAACTATCGGCAACGAGCTACTGCAGAGTACTATATGTCCTGTGCAAATGGTAGATATGACTTGACTCCAGGTGTAAACACAGACGTCCCCAATGAGGCTCAACGTTTTCAGAATATAGTGCTGTTGGGCGAATATGTAAAAAAATATGGACATGGTATCTTCATCTTCGAAATCTTTCCTAATTTTTTTATTTTTACAGTTGACTTATCTCCCGTAAGTTGGCAATTTCATATTTTTTTAAAATTTTTACAGTTGGCGTATGTCCCTTGAGTTGGCAATTTCATAATTTATTTCTACAAATATATGCAGATAGTCACTTTCTTTTTTTTTAATATTCATTTCATCCTATTTTCTGCTGTTTCAAATGCTCGACTTGTCAGCAACTCTCTTCTTTATTTTAAATTGTATACTTATGTCACATATTAATAGTCAGTATTGTTCACGGTTGTTTCACTTTCATAATATCAATTACTCGTAAGTATCTCAACAAAAAAATTACCGGTCATATAAATCCTAATAAGCGTCCTACACAATGGGAATGCACAGCGGGTTTTGTATCATTACAGGCGTCAACGCCCCAGCTTACAAGGTAGTGTGCCGTAGCGGCGTTGGTGGCGCCCTCTGTTTCATGCTGCAATCCGCTTATTATAATAAGCTAAAGATTAAGAAACGTCTTTAATAATAGCTCGTAAATTCGTAATTATTTGAACTTTGTCAATTATTTTCGACGTAATCCGAGATGTGGATACTTCTTGCATGTATTTTTCTTGCGGGATACACAATTATTATTAGAAATAATTATAATAATTTATTATAGTTGAAATTGAATACGTTCGTAACAAAAGAAACATTTATCTTAATTTTATCTGTGAAATTGAGGTTGCAGCGAAGAACTGAATGACAGGTAATTGTAACATGATTGTTTTTTCGCCACTGACAGTTTTTTATGAATATGAGTATGTCAAAGATTTAGACCTCATGACTTGAAACTCTGGGGAAAGTGAAATCACTTGAATTTTACAGTGCCGCCGAATAGTATATGTGAATATTCTATGACTGATTATGTATGGAAGTAAAAGTAATGAATTGTTTTAACCTCACAGTTGGAAATATTTGAGTTTGCACAGCACAACTGCAACTGTGAAAGGGCAGCATTAAATAAAACGGTGCCGAATTGGCAATTTAACAAAACATTAATTATTATGATAACATTGATTATTATGCCTGGAATAATCGTAGAAACGTACATTAGCTCATACAACAAAAATTACAGAATGGCTGCAGGGCAAATGTATTAACAACAGCTAACCCTTTACTTTAGAACCAGGAACCCAGGGAAATAAATCACTTCAAGCACGGGGAATCTGTACTTCATCTGTAAGCTTTAAGTGGCATGACAGTTACCGTAAATTGCGCTTACAGAGTTCCCTCTTCCTTTTATAACTATAGATAAATTGTTGCAATGCGAAACCCGGTTTTGTACCACACCAATCAAAATCACTACAGCCTCAATCCTTTTGTTTTTCACAGTGTGACATTAAGTGTAATTACAAGTGCTTAGCTAACATTACAAAATATTTAAGCATCTATTGTTTGTGCGTAAAATACTGTAAGCTGCTTTAATTGTATATAAAAATGTTTGAGTATGTTTGAATGAATTATAGGGGTGAGACCATAGATCGGCCATGAATTAACTTATACTTCCATGATTATATTTAGCTGTAGAATTGATAAGTTACGCAGATGTCCCGATTTTATTTTCATCCAGTCCACAAACGAAAAACTATCGTACTATTTTTGTGTAACTGTGTGTGACTGCAAACAGTCGATCAAGATTTGCATGGTTAATTCTAGCATTCAAATTATACCTACATGATCAAGTGAAAACGTACATTTTGGAGACTTACTTATTGGAGGAACTAATTAATGTAATAGCTAATCTGAAATAATAAATTGTATAATTGGTTTACAACCGACAACTTGAATACACTTTCTGGAACCAGCAGAATGGGAGCTATACAATATGGGGAAACTGCATGCACACAAATGTAGATACTTACATTCGCAATGGAAAAAAAGCTTGACGCGCGAAACGCGCTTGTTACAACAAAAACTGAGATACAACTGTAACATTTTATAAACATAAATTATAATAATTATCAGTAGTGTATTTTGTTACAAACAAACATTCTCGGCTGGAAGCTTGGGAACTTGCTCGTGCTATACATTTTGGACAGCCTTATAAATATCCACCGTACAGTTATTTAGCAGCCATCGTACGAACGGATGATGTTGTGATGAATCTTGGCTTATGTGAACAGTTTACTGTGGAACAGTATTGTAAAATGTAGAAAAAGCACGCGGGCACAGTACTGGAAAATATTCAATGAAAAGGCATGTTTGAATATATTACTTACAATCATCAAAATATGATGAAAAGTATACAATGTGTACTTTGAAATTAGTTTCAGACGACAGTGTGGAAAGCATAATAATAATTATTATCATTACCAAAACAAGACATTATTTAGGATTATCTATGTTAGCCGTGGCCATGTCCACCATCCTTGGGTACTTGACTTTCTTTTTGTCCAACTCGTCCTGTGCCCACAGAATGTACTTGAGGAGATAAGATAGTTTTGAAATGGTTACTTCCTGGTCCTCCCCAAAAAATTCTGTGTTCAGTTCACTTGGCACCTTCTGCCGGTTCGACAGATCCAACAAGTCACCACAGGGAGAATTCTGAGGATCCTCACAGGCAATTACCTTGATTTCATCTCATGAACGTCCCACCCCAATTGCCAACCTTCCCAGTATTTCTACGCAATGAATGGACAACACACTCAGATTCACAGGCCAATTTCTAATCCCGACTTAAATAGCCCGAAAGTTAATCGTAAAGATTCTATCAAATTCAAAACCATCCTGCATACCATGTACATAACCGCACAAATTCACCCCAGTAATGCCTCCCAATATTCCCAAATCTAAAAAAAGGAAAATACAATCGATAATTAAATTAACGCTACTGTTGAAAAGTTAAATCTTCGGGACAAAAATGTTATGATTGAGAATGCAAAGAATTTGATTTACGCACGTAATCTCTCAAATGCGCTGCGCACAGCAAGAATCAACTGGCAAGAAGCAAGTTCCAAGCACTGTTGTGCAAGATTCTCATGACTGACGAGACAAGAGCAAGATACCTAGTGTGTTGAATTTCCTTACACTACACACTCCATAGAGGAGAGCTTTTTCAGCTCGCTCAGCTCGCTTTGTTTCTCGGGTATATACCAACTGCTTGCAGCCTACTGAAAGCTCGCAATATTACGCCATTTTAGATATGGATTAAATTAAGACTGGTAGTGAGAAAAACTACGTTCGGTTATAGTATTGAATAATTTGATAAGAGGAGAATTTTAATGGCTGAACTTAGTTCATATTCTTGTGGGATTCTTATTAGGAAGAATAATTACAAGCCTTAGCATCCAGAGTGTTGATCTTTATATCCCTAAAAATATCATTAGGAAGTAAGGATTGATTTGTAGGAACCATGGACTTTAGTAACTATAGCAAGTTAAATGTGTTACGCTAATATGAAATCCTTTAATTTTTTCTATTTCAAATAATCAGTGCGTCCAGTGTCTGAGGCTTCAGTTACAATATTGCGGTACAACGGATCTATATACAACATTATAATAACATAAAAAATCATATTTGATCAGCACGTTGTGCTAAACCACTAAGGGGTGAAGCACCTTACAGTGATGCAACAAGGTTTAATAACGACGTTGGTATTAAATTGATCAAGCTATTAGTTATATTCCACGTGTATAGCCAAATATTGAGTTTGAGAGAAAACTTTAGTGGGCCGGAATTAGAGCATCACCCCGTGGGATATTTTAGGCCCGTGCCCGCCCGTGGCTCGTAACGTTTTACTCGTAACTGCCAGGCCCAAAATTAATGTTTATCAAAAAAGCCCGGCCCGCAAAATTAAAAAAAGCCCGTAGCACGCCCGCAAATACCATACATCTTAAATACTGAAAAACTGTATTTTAAAATATTGGTGTTCTTGACTGTTACATACAGTCGTTAAACTACCTTTTTTATTAAGAAGGCAATACAAAAGCTTATTCTGCTATTTCGGCTTTAGTAAGCACTTCTGGTGGCGTTCTTGAATTTATTACAATGTTAACTTCTGTATTCTTATTACAAATACTTGAACTACTAGCAGGATTCATCTTCTAGACTAAATGGAATTTTCTATAGTAATGAAGAGCGAAATGAAACTTACTAAATAACAAAGGCAGGTATGCAAGAAAAGTTTTCTTGCATACCTGCCTTTGTTTGTTTGAAAACTAAAATTTCAAACGTCTGAAATTCGTTCAAGTCATTGAAGTCTATGTACTTTCACAACCGCTGCTCCTGCGTTCACAACTAATGGAATTTCTCACGGGCTTTTACGGGCTTTCACGGTCTTTTTTAACCGTGATGAAAAGACCGTTCCCGCCCGTAACCCGTCAAACGTAATAATTTTTACCCGTACCCGCTCGAAGCCCGTGCGGGCCGGGCTTTTTGCGGGCTTACCCGTAAATTTTAACCGCCCGAGATGCTCTACTTCCAATATACCTGGACCTGATGAATTAGTACCTGAAAATCTGGGTACCTTTACGAACAGAAATCCACCTTACGAGGTATCTAGTGTAGTACGTGGCTCTCTCCGATCTAAAGATTTAATTTGCTATTCAGCGTGTTTTCAGGAATGCATCGTAATTTTTGAAAAGCATACGTTTAAGCAATAGAGATGGTTAACCAACTTAGCACAACGTGCCAGCAATAAGTATGTGTAATTACAAATTCCACTTGTGATTCAATCAAAATGGAGTTAAATGATATTATAGTTATGGAGGATGATCTAGAAGTGGAAGATTTAATAATTGAAGATGGCAATACTTCAGATGTATAGAAGTTATAGTTCCATTAAGATGTCTAGCTTTGCAAAAATTCTGGCGAGGTAGAATTTTCTATAGCTTGTAATTGCTGTGATGTAAATCATCGAATGTCATCATGTTGAGTTGTTTACAGCAATTCCTTTTAAAGTACCTGATTGGGTACAGGTACGCAGGAAACTTTTTCAGGTACAGGTCTATATATTGGGTATATTTTGGGTACGGGTAAAATTCAGGTACAGGTACGCACTACTTGCAAAATAATCAGGTCCAGGTACCAACATTTATTTAGTGGGTACTTATAATCAGGTACGGGTATGGGTACGAGTTTTGCCGGTACCCAGTATTTGGGTCCAGGTCCAGGTACAGCATTTTTGTACCCATGCGATGCACTACTCCGTGACATCGTTCTTTTTTTCAAAGTTAATATCGAAAACGACCTAAGAATTTCTTCTGGACCTTTAGCATTAAAAAACCCCAATTTCAATTCCATCAAAATTTTGAATACCTCAAGTAACGCAAAAGTCATTAGAAAAAATACAGAACATGTGCCAAAATATATAGGTACGCATGCAACACAAGCAATTATATTCAAAATTAAGTGCTAATATAGTATGCAGATTTACTTTCTATGTTCTATGTATATCAGGCTTAAAAATCAAATGTAATTTAGTTATTGTAACCTTCGGCAATACGGACAGTCAAAACAGTATTATTTAATAACAGGCACGCGGCAAGTGACAACGTGTGTAGGCAAAAATTATTTATTTTATATACGCCCGAATTAGATAACCATGTGGTGAACTAAAAGTGAATACAAACACCCGCTATATTTTTGCCCTTACCTTAGCCTATCACGTAGTCAAGGTTATATTAATTGTACTCTCGAATACAAATTTGAATATGGTGAACTGTAGGAATTTATCATAGTAAAACAAATTGCCCATATAAATCTTTAAACTTGGCGTTGCTCGAATAGTCCTGCTCAACCAAGCTCCATCCTCCCGATTGGCGCTTAGAACCTGGTATTTCCATTGTTTCAACAAATTCGTGGAACGAAAATTGCACTCTGCTAAGAAGTGTGTTATAATGAAAACCACCAAAAGCACGTCCAAACCTACACAGTAACAAACACAGTACAACTGACATTAATCCATGGACAAGTAACATCCCCGAAAAAGAAGAGACGGCTAAAAGAACGGCGAGTCCTTGCATTGTCATCAAAAACGTTGATAAGCAATGGTTGTAAAGGGAGATGATGCGATTCAGCAGTCTGTAGATCCTTATCATCCGTTCAGGTGTTCGCAGTGTGTCCGTTGTCATTTTCCAATCCCGGGAACTGTTACAATTAATAACAACACAGAACTAAGCCCGACAACATATTTGTAAATAACACATCAAATCTTGTTCCGTTTGAAACTGGTTTCTACCTCAGTTCCGGAATGACTTCCAAAATCGGGAACAGTAACCCACAAATAGAGTGGATAAGGAAATCTCCAGAGTGACCAAGCACGCAGAGAAAGTAGAATTGGGGCAATATGAATAATATTTTCCATAAAATTGGCATGGACTCGGGGTTTGAAATCTATGATGTCAGAACCTCAGGTGACTCCGGTCGAAAGTAGGCGCATAACGTTACTCCCGTTATATTTGTAAAGAACATGGTCCATATACCTGCTGAGATGTACGGAGCCACTCGAACAAGGTTTGGGACAGATGATGTTTGCTGCACGTACATATCTATATATAAACATATCGATAAATGAAACTAGTAAAAGCCCCGTGCTTCGCACAGGGTCAATTGCTTGAGAATTGTGAGAGTATACACAAAATCGTAAATTGCTATATGTAGATCCCGTATTATGGCCTGTCGAGAAGGCTTAATATAATAGCCCGCTTCGCTAGGCAAAGTAATCTCATATAAGACATTATTAATTGTAAGGCTAACAATTCGTTTCAAATAGCTGGTTGGCAATTCATCATCAAAAAATTTTGGTACAACGCTCCAGCCCACTAAAGTTCTCTCCCAAACTCAATATTTGGCTATACACGGGGAATTTAACAAATCGATTGATCAACTTAATACCAACCAACATTGTTATTAAATCTGGCTGTTGAATCACTGTATCGTGCTTCACCCCTTAGTGGGTCAGCACAACGTGCTGATCAAATATGATTTTTTATGTTGTTATAATTTGTATACATCTCAGTTGTATCGTAATAATGTAACTGAAGCCTCAGGCACTGGACGCACTGATAATTTAAAATAGGAAAAGTGACGGGAAATATTAGCGCAACACTTTTCAATTGCTATTGTTACTACAGTCCGTGGTTCCTACAAATCAATCCTTAATTCGTAATGCTATTTTTAGGGAATATAAAGATCAAATTTATGGATGTAAAGGCTTGTAATTACAAAATAGTGAGCAAATAACTTCAGCAATACATTATAAGCCAAACCCTCCCCTCCTCACTACTGATTATAAATTGCAAGGATTAGTTCACCAATAAATAAATGAGAAGAGGTGGTGCTTACAATTAGCACTAGCCCAGTAATTATTTTCTAACCTTCGTCAGTTAGCCAAAATGCCTTCCATAAATTAATAGTGTAATTAATAAAATAAATGAATGAAGATGGTAAAAACCAATGGTGAACTGCGTGTGCCAGATCTGGGATCCTTTCGGAGGATGACTGAAATTCCTTTAGTTATTTGACCAAGGTATAAATAAATGTCAGAGTCAAGTCTGGACGGAGTAATGATTTGGAGTTTTAACTTTTGAACTTTTTATTTTCCAAATTTCCAATTTCCTTCTTCCTTACAATTAGTTGTTGATACTAGCTACTCCAAATCCCTACTGACTTCACAACTCTTACTCCACTCCCGATAAAGTGTGCTCCGCACTAAGATTACCTTATATGTACATAACTACTTCCTATTGGCCCATGCCCCGACCGCTGATCAGCGTTCTAGCCAATGGGTACCAAACGCGCGACTCTACTTCGTTATAACATTTCTGAGAATTTATCTGACGTTATATATAAAAAGTGTTGCAATAAGTACTTTCAATTCCATTTGCTTTTTCCTAATAAGAATCTCAAACTTATGTATACAAAGTTCAGTAATTAAAATTCTCCTCTCCTCAAATTCGTCTGTGCTGTAACCGAACGTAGTTTTTCTAACTACCAGACTTAATTTAATCCAAATTTGATGGTTTATGTCTAATGTTTATAATAATTATGATTAGCGCTTTTAAGTGACAATCTAAAATTGCATAATATTGCGAGCTTCCAGTATGCTGCAAGCAGTTGGTACATGCTGAGAACCACAGCGAGCTAAGCGAGCTGAAAAAGCTCTCCTCTGCGACAACGTTTCAGCTCGCTGTGCTTCTCGGCTTGGTGTATAAACCACCGACTTGCTTGGCTATATAGTGAAATAATATAGCACATACATATAGCGGCTTGCTATATAGTGAAATGAGCCGCGAAGGTTTGAATTGTAAAGCCAAAGCCGCGAAAGTTTAAATCAACGGACAGGTCGAGAGCAATAAGAAGGATGACGTCAAAAATATTTCACTGTACAAATATACAATGTATTACTTTCCATGAAAACAATTCTGCCATTTGGGCAGAGTTACTTGTACCATTTTCTATTGCTACTAATAGAGTTGGACGAAGCATAAACGATTACGTTTTAGAAACGAGGTGAATCGATGCTATCGATCTCTTCAACTCGACCAGTTTCATAGTTCCAGGTATACGGGTGAGCTTGGAAATATTTTGCGAACTTTAATCCTCTATTTATTGACGAGACAATATCATTCGATGCTAACTTCCTCTCCTTAAAATGAATTGTATGTGTATGATTTGCTTGTTTTGGTCTAAAACTATTGTCATAGCACCTCGGTCGGGTTCTTTCGTGCATGGTGTCGTTCATGTCAATCAAGTTGAATTAATTGGTTTACATGGACAATGTTTAAAAATCAATATAATTTTTTGGATTTTGTGCTCAAACAGTTTTCATCTTCAAGGTTTAGTAATGATTTCAGGGTTTCTTTTCCGGCAATGGACTTACTTAAACCTCATTACGTATGGTGACTGTTTCACAGTTGCTATACATGATTAGAACAAACACTTACAAGAATTAGTCCAACTTAGGTGTATTTATTTTGTTAAAATTAGATTATGTGACTGATTCCTTCAATTTAAACTCAAACTACAAAATTTGATTTTCACTATAGAATCTGCTGCAGCTCAAATACAGAAATCGACTGTTTTACTATACAATGTTTGTTACAACGTTTTAGATAAAGCTGAAGAGAATTATGAACTGCATCGCTAAGTATGTGCAGTAAAAGTAATATCGTGGATGCCTTGAATGCAGATCTAGAAGCTTTCGTGTCCATTTTAAACTCAGGTTCAAAACGTTTAAAAATTGTATTTGTTAATAATAGTAGCACTTGAGACGTATGTAGATCCACTGGATATAGCAGTTTTAATTTCCATCTTACCCAGATAACAGACCTACGATGTTAGCTCTTCAAAACTCGAAAGGACTTTTTAGAACAATGACTTAGTAAATATAAGAATATGTTCGAAACTGAGCAAGAAATTATAATTACACGCAAGTGAAAAGTTTCAGGTAAGAGTTGCCCTATAAACCATCTCAACGATTGCTTAACTTGGATTGTTAAACCAGAGATTATTTTATTGGGAAATGAACCCAGCAGTAATAAACGTAACCGCAATTGCAACAGTAAAAATTAAATAAAAGGTTTGTAATTTCCATTACATAGGTCTGAAATAAGATTATTTCGCAAGAACACGAAGCCACGTATAGTATACAAATTATCGTGCAATATTATCTACCAACTTACCTATAATGGAACCAATTTCTAATTTCTTTATTTAAAAATTAAGCAAATATATTTGCCCATTTACTGATTTAAATAGGCTATTAATATTTCCTAATTTCCTCTTCTACAAAAAGGCACAGGAGTGACTACCTATTGTACTATCCTTAAACGGATGAATTTTCGACTAAGTTTAAAGCCTATATCAATATGTAGAAACTAAGCGAGAATTTTCGTCCTTGTATTGAACCTTAGAAATTGATTTTTTTATTCGATTTATCTTCGTAGTAAAAACTTGATGATAATTAGTATTTTAGCTATCCACCTTTCGACGTTTAAGCTCAGAAGTATGAACATTGTTACGTCGGACACATTCTCACCCTACACACCTGTACGGAAAACTTACATCATGCAATGCAACGAGACTGGAGATCGTGTTTTATCACGTTTGCATTTAAGGGAGAAATCTGCATCAGCAGATACAAGAATTGATATTTATAATTTAAACAATGTAGCATTCCATCCAACAGAAACTTACACACGGCCGTATGCTGGAACCGGACGAAAAATCAATTATCACAGATTCTTTCTAATGTTACTAGAAATAATAAAGACTAGCTTGTAAATAAGTAAATGTGTACATGCTGCGTAAAAGGATGCAAGTACAGAATCTTTAAATGCTACAAGATAATATTAGGACAGTTCCTGGAAATGTTTCGGATGGACATGATAAGAGATCTTGTTAATAGATCCCGATCCATTCCGACTTTTTCCTTGAGCCGATGACAAACGCAAGCTGAGATCTACAAGTTTGTAAATTGAAAATATATATTATAGCCGTTATGAACTAAGGAAAACATTTTTGAGAATTTTTAATTTAAGGAGTGTTGTTTATTGTTTCATTTTCTTTTCTTTTAAATTCAAGTTAGTAGTGGTCCCAATCTTTCAATTCAATTCAAAAATTTCATTTTGATTAAATTCAACTTAAGAATTGAATGACATACAGTGTACTCTCGCTATAAGAGGTCTCCGTATAAGAGCATGTTCTGTATAAGAGCACTCCCAGGTCCTCCCGATGAGATTGTAGTGCTGTGATTGTTCCCAATAAGAGCACCGTTTATAAGAGCATTTTCTATGTAAGAGCTGGTATTTCACTTCCTCACGTTAAAAAAATCCTTTATAAGAGCATATGAGCAGACATAGAGACGATTATGAAACGTTTCCACAAAAACACCTAGAGCGCCAATCTCTACAGTGTATTGGAATTGGTGACGACGGAATAATATGCACAACCTCTCATATGTAGTGCAAAAGAGGCTAATTTGTAACCTGCATTAATCGATTCTTTTGATGCAAATAAAACTATTGTTAGCAAAAATCTTGGAATGATTTCTCTACAAGCCCAAATTACTATTTCATTCCAACCAAAAATTAATTGTATAATAACAGCTTATTTAATATTAAAAATTGGTTTAGCCTGGAATCTTATGTATTGTTTAGTGATGTCTTATTTAGTGCACTACTTATAATGTATAGAGCCAGAATAGTAATGTATTTAGATGCATGTTCCTTATAAGAGCATACCGTTATAAGAGCGATTTTGAAGTGCTTTTAGGGGTGCTCTTATAGAGAGAGTGCACTGTACAATGTTTCGATTCAATTCACGATTCACAGGATTCAATTTGATTCATTTCTGCTTGCTGAATTGAATCGAATGATGATTCAAATCATTCAGATAGTAAAAGGTGGTTAAATAAACATTTTATTTTAGGATTTTATAATGACCACATAAAACAGCGGAAGAATATAAGCCAGTTTCACTATCAATAAAATTGTCAATATAGTGACCTTCGCTATAAGGGATGCCCTTACAAGGGATTCTTTGATATAAGGGATTGGGATTTGGGGTCCCAAATCCTATTTACAACATGGAAAACACAGTGCTTATAAAGGATTATGTTTATAAAGGACAAATTTTGCCGGTCCCATGAGCTTCCCTTATAGCGAGAGTTGATTAACATTAGCAAATTCGAGTTGCATATTATGCTACTAATTAATTGTCCCATTATGACCTAAATTCTACCGTTAGTAAATGCTGTAATAATAATTAATAATAATAATTGATGTATTTAATGTACAAAAATAATTGATAAGTCGGTTTTCCAACAAACAAGTTTCTCAGAAACACGTACGAGTTTTCTAATGTGATACGTTTCTAGCTGCATTTTTCAGCGGGATATGCAAGCAAATTCGATGCACGTGAATCATTTGAATCGCGATTCAAGGCATTTCGCGTGATTTCATTCGTGAAGTGAATTGAATGAAATGATTCAATTCATGTTTTGAATTGAATCGAAAAATGATGAACCAGAATTGAATTGAATCGAATCGAGTTTTTTTGATTCAGAATTGAAAGATCGGGACCACTACAAGTTAGTAAGAATAAAAAGTTAATCATATACAACATTCAAGTTGTCTTTATTCATTTATTATTTTCAAAATCACAATTAACAGCCGTGACCAGGGTTTGCAAGTGACAAGAAATGACCTGGCCGTTATTGGTTAAAATCCGGTTCTTACAGGCTTGGTCCAATTGCTTGGGTTGGTATAAAATGGTCGTAATTAATGTTATCCAAATAAATCCAGTCCAATAAAAACCGGTTTTAACCAGTGATGCTCATTCGAATTCCCACTACTCTAAAATACGCTATGTAGAAATGCGCCAGTTACACCTGCCGTTACTACTACAAAATTCAGATGTGACAGTGTAAACCACTACCTCTAATTACAACACATTTATATTTACGCAAAACACTACCCACTACCACTACCAGTACTTTTGTTGGCGCCTATCTAACCACTACCGAAACACTACTCTAAAAAATTATATTCGCCACCCACTACTCTACACTTGGCTAACGCAAGATGTTGGAATTTTAAAAGTAGTTTTTAATAAAACGTTAGAACCATACAAAATTAACACTAACAATGTAGTACCTCTCCATCCATTTCAGATTACAAAATGCCTCAGAAATTATTTAATTACCAGCATTTGCTAACAAACCGAGCAGCCCTACATATGTCAAAACAGCCAATTACCACCGGTCTGCCCGGTGCTACTCTAAAACTGGTTATGGAAGTACTAGTACTATTTATTAGAGAAAGTGAGGCTTGTTGAATTTTTCCCATAAGGCTGGACGTATATTAAAATCAAAAATTTATTAGAAAGCGAGAATTCGTAATCTACCTTTGAAATTGGTTTTCTGAATTTTTGTCTTTAATTCCCGGCTTCGGCTGATCAAACTTTCTTTGGATCGTCCATAAATACCCTGAATTTCGAGAATGTCCTTCATTGTCCGTTTGTTTTTGGGTTTGTTCAGCAATACCATTTGGTTTGAGCTGAGTTCAACTGTTATATTTGGCACCGGACAGTCCGTTGCCACTTTCTTACACCTTTTGTCCATATCGATAGCTTCTAGCTTCCAACAATGGAAATAAATTTCTGAACTGACACTAATAAGCGAAAATTTCAAACGATACATAATAACCTAATGCGTGGAACACAGCAAAGGTACTATACTATCAGTTTATTTTTACGAATGAATTTCGATGGGTGAAATTCTCATAAATTCCGGTGATACTGATGCTGGTAGACGGTAGACTAGACTGAGTCAGAACAAATAACATCCGGGGGTGCCAATATGATTACTTCGAAAATATTTTACGCGCCTTACGCTTAGGGATAACATTTAATATTACATAACTGGTGCGTTTCACTCTTTCACTTGAGGAAGTAACGGTTACTGCGTTAGCACTACTTATGTATGAAATACTGATGCCTATACCTCTACCTCTACTCTATTGCCACTGCAATAATTTGACGGAACTACACTGTGCTATTTTAATAAGTATACCAACCCGCTACTTCTACCTACCACTACCACTACTCCAAGCAGAAACTATCTCAGTGCGGTGCTACTCTACCAATAACTACTTAATATATGTACATATTAGAAATACTCTACACTTTACCACTATTCCACTACCACTACGGAAAAGTAGAGTAGTGTGAGCATCACTGGTTTTAACCAAAATGTACCACCGGTTTGGCTAATATTACGCATGCGTGAACACCGGGTTGCAAACTGGTCAGAAATGGCCTGGTTATTATTGTTTAAAATACGGTTCTAACCGGCCCGGACCTGTTGTATAGGTTGGTATAAAATGGCCGTATTTAATCAGAGCTATGCAGTATTTTCAAATACAGTATTTTAAAATACGTATTTTCAGACCACAAAGTATTTTGTATTTTGTATTTCAAAGTTGGTAAGCAGTAAGCAAGTATTTTGTACTTAGTATTTTGAGAGCCAGGAAGTACAAAAGTATTTGGTATTTACTTACTCTCAATGAAATATGAAATGTAATTCAAATAAAGTACAAGTGTTCAAAATACTTTTCGCTGGTATTATTTCTGATTTTGACACTGTATGTAGCTTATACGATGTGCAATGTCTGTGAAAATTCCATTTTACACATTGGAATAACATACGTTGGAATGAATCCCTTGGTTACATCAAACATGTTCAGATTCTCGATACTGTATATCGTCGTTGAAGAGGCGAAATGGTCTACGAGGGCATGGTTTTTACAGCACACACCATTTTGCCTCTTCAACAACGATATTTAAGATACGCCGAAGACGAACACCTACTCGATTGAATTTTCAGTTACTAGCCCCTTTTTATAATAATTATTCCGAAAATACATTTATTTACTAATAAATAAAAATTTCATATTAATCTGTTACTTCATTAACAGTCAAAACGACTTAAAATATAATTATAATGGACTGACCTATTCGACAGCCGTTGAACAATTTGTTACTACACATGTCTTATTTGCAGTCTTTGAAGTGACTGTTTTAAAACGTTTGTTCTAGAAATCGAAAATAGTGATGATTAGGTTAGTATTTTAAGAAAAGTATTGTATTTAAAATACAGTATTTTGTATTTGAGTATTTTAAATTTTCAACCAAGTATTGTATTTTTATTTGTATTTTAGCTATGTAACCTGAGGTATTTTACTTTGTATTTTGTATTTTCCATATTTTAATTCAGGTATTTTATTTTGTATTTTGGCATCGAAGACCAAGTATTTTGCATAGCTCTGTATTAAATACTATCCAAATAAGTCCACTGTCCAATAAAAACCGGTTGTTGCCATTTCTTGCCACTGGCTTGGCCTTTATTGATAAAAGCCGTTTTTTTGCCAACCCTGGCCGTGACTCTAAATAAACGAAATCCGAAAAAGAAGAGACGACCGGAAGAATTACCAGTCCTTGCAATGCCATCGAAAACGCTGATAAACACTGATTGTAAACACTCATATGATGTTATTCAACTGTTTGTAGGTCTTGTTTTGATCATCCGTTCAGGTGTTCGTAGTTCGTCTGTTATCAACTTACAATCCTTGGAACTGTTACAAACAGTAACAATATGGGACTGAATGTGACAACGTATTTCTAAAGGATACATCCAAGCGTATTCTATTACAAAATTGTTTCTACCTCAGTTGCGAGATTATCTTTAAATTTGAAACAGCAACCCGCAAATAGTGCAATCCCCAGAGCAAGCTCATTTCATTGTGTGGTAGGTAAGGTAAACTCAAATGGAATTTTTTGTACTCTTGTTTGTAAATAGGTTTTTCGCTACAACGAGAAGTAAAATTTGGTGCTTATTCGAACCCATTCTTTATCCCTATGCACTCATTCATTACACGAATTTTTCACGAACTCATTAAAAATGTGGAGTTCAATTTTCAACTCAATCATATTCAATTCAAATGCAACAAAAAAGTACAATCACGCTTTTCTCACAAGTATCTTTCAAATATCTCAACATCTCTACTCAATTCGGGATTGCAATAAAATTTAGTTTGAATTTAATCACCATGTTCAAAGTCCCTAATTGTATGAGCAAAAGTCTGTTGATCTCGCCTTGGTTCGCACCAGAAATCGTGCCAAGTTTTATAAGGGTGTCAAAAGGGAGGTTGAATTTCTCATAGTAAATCCTTATTGAAATTCAAATTATGTTCAAACGCAAATTTTCACTTAGGTGGTCAAGCTTATACAAAGTTTTCCCTTTACCGAATATCACCCCTTTATACCTATTACAGTAAAACTTGTATATAGTGGCCGTCTATATAGTGGTTTCCTCCAAATTGTGGCCCATGTCAGGTTTCCTCGTCATAAGTCCTATCTTTTTACATTACGTACACCCTGCTTATAATAGTTTTTTATATAGTGGTCCCCTGTCAATTATGGACTGGGATTTTTGACCATTCGTATAGAAATGCAGGCTTTCAACTCTGTATACAGTGGTCCGAATAAACATCAGTGCAAAAAATCGCGCGAAGTTAGACAACTTCAAAAACGTCATGCACATTCCATAACATACATTTCTTGTGTTGAGGCTTGGAGTGGCGCTTAAGTGTGCTCGGTATGATTGGTTTTCGAAGTTATTTTAAAGGGAATTACAATTATGGCGTCTGGGGTAACGGCCCACCAATGTGTACATTTCCTTCAAGAATTTCTTGCAGGGAACAATCTTAAAAGTCTAAAGCATTCAAAAATTAGTAATTACTTTAATAAAGTGTAATTGCTAATAAAATATTGCATACTGAGTACTGCATATAGTGGTTAGGACCACTATATCCGGCACAATGGTCCCTGTTAATAGTGGTCAAATTTTCTTTCCCCTACAGAAACCATTATAGACACGTTTTACTGTATTATTATTTGTGCTACCGCGCATATCAATGCGAGGTAGCTCAAATACTTTACACAACGCTTTAGCCGCACCATAAAACATTATCTTGAAGTATCCGGCGGGAATTATTCTTTAATTTTAATTTTGTTTGTTTCATATCACTGCTGCCTTAGTCTAGTCAGACTTGACTAGGAAAGTCTAGACTTGACTAGACTAGGAAGCAAAATGGACGTAAAAGAATAGACTTGATTTGACTACGCATGGTGTTACAATTATGAGACTTGACTATAATAGACTAGGGCAACTTGCGAAAACACAGAACTTGACTATACTTGACTTGCATGACTCCATGGAAAAGCTAGTCAAGTCGTAATTACTTGAGGCTCCCTCATGTAGCTGAAAATCATAGCAAGAAAGCCAGAGTGAAATTCCAGTACCGTTTACTATGCTTAAGTATATGGTTTTATTAATTATTTGGGATACACTTTCCTTCCTGCTGGAGGCCCTCGAGCATATACCTGGTATGATTATGGTAGTTCACATTACAAATACTTCATTTTCTTATACCAGGAAAAATACCTGGTACATTACATTGTATCAGGCACTTGTTGAACCTCGAATACAGTTGGCGCTCTAATTCAGGAAATTAATTAACTACCACATATATAATCAGGGATTCCTGAGAGAGGCCCCTCCAATCCTTCGAGATTCGACCTACAAAACAAGCTTAGCCGCTGCACCAGGAATATTTTCGGTATTAATCTTTACCAATTCACACAAGTTCCATCAATTATATTTCACCCCACCGAGAACTTGTGCCTCTCATGGGTACAAACATCCTGTACCTGGACCTGTTCCTGTACCCATATACCTGGGTACCCATGAGGGGCAGTACTGAGAACACAGTTGGTATTATTTGAAGATAAATTAGCTCTGTCAACGAGGAATCAAATGCCACCTGGATTAAATTCCAATTATTAAATTCGACCGTTGACCAATTCCTTATACTCTGATTCACCCCCAACATTTTAGTGTCTGCTTACTAATTCCAAACATCATGTCAGCTGGCATTAATACCATTTAAATTCCTGGCTTCTTAAAAATACTCGGTGTAGCATACGGGCAGTGGTCGGATTTTTGTAAATCTTCCTGGAAGATTATTTCTGAATTTCCCTGCTGATTCAAATGCCCCTGCTGAGAGGTCCTCAACAATTTCAAAAATCCCTGCTGAGAAAAAGGTCAACGATTTTCAAAATCCCTGTTGGAAAAATTAATTTCCCTGCAAGTCGTCAAATCCCTGTCAAATAAGGTCAAATAATCTAAAAATCCCTGTTTGCCTAACAAATCTCCATGAAACACGTCAAAAAATTTGAAAATCCCTGCCAAAAAAAGATCAATGCATTTTAAAATCCGTGTTCGCAAAATAGAATCCCTTGCCTTTGAGATTATCCCTGCCGGAAATATTTTTTTGCATCCAGAAATATTTTTCCCTGGGAAGAATCTTCCCGTCTTCCCACAAAAATCCGACCCATGCACGGGATTGCTCATTGTCAGAACAAATTTTTCTTCAATTAATACCAAGTTTGTTTCCGGTGAAATCAAAACGTGATTCCTTGCTGTCATCCCCAGTTTCCGAAAAATTATTACCACCAATGTACATACCTGGTACATCCGAAATACTCTCGGTACAACTAGCGTGTTTTGTCATTGTCATCTCCAGTATATTTTCTACTATACCTGGTATGTACTTCTCCCTTTCGCCCAAACACCCGCCACAAACCAAAGAACCAATCTTTCTAACGTGCCCTTTAACAATGTCATTTTGCGATTCAGTAACTGCCCGGTACAACGAATTTATACCATCGTACAATCTACTACAAATTCCACCACGTGCACCGGGTATTTCGCCGGGTGCGTCCCAGTGGAAATTTCATATACCTGATAATATCCCTGATAACTGACCATTAATGATTGCGCAAAAATATTACTGAGCATTATTCTTACATTGATGTTGTAAACTACACGCGTTGTTTCTCATTTGAACGTCGTTTTATGCAAACTAACTTGAGCTAGTTTTTTGCTAGATGTATTTGCTAAAATCTGAAAATTTTCAACTCAATGAAACTTAAGTGTTTGAAAATGACATTTTTCATATGTTGCTAATCAAGATGAAAGAATTTTTGCAAAAAATATAATGTGACTAGGGGAATTGGCTAGACTTGACTAGGGAACCAGCTGTAGAATCAAGACTAGGGCTAGACTTGACTATTTCTACTTAAACATGCAGCTGACTTGAATAGACTTGACTAGGTTGCCTATAGCGGGCAGCAGTGTTTCATATGCCATTAAATGAAAATGACATGCTGTAATAGCCTACGTACATACATATGTACATTATATGCCTATATTTCTACGATGGCTGAGCCTAAATATTTTGTGGGCTTTCCAAACAGGAAAGTAATTATCTCGAAACTGAACTTGGGTACAGGTTTTGGCGTTTTCCTTTAATTGCTCATAGTTGTTTGTACGTGTACAAATCCATCCAATTATTCAATTCAACACAGGAGAAATCTGTCATTACAGTATCCAGGTATTGAAAGCAAGCATATGCGTATGCTGCTGTTCTGGGGGACATTTCGAATCAATGAGGTTTGTTCAATGCGGAAGAACAGCATCGTCAGTTGGAGACTGTTTCATATTTGAACCCTTCTTGAGTTACAAAATTCCCAACGCCAGAATCTGTAATGCAATTGATGATATGAAAATGTTATATGGTTAATTACTTCTTATTGTGATAACCATGATACGACATTGAGGGAACTGGAGGAGCAACTTTTTACCTCTAGTTCCTCAGATCGCGTTACTTTACATAGTTCCAAGTCCAATAACTTCATTAAATTTGGAGCATTAGTGGTGTCTTATTTTTAGTAAGGTATGGGTTGCGGGAACTATACACCCCAAAGTTACGCAGTATCCTTATTTTATGGGTTTCTACTTTAACACAGCAAGAAAACATGTTTCATGCCTTAAATAATCCAATTTTAATTTAAAAAAATGATTTCTTAGTTTAAGTATGCCCTGGAGCTACATTGTAATTATTATTAATAATTTGTGCCGCTATTTTATGATTTTTGAGTCTCCCGTAAATAATGCAGGCATCCAAATTAAGGCGCACAAAGTATTCTTTTGAATTTAATTATTGTTTTTAAAGTTATTTAAACATAAGCGAGATTTTATTCATTCTAAAATTTTTCCATGTGTTGTTCTATCTTAATTGAGCGCTGATTGAGGTAACCAAAATCTCTTGAGCAAACTCAGGACCTCTGATACAGATAAAAAAGAAGAGCTCTTCCGTTGCTGTATACACATGTGGTACTACTATACTGTACTTGTACGATATCCGCAAAAAAATCATATTAATAGGGTAGGCTAAACCATTTTTAGATCTCCGATAAACGGTTATTTGAACCAAAATGTTATTTTGAAATTGACGGTCATTTTTAGCAATTAAAATTAAAATATTGAATTATAAATTGTTCATGGTAAAATGAGTAAGTGTGAATGATTTTGAACTGGACGCTGTTGAATTTAAAACAAGAAGAAATTAAGAGTTTTATTTCTACTAAAAATGTCAGAGTGACGGCTGGGATGAATTGGAGAAATGCTCCCCGATTCTAAAACCAAGCATCATTTTATAGCTGAGCTCTTTGAATAAGCTGGCAACTTTGGATACAATGGTACAGCAATAATTTAAAGTTATATACATAAGGCAAAGGAACAAAACGACCTAAATTAAAATATTTACAATATTCCTTGCTTGGGTGAGAGAGGGAGAGAGACAAAGGTACCCATCAACGGGCCATTAAACCTGTCCTTTATACTAAATAGCTCATTCAAAAAGCCCAAAGTAATTGATAAGCGGACATTACTAACAATAAGTAGGATCTCATTTTCCATTAGTTAGGTACAAAAACACAAGCAACTACATTCAAATATTACCAGGAGTATTTTGGAATCGTATAAATTGGCATACTAACATCTACATAAAGTGTTGGGGACAACTCAATAAGCACCCTAATATTATTCAAGGAAGCGTAATCATAAATTCTTTTCCGGTAAATTTTTAGAAATTGTTTTCGTTTAAACACTTATTATGCTGATGTAATTGTAAGCAAAATTGTAAGAGATTAAATAAAACTTTAGGTAACCTTTGGATTAAAAGCTTTAATAAAATAAGTTTTTCCAGTGGGGCAACGCTGCATGCAATTATTTGTACATATAATCTCGAAACGATATCACTCTAAGCTAGATGGTTTAAAGTTAGAACTGAAACCCACATTTGCTTATTAACTTTTTTCAAATTTTTATGGTTTTACATTTATTTGTACTGACTGAACGAAATTTCTGACTCTGAGAATACTGTTTTCTTTAATCTACTTCTAGGAATTGCCAAAAATGTTCGTCCCAAGCAATATACCTCAGCGAAATGGCAATAATTTCTTTCCCAAAGACACAAATAGTGCACTTGACAATAGCGTCAAGGAGAACAAATTAGTAACAAATGTTTTCATCTCCTCAATAAACAGAGGAGTAAAGTTGGGGAAATATTTTAAAGGTCACCCATGTACCTGGAATTACGAAACTGGTCAGGTTGAAGTGGTAAAATCTGATTGGCGATACATTTGGTTTTGCTTCAACACTATCTATGGTCTGGTGTACGTTTCCTTCGTTGTAATTAGGTTCACACAAATCAGTATTTTCAAAGGATGGTCCATTGCCATGCGGTTGTACATGCTATTTGCCACTTCATTCTACCTGATCTTTCCCATAAACGAGTTAACATTGGTTTTTAAATCCCAGGAATTTTGCGCCTACAGAAATCAAGTCACGTCATTCTTGAAAATGTTTGAAGGTAACATAAATTAGGCACTTAAAAAACTTTTCTGACTAATTACCTTTCTCAATTTCTTAAAACGTGCTTTTCAAATATGTGCTCAAAACGTGCTTTTAAATATCTTGCATTGGAGTTATCGAAAAAATAATTTTGTTTATAGGACTATTTTTTTATTCTCTCAAAAATCGTAACTAATGTCGTAAGAATGTAAAATCGTAAGAACCACATGTACTTATATGTAGGTAACTGCAAAGAACTTTTTTTTGTTTGCACTTAAAAAAGAATCGCAAGAGCTAGTGCAGAAAAATTTTAGCCCGAGGGAGCGCACGTTATAGGGACTTCGTCTAGAAATCTATTGCAGATGTAATTATGTATATATTTATATGCAGTATCTCCAAACATATGTGCAGTTCTTAATTGTTGCGTACACTCCCTGGTTCATTAGAAGCGTACATGTTACCAACAGCGTCCATACCAAAATTCGTTCGAGTGGCTCCATATGTCTCAGCAGCTATATGGGCAATAATCGCTATAAATATAACTGGAATAACTTTATGCTCCTACTTTCGACCGGAGTCTCCAGAATTTTTAACATCATTGGTTTTGGACCCTGAGACCATGCAAATTAAATGGAAAATATTATTCACATTTTTCCAATTCTACTTTATCTGCTTGTTGGGTCACTCCGGAGATTTCATTATGCATTATATTTGCGGGTTGCTATTCCCAATTTTGGAGATCATCCCAGAGCTTGAGGTAGAATTGTTTTCCAAATTATGTATCCAAGTAGAAACATTGCATTTAAAAATTTCATCAAATTCAGCCCATGTTTTCATTAATTAATTGTAATAGTTCTAGGGATTGTAAGCTGACAACAGACCAACTCCGAACACCTGAAAGTATGATCAAGATCTACAGACAGTTGAATCACATCATATCCCTGTAGGAGTGTTTGTCAACGTTTTTGATGACATTGCAAGGATTGGTAATTCGTCTCGTGGTCTCTTGTTTATCCGGCATGCCGCTTATCCATGGAATACTTTCAGTAATTAGTACTTGGCATAGTTGGTTTGGACATGCTCGTGATGATTGTCACATTAGCTTATCTTTTAGCAGAGTGCAACATTCGCTCCACGAATTTGCTGAAACAATGGAAATGCCAAATTTTAAGAGTGAGGACGGAGGATAGAGCTTGGTTTAGGAAGACTATTCAAGCAATGCCAAGTTTGAGGATAAGTTTGGGCGATTTGTTTTACTTTGATAAATTCAGACAGCTCACTATATTTAAAATCATATTCGAGAGTACAATTAATATTACCTTGACTACACGGTAGGCTCGAGGCTCAGTTGGCTTTTACATCATTTCCTCTCTTTGGTTTTGCCAATATGTTTTGTAGAAATCTAAACGTGTGTGCATTTTACGCGCATTTTTTTTATTTTTGCGTGGCTCTGGGAGATAGAAGGGCTATAACAACCTGAAGGATTTTGGGAAACATTTTAGTTTGCCACTAATATAATGCTTGTGTCCTTATACTTGTCAGCTTTATTATGCAGCTAAGGTCGAGAAACGATTAAACGTTTAATTTTCGAAGCCATCTATTGAACAGGCTACCACAAAACGATTGCGTACATCTTGCCTTTAAAAGGGCAACAATAAAAAAAGTTTTCATTTCCCGCCTTGAATTCCCAAACTATTTCTCAGATTTTTAAGTATTCGTAAACGTTTTCAGAATAAAATTTACTACAAATGTATCGCATCCAAATATTTGAGAAATTATAGATACTTAATAGCAAAGATCGTATTTTCTTCTGCTCAGCAACATCAACTGATTGAATTTCAGCTCTTTCTCCAAATTCTCCAAGAACTTAATACAGTTTAGGAAAGGAAGTATTGCAACGGCACAACTTTTTTAAGTGGAATCGTGACATTCATCAAGTTTTTGCCCACAAAATCTTAAAAAGATTAAGTTTGAAGTTTTTGCAACATAATATTTTAAGGGTCTGTTTTTTAAATTTTGCAAATCTTATTAGTGTGAGCGCACTAGTAATTGGCAATTGTTCCCAAAAAAACAGTCAACAGAGCACATGTATATACAAACAAATTTTTATGATGGAATTGAATTCTGAATAAATAACTCCCAATTAGCTTTTAAAAAAACTTTTCTTTTAGACAATTTTGATATTATCTTTCTTTCCTGATGTAGCTTTTGAAAATGCAACGTATAATTGTCCATGTGTAAAAACTGGAGATGGTAAATTTATTCTGGGGCAATATTCAAGGGCAATGGTTTGCCCTTGACGTTTATTAATAGTCATTACAAAACTCCCTCTGATAGGAAACTGCCTTCTTTTGAGTGTAATGGAATGTCAGGGTCAGACGGAATCAAATTAATATGTGGTATGAACACTATAACACCTTGAGCACTTACTGTCAGTATTTCAGCATGAATGATGTTATAAGCTAGGTGCTTAACTATTTGTACCCTTGCATAATCCTCTCATTGTGTTCAAATTTCAAGAAAGCATAGTAAGAATGAATTATTGAAAACATGCAACATATGGCAAAAATGGCTGAAAGGTTACCACGAAATCAGGACAATATTGATTTCCATTGTTTTGAGTTTAATAGATAATACAAACAATCCTAGGGAACATTACGTTATTCGTTTGGTGTAAAAATTATTTTTATTATTGCAATTATTGTTATTTAAGGAAATTCATTTAATGAAATAAATTTCATATTCATTGATGTCATCTCATTATTGTAGCTTATTTGCTAACACAATGTCCAATAAAATGACAGCGTATACATATTCTTCACTGTCCTGTTTGTTTAATATAATTATTACTATTTACAGCAAAAATGCCAATACGTCAAGAGTTAAGCATACATACGTTTGTTTTGAACCTCAGTTTAAAATTGCCACGAAACCTTCCAAATTTGAATTCAAGTCATTTACGTTATTATCTTTACTTATTTCACATACTTAGTGACGCAGTTTCTAATTCTCTCCATTTGTATTTAAAAAGTCGTAACAAACAGTGTATGACTAAAATAGGAAAATCTAATTTGTAATTTGACTAATTCGAATTTAATATTGCATATAAAAATGATTACTATTACAAACAGTTGTAGAAAAATTTAATACACCAAAAACCTTGTGCTTGCTTTCAGTCGGCAATGGTAATTTAGTGAATTTCAACCTCAATTTGTGATCTGTGAGATAGTTGTTGAATTTCCCACACTTCAGCAGCAAAATGATTTTCAGGTGCAACAATTTGCATAGTTTCAAAATCCCCAAGATCCAATTTTTGTAGCCCTCATGTGGCTTGGGTCTGTGACCCCAAATGCTGAACTACTCGTCTCTAATTAGGAATATTTTTTATAGAAAAAATGGAAAAGAAAAAATTTAATAGCGTGTCCCTTCTGTATGTCAGTTTTTTATGGTGGGAGGTATTGTAGAACCCTGTAGGTCTTAATGCTTGAACTGGGAAATGCATGTACTAATGTATGTACATACTTCCTGTGGTAAGCACCGAAAATGCATTCGTATATGTGAGTTATTAGCTACAGATCAGCATTAATTTTAAAACTAACATAAAGTACGGACATAACTATAAGTCAAATTAGTTGTAATTAATATTCCACCAGATTTTCTCTAGCTTCATAATGAACTGTATATTCGAAGATTCGAGAAGCAAACTGATATTCGTAAATTCATTTTTTCGAATTTCTTTTCGAATAATAAATAACTTCAAAACAATGTTCATTCATGGGGTAAGTTCTACCCGTCAAAGGTCCTCGGAAGCGGGTACAATAATCGGGCTGTTGAAATATTAGTTATAATCTCGATCACAGTTTATGGACTTGGATCTCATTAAAAACGTTGTATAATCATAATTATAAGGTCAAAGTCTACGGATCATGGTCTCCTTAAAACACATTTGTAAGTGACTAAGCATCCGCTAATCACCTAAAAGTTGTGTAAAAAACAAAAATCAGTTCAATGAAAAACAGCATTCTGTCATAATTCTAATACAAAAACTCCATGTTGTTGACTCAAAATTCATTTTTCCAAACAAGCACTCAGAATATCTTCTGCAAATAATCACTCTAGTTCTCATCCAAAACACCTGAACTCTCATGGTTGTCGATTGAAAACATTGGACTTAACTCTGAGATTGGCTGAAAATAATTCGGGAAGTCATTACGTCTAATTACACCAATATAGGTTCCAGAGAGTAACACACGAGAACCAGCATACCAGCATAAAAGTATCTAACAATGTAGGGGTAAACCATGCAACGGTGATGCGCCAACTTCAAATCCTCAAACCATATATGAGCGAAGATTCAACCGGAAGAAATACCCAAACTATATAGGGGCGAAGATCCGACTTGGTGAAGTACAAAAAAAACTTACAGCATAGGCCTTACGGCAAAGCAACAGTTTCAAGGCTCTGTTAAATTATAAAGGGGCGAAGCGGAACTACTCGTAATACCAATCAACATGTAGAAACGCACAGAACTGTCACAAATTGAAAATTAACGGATCAAACTATTTAACTTAATTTAACTTAAGCTAATGGTTCCAACCATTATACGAGATAGTGGCTACTGGAACATTACTGACTGAACAGAGGAAGGACCTGAAGAAATCGATGAACCAAATAAAGCAGCCGCTTGGGATAAGAAGGATGTTGAGGCTATGTCCATGATCCTTCCCACAATGGCGAAAGGGCAGCTCAATTACGTGGCCCACTGCCAAACATCATGTAAGGTCTGGGTGGGTTGGAAAACCTAAATTAGGATTACTCCATCCTGAATAAACAACGAACATTCGCAAAACAATTTAGGCTATGAGATTGGTTAGGACCAACTCTTGGTCGGTGTTTACATGGAGTTAGAAAAATTGAGATCTTTACTGGATATAGGAGTATCCATAGACGAATCCACAGTGGTAACCAAAATTACCAACTGCATGTCAGAAAAATATAATGCTTTCGAAAAGGCATGTGGCTCGGTATCACCAAATTTCCAAACTATGGCACAACTGCTCGTTAGATTAAAGAAGGACGATTTGGAAAATACGGACACAAAAAGAAGCGGAAAACACATTTGCGTTAAAGCCGTTTACACAGATAATTCTGAAATACCACACCAAGAATGATCAACAGCAACAGAGAAATCAAATCGAATGCTATAATTGCGGTAAAATTGGTCATATGAAACGGGATTGCAGGTCAACACAAAGGATTAATTGAGTAACACCAAGTTTAAAGGTATATACGGGTTATTTGTTTTACTTTGAAAAATTCTTACAATTCACCGTAATGAAAATCATATCGGAGAGTACAATTACAGATAATATCAACTTGACAAAAATAATAATATATAAAATAAACGTAGGGGTTATATATCCTTTTAGTTTAACACATAGTTGATTTGTGTTTATAAAATTTAGAATTATTATAATAAATATTTGTATATTGCTATTTTATGCTTTAAATATTTAATGCGGTTTTGACTCCGCACTTATTACCAGAGTTTACTATAACTAATCTATATTTGAATTTAAACCAGGTGTTTATAACGCCAATCGGAATGCTATATAAGCGTTTAATTTTGACTATAGTTTCTTGCAGTTAAGACATAAGATAACTCTGAAGAAGTAGATTTATAATGTGCTCACAAAATTATAAAATTAAATTCTAATAGCTGCACGAATAGTGTAATATTAATCCAATTCCCAGTTCAAAAAATGCACTTCAGCAACAGGTTTAGGAAGGCAGTTATCTACACATATAACTTGCAGACTTCAAGTAAAAAGAATAAATTGCCTCAAACACCTACTTTAGACAATAATTAATATCCATGAAGTATCGCTAATATTTAAAACTTGTTTGGAGAGCTTCATAAGACTATAGCCCTGTGTGCTACACCTATGTACATATATGATATAGTTTGATGATGTTTCACCTTTTATTTATATTTAGGTTGGGTCAACCTAATTAGAATAAGTATTTAAATATATTTCAGGAATCTGGATTTTTCGTAGAATGTTCCATTTGGAACATTCACTATTGTTCTAGTGTTTTCTTTTAGAATAATCTATAAATGTCTAGAATGCTCCAGTAGGAACATTCTAGTACCTTCTAGTACATTATATGACCCTTCATAATGTTATTTAAGGGAGAGACCCCTTTGACTCGGGATGTTCATTAATCAACTGTAAACCGAGTCTAAAGGATCTCTCCAATCTTTATCAATAAAGAAAGGAAAATCTCATATTCCCCCTTGTATCAATTCTTGGCACAAAGGCATCCATATCCGGGTCCAATAATAAAGGTACTTAACTTTCATAAATACATTCCATCATTATACATATATAAGTCCTTTAGAGTTAGCCTGGTCACATTGGCGCCCAACGTGAAAAGTTAAAAGTTACATTTGCGAGTTGATGGGCAGTTACCACATTACAGATTTTGTTGGAAATTGTTTCAAGGTGACAAGTCACTGTAGTTATTTTTTGCACTTCATCGCCAGTGTGTTGTTAATTGTCTGGGCATAGTTATGTAATTTATTATGTTTACGGCTTTGTTGGATCTACTTGTATACTTGTCAGGAAGCGTATATTTTCTGGATAAGGTGTTCAGGGCCTTAATTATGATGTTGTTAGATATTCTATACAAATAGTAATTCTGTATCCTGTTCTAGTTTGACAGATATATGTGTATGGGCATGAGTAGATTGGGTGAAAAGGGAATCAAAAATTATTCTAGTCATCAAATTTTAGTTTTAGAACTGTTAATGGTATTTTTGTATACAATTAGAGCATGTCATAAGTGTCATCGTAATTTTCCAGACGGAATGTGTCCGCAAAATCCAGTCAATGCGGAGGAACAAGTAGCCGGACAAGATGGACCGGAAGTCGTGTTTGTGAGAGAAGTTCGCCGTCCACCTCCAGCACCTGTAATTGGACACATGGAAGACCCAAGACGAAGACCTCGGGCCAGTCGACGGGCCAGAAGCGTGGCACGCTATTGTGCCTTGTTACCACCTGCACTTCCACATCCGGAACCCCAATTAGCTCCCTGGACCTTTTGCGGGGAATGCAGTTATTGCTTGGAGAATATCTTCCAGTGGTTGGGGCGAGTTGATGCCACTTTTCGAACTCAGGCACTGCCCCGAAGATACTTTGCAGACGCGGTCAGCATGTATCTTTCTGGAGAAGCGTACCGCTTTTATTGTCAGACTCTGTGGTCGTCCTGGACTCAATTTTCGGCCACGTTTGTATACAACTTCCAGCGAGAATTGGAAAATGTTAACCGTCAAATTTGATCTACACAATGTTATTTTCTTTTGTTGTTTTTGTCCAGAAAAATTCCAAATGCTATACATAATTATATTGACTGTAATTATATAAAGATACCATTCATAATCTGTATTGGCTTCTAATACTTACATATAAACACATGCAAGTGACACACACATACATATATAGATATATATTTGTACACAAAGTATTATGGTTGTGGTTTCCTATTGTTGTTTACAAATTTTTGATATTTTTGCCATCGAAAATAAAAATTGACGATATTTTTGTGAAATTTTGAGTTCATTTGGTCCACTAGTTCCAGAGTTCTGGAGAAATTTTCAGTACATTTGTTTAGCATGCAAAACGTCTCATCATATTAGGAGACTGTCGGGAGCAAAAAGCTTCCGCTTCCTCACCTATGTATACTCTATGCCATTAAAATATCATTAGCGAATTATTAATTAATTACATTAGTGGTAATTAGCATGTATTCCTAGATATATACGAGATATATACAAACACACTGGCGACAGTATACAGTAGTGCAAAATACAACTACATATCCTTACTAGTTTTTAAGTAGTAAGTAGATGGCCCTGTTTGTACATATCCAAAAATTGTAACACTCACTAATGAGAACATTAATAAAGATTTCAGGTTACGAGTTTAATCTGGGGGAAAAAGAAATCATTCGTGTAGATACTCACTGTCATTACCAATCATCATGTCCAAAGTTGACGACGTTCAAAAAGAATTGGACGATTTTAAAAGCCGAAGTAGGCAAGAAATACAAGTCTTGCAAGATGAAAATGATACTCTGCGTACGGATTTAAAGGCGGCAATCACGTCTATCACCAACTTACAAATTGACATACTTAATTTAAAACAGAGTGGCACTGGGAATAAGTCCATGGCAAATTGGATCAAGCCCAAACCACCAAAGTTTTCCGGGAAAAGAGATGAAGATCCCCATGTTTTCCTTAAATCTTTGGAGGATTATTTTACAACCTGCTCAATTGCGACGGCGGACAGACTAACAAATACACAGTTCGCACTGACAGACGCAGCCTTTCATTGGTACAGCATAAATTCGGCAAATATTAAAACATTTGACGAATTCAAGAAACAGTTAATTAGTTTCTTTGCTGGAGACCTAACCAATGATGAACGGCTCATCCAAATTGCAAATCGTAAGCAAAAACCGGGAGAGGATTTTGCAACATTTGCGTTGGAAATATATTACATGTTTGAACCAATTCAACCACCAAAGTCAGAAGCGGAAAGGTGTCAGTACATAATTGAGAATAGTCACCACTCAATCCGCTCACGCCTTCGAATATTTAGCAAAGCAAGTCTGAAATTGCAGCTCCTACTTGAAAAAGAACGTCAGATTAGAAGAGATTTAGACGCCGGTGACGACTATTTCCAAAAAGATTCTACCGTCAATAATGTCTCTGCCACGGCACCCAAGAAAGGTGCAGACCTACCACAGGTGGAAGAATTGAATGACCCTAAGGTCGATAACATTTCACCTCGCTTATGCCATCGTTGTAAGAAACCTGGGCACATAGCCAAGGACTGTTATTCGAGACTTCCAGATGGCCAAGCCCAAGGTAACCGTGGACGTGGTGCTCGAGGACGTGGAAATTTTCGTGGAAGACGGGGAGGTTACCGTACATATTTTAACAGCAATGGACCAGTACAAGTTCCAAATCCGTCCCAACCAATCCTGTGGAATGGACAGTATTATGTACCCATGGGACAACAAACCCCTGTGCAAAACAATGTATCGGGAAACTCCAAAGCGACAGGGAGGTTGACCTCCCCGCAGGTCTATCAAATGATCTCAGACCCGATTGCGATGACGTACGAACACGATTACGAAAACGACGAGATCGACAATCAGTAATTAATACCATAAATGTTTATAGCCACCTTTTTAAAAATGGAATAACAGTAAAAGTAGAAAATGATTTGCCGTATTTATTAATAACGTTGAATAATGTTGCTATTAAAGGCCTTGTGGATACGGGCGCAGTTTTTTCATGTATGTCAAAAGAATGCTTTGATGAGATTAATACTAACAGGGATATCCCATTGTTCCGTTATAATGGAACATTTAAAGTAGCATCTGGTGACAAGATGCAGCCGTTAGGTTATATAATGGCTAAATTCAATTTAGGTAGCAAATCGGTTCTACAAAGATATTTTGTGTTTGAGAAGTTGAATACTTCTGTTATTTTAGGATGTGATTTCCTGAAAAAGATAAAGGGTAAAATTTCCTTTAGTCAAACGAAGAAAAATAATAAAGTCTCTGATATTAAGTTAAATCATTTAGTCAAATTGTCCGGAAGACAAAATAGCGAAATTAAGGAACTAATATCAAAATACGCCGACGTATTTTCGGATAAAATCGGTCACACGGACGTGTGTAAATTTAAAATTGAGTTGATAGATGGCGCAATTCCCAAAAAGATGAAACCGTATCGGACAACACCATTTAAGGAAAAAATTATTAAGGAACAAATTGAACAATATCTAATAGAAGGAATAATAGAACCATCTGAGTCCGAATGGAGTAGCAGTTGTTTCTTGGTACCCAAACCTGGGACCAATGAGTTTCGGTTGGTCACGGACGCGCGATATATAAATTCGCAAACCAAAAGTTGGGCTTTCCCTATGCCTACACTTCGATCAATTTTAAATAAACTGGGAGATGCAAAATGTTTGTCCAAACTTGACTTGGTAAAAGGATATTATCAAATGGAAATAGAAGAATCGAGTAGACCTTACACTGCATTTAGTGCAGCAGGTAAACAATATCAGTTCATAAAGATGCCATTTGGTCTCAAATGTGCCCCCGCTGCATTTCAGTTTATGATGACGAAAATATTTAGTGACGTCATTGGCAAGTTTGTATTTATTTACCTAGACGATATTCTAATATATAGTAGGACATACCAAGACCATTTACATCATATCAAAGTAGTCGCTGAAAGACTAAGAAAGGCGAAATTGACGTGTCGAACTGACAAGTGTGAATTCGGAAAAACCGAAGTCAAATATTTGGGATACATCTTAACGTCGGATGGAATTAAAATGAACTCAAAGAAAATAAAAGCTATACAGGAGTATCCGGCTCCCAAAAATCGTAAAGCACTTAAAACCTTTCTCGGGATGGCAAGTTGGCTACGGGAATTTATCCCAAACCTCAGCACCAAAGCGGAACCGTTGACTAATTTGACACGGCAAAATGTAAAGTGGTGCTGGGCGGACAACGAACAAAATGCTTTCGAGAAAATCAAACGAGACATTTCATCAGGCCGAATTTTATCGTATCCAAACTTTAGACAGAAGTTTTTCCTTGCAACAGACGCGTCCGATTGTGGCGTAGGCGGAATGTTATTCCAACAGTATGGCGGTCGAAAACATTTAGTCGCTTTCTGTAGTGCAACCCTGAATAAAACTCAGCGCAACCGATCGGCCATGGAACGAGAATTGTTAGCAATACTCTATACTACATCGTATTTTAGAGAATATTTGGATGGAGTTCCCTTTACTCTGTTAACTGACAACAAAAGTTTGACGTGGATGTACAGATTAACGGAGGATAATAAAAAACTGGCGAGATGGGCAATTCGATTAGAAGAATTTGATTTTAATATTCAACATATTCCGGGGAAAATAAATTTGGTACCAGATGCCTTATCGCGATTTCCGTCATCTGACCTGGTAGATGAATCAAAGATTGACGATCTCGAAAACTATTTACCAAATATAAACTCAATTACACTCGAAGAAATAACGCTAGATCGCGTAAGACAAGAGCAACATGCAGATTGCGAAGTACAACTAATTTTGCAAAATCAAGGGTCCAACAAACTAACGTCTGGATACAAAATTCAAGACGGAATATTGTACAGGGATGTGTCAAATAACCCAAAGGTCAGTGAATGGCGAGTAGTAATACCTTTATCTTTACGTCATTTCATGCTACATGAACTACACGATGTTCCTCAGCAAGCACATTTGGGAATAGAGAAGATGTACGACAACATGCGAAAGCGGGTCTGGTGGAAAGGTATGCTTAAAGATGTGGACACATATGTAAAATCTTGTGAAAAGTGTCAACTTTTTAAAGTAGAACGTAGGAAACCAGTGGGCTTAATGAAATCTAGTACCCCATCCAAACCCTGGCACTCCGTATATTTGGACCTGATCTACCCCCTTCCCAGATCCCAAAATGGCTTCACGGGAATATTAGTTGTGGTAGATTCATTTTCCAAATATACTGAAATCATTCCATTACGAAACGGAACTTCTCGGGAAATCATTAATAAGCTACGTAAAGATGTCTTGTCTCGTTACGGCTGCATGGAATTCTTAACAGCAGACAATGGTTCCTGTTTTATCGCTAACGAATTTCAAGAGTTCTGTGCCAAAAATAAAATAATTCTTAAATACATTTCCCCGTACCACGCACAAGCGAATATGACGGAGCGATATAATCAAACCCTCGAGGCTAAAATCAGAATGTTCTTAGACGGTAATCATACAAAGTGGGACGAACACTTACAGGATTTCGCTCTGGCTTTCCGGTCAACTATAAACGACACAACCGGATTTTCCCCTGCTAAATTGTTCTTTGGGCGAGAATTGCGTCTACCATTAGATAATGCCTTACAAATAACAGGTGAGAAATCATTCAAGTCGTTTAATGAATACATCAAACATAAATCACAACAGGCAAACTTGGCACAACAAACAGCCACAAAGAATATTGTACGAAATCAATTAAAACAGCAGCAACATTATAATCGATCTCGTCGCCCCGGCGAGTTAAAACACAACGATTTAGTTTTGGTACGCACACACCCCATATCAAATGCTGCCAAGAAATTTTCAAAGAAGTTAGCGCCGTTGTTTGAGGGACCGTATCGTATTTTGAACAAGCTGTCTGATATCACGTACGAAATAGGTACGGTTGATGGGCGATTTATGGGTAGACAACATATTTCCAATCTGAAGAAATTTATACCGCGAGTACCACTTGATGTGTCATCTCAAACAAATCTACGTGCCAATTCAAAACCTGCTGAGAAACACGAATGTGAACAAGAATCAGGACAGATTTTGACACGACCTAAAAGGTTACCCAGAGTGGATTACAGAAAACAATTGGGTCATAGAATGCCAAATTGTTTTTCTTCGGGGGGGATAGTATAGCCCTGTGTGCTACACCTATGTACATATATGATATAGTTTCATGATGTTTCACCTTTTATTTATATTTAGGTTGGGTCAACCTAATTAGAATAAGTATTTAAATATATTTCAGGAATCTGGATTTTTCGTAGAATGTTCCATTTGGAACATTCACTATTGTTCTAGTGTTTTCTTTTAGAATAATCTATAAATGTCTAGAATGCTCCAGTAGGAACATTCTAGTACCTTCTAGTACATTATATGACCCTTCATAATGTTATTTAAGGGAGAGACCCCTTTGACTCGGGATGTTCATTAATCAACTGTAAACCGAGTCTAAAGGATCTCTCCAATCTTTATCAATAAAGAAAGGAAAATCTCATATTCCCCCTTGTATCAATTCTTGGCACAAAGGCATCCATATCCGGGTCCAATAATAAAGGTACTTAACTTTCATAAATACATTCCATCATTATACATATATAAGTCCTTTAGAGTTAGCCGGGTCACAAGACAAATTAGCAGACCTATTTGTTTAAAAGTTTTTAATGAAGGTATTTACAATTGGAAGATATATCCTTTTGCAGAAACTTACTGGCATTTAATCGTTTGTCTGCTTCTGATATATGCCAGTGCCCGGCCTGGGTACAGCATCGCAGGGAATTTTCCTTTTCCATTAAGCATGTCCTGTTCCCAATTGTATAAAAATCATTTATACATTACATCTACTAAAACACTGCCGAAATTCAAATGCAACTGCACGAAAACCGCAACAACATAAATGAAATATGCTTTGCTCGCAAATTGGCTATGATACAATTCTTGTAAGGTGAGTGTTGGTTACTGCAAAATAGTGCTTAGAACACAGAATATTATTGATTGATTGTTATATATCAATATATGTTGTTTATACTAGTTATAATGAATAATCCAGAAAAATGAATTTATTTCCTTTCTAATTGTAAGCCTGTGGAATGGAGGAGTAGGAACTAAATAGCAAGCATGAAAATAGTGTGGATACAGAGATAGATGAAAGCAGTCGCATTGTTGAACATTAACCATTTTGATACCGAACTTATCTTTTCTTACTTTATTAAAAATAGTAATACCTGTTGCAATTAGTGAGCAAGTCAGTTACTCATTGTAGCATCCACATTCATACCTCTAGTCCTTCATACTTGTCCACGCTTCTTGCTTAACGGGCCCTTGTTACCGCTCAACATTTTCCTGTTCTTCCTTTTGTATTGTCTGATGTTACATAACCTATGGTTCTATAGTCCTGAATTTCTGAGACACGATTGGCGACATAAGTGTTCCAAGACTAAGGATTCGTAAAGCACAGGTACATAGAAAAGACTTTTCAAGGAGCTTCTCTGTACGTCCCGATATTGAGAATTAAGGGCATTGATAGCACGACGCAAGCTTAGCGAAGCAGGAGAAAATTAGGATTATTTCACCTTGCCATTTTTCATGAACGATCTCACGTATTTAAAAAACAATATATTTCAACACTGTGTTTAGAACTTACTGGACGGACTAGTTTGAGTAGAGTATCATTATTTTGTGATGTTTTTTGAGAAGGTAATTTGTGAACCATGCAGTCGAAATTAGGCTCAAATGTAGCATAATATGAACTTTATAAGCCTCCGCTATTGATATCAAAATTATCAACAATAATCAAATGGACTGAAATCCAATTATTGCTGGAATTAAATTTTCATATATATTGTACAGTAAAATGAATAAAACTCACGAATCAAATTCAAGAATTCATTTACAAATTGCAGTTCATTTCCAAACAAAATAACCTCTGGTTCTGGTTTAACAAAACAAGGAAATCAACAGCTCAGCTACAGTAAAGGGCAACTGTTGTGTATACTACAAAGTGTTTACTATCAATAGGGAGTTTGTACAACCTTCTGCGCTCCAAATTTATAAAACTTGTACGCACATTTATACGTTTAACTACATAAGTCCTACTCGATGCGTGTAAGATTCAGTGCCAAATATAAGTCCAGGCAAGCTTTAAACGTTTAAAGCTTCGCACGAAAAGACCGAAACTTATAGATCAATCTTATAAGATTTATACGTGAGGCAAAGTGACGTAGCGGTCACGTGACCAGCGAAATTGATGTCAATTTGATGCTATAAGTTACATAAGTTCTATAAGTATTGGCGCGGCAGTTGTTGTACAAACTCATTAGTATGTAAAGCGGCTGCAAAACATTCACCCCGAGTCTTTCGTTTTAAGAAAGCCTGATGGTCAAAAAAGAAAACTTATCATTATTAAGCGTTGAAGAAGAAAACAGAATTCTGAGACATATATTGATCCCACGTAAGCCAATTAATTCAACTGGATTGATATAAAAAAACGATGCACAAAAAAGGCCGTTCGCTGTGATGGCAATAGTTCTATACCAAAACAAGCAAATCATACGTATGCACATTATTTCAAGGAGAGGAAGTTAGCATAAAATTCTATCGTCTCGTCAATAAATAAAGAATTAAAGTTCGCAAAATGCTTCCAAGGACACCCGTAAACTTGGCACAATGAGGGTGGTCGCGTTGACACGATCTCATTTGGCTGGCGATATGTTTGGGTTTGCATCAACCAGGGTGGCTTAATTTAAATCACGTTGATTTAAATCTTGATTTAAATCAAGATTTAAATCACTTGATTTTTTTCAAATAAATCATTGATTTAAATCAAAATTGACTCTTTAACTTTTGCGGTTAGGTAAAATTTAGTTTTACATCTCCAAACGTTGTAAAACGTGCATTTTTTTGTTTTTACAAATTTTTGGTATAAAACCATTTTGGATTTTGATAATTTTCAGGATAATTTGGGCACGTTGACATATTGATTATCTGTCAAGCTGTCAAAGTCCCATAAAATTTGGATATGAGTGAGTTTTGAAATATTGTATAATACTAGAGCTTCTGCTGGGGACAATTGTTATGCCCCACAGAAGATTCCGCCTCGTTTCAAAATCCAGGGACGAAAATGAGTATCCCAATCCCGCCCTGGAATAACACGGAGACACTATTTACATCCCGAAAATGTCTCGTCCCTAACAGAAACTCAGTAACTACAAAAACATCCCAATATCCAATCTTTCTAAAAGAGTGCCGTTTAAAGTGGCAAGATGTGACTGTGAATTTTGCATTTTTTAAATGTTACTCTTGTACGGAAAGATATCCACACTTGTTTAAACGGTATATTCCCAATTTGAAAAGAATTTTTCTGTCCCAACATACTATACTATCCCATCTCGAAACACTGTATATGCACACACTGCACATTTTATATAATTACATATAAATATATTTATGTACACATAAATCAATAAAAATCCAAATGAGACAGCTCGTATCTGTCCTACAAAGCGTTTGGCTTCAAAGACAACTTAATTCCAAATTGTTACAATATAAAAAATACTGTTGATCTTTGAAATTGGCTTTTAACCAGCTTATTATTTCATATTAGGTAGCTGACACACCTTTGTAATTTTCTCTCAATACATTTGATTGAATGTTCAAGTTTCATTGGTGCCAACAGTGCACAATATTATTAGGAAAATTAAAATTCAAAAATTTGTATGGAAATTCTATCGTACTATAAAATTTTGAATTTAAATCATAAAATATTGATTTAAATCAAAAAAATCCGATTTAAATCAAATAAATCTGATTTAAAATCAAAATTTCTCGTAATAAAACTTGATTATTTAGTTACTCTCAATGGTTTTCTGGACCCTTGTTTTTAATTAGGTTGGAAAAACTGAACCAGATCAATAATGTGGTCGGACATTTGCTGTTTACACGCTACAAAATATTCGGTCCGTAATTTTTGGATATTAACTCACAATGACACGTGCTGGTATTTTGGGTGGTCGCTGGGTGTGAAGGAGCCTATCGGCTATGGTGCAGTGGTGATAATTACGTAGAATTATTGTTCTAGTTGTCCTTTTATCTTAAGTACTTTCATTTATTCTGATACAACACCTTTCCACAATCTAATCTACAATCCACAATCAATCCTTTTTATAGTACTGATAATTCCTATTGGTAATTCCTATTGGCAGTTTCTATTGATAATTCATAGGAGTTCTTGACTGCCTCGATCCCAGATGTAGACTTCCTTCTACCTTGAAGTGTTCACTTCACTCGCACCACTCCTACTTATCGGTCCCTCACACCCCCGATGCTTGGTCCCTTTTGCATTCGCATTAGTCCTGTCAGTCTCATATTATTACCCTTATAACATATCCTCATAGTTAGACTAAATCTTGCAAATTATTCTTCTCCACAGGTAAAGTTACTTCCTGATTGTCAACCTCAGTCAAGCGTTTTAATAAAGCTGAAGAGCCGTATAAGAAAATTTTAACCATGCACGAAAGAAGCCGATCGCGCTGCGATGACATTATCTTGAATCCAAAACAAGCAAATCATATATAAATATCATTTCAAGGAGAGGAAGTTAGCATCGAATGCAATTGTCTCGTCTGAGAGAGGAATAAAGTTAGCAACAAATGCTATCATTTCTTCATTAAACAGGAGTAAAGTTCGCAAAATATTTCCAAGGCCACCCATATACCTGGAACAATGAAACTAGTCGGGTCGAAGAGGTCACATTCGGCTGGCGATACGTTTGGTTTTGCTTCAACACTTTATATGGTCTGGCGTACGTTTTCTTCGCGGTTGTTAGATTCGCGCAAATTAGCAGTTTCACCGGGGCGACTGTTGCCACTCGACTGTATATGCTATTTATCACTTCTATCTACCTGATTTTCCCTATGGAGCAGTTCGCATTGATTTCTAAAGCTGCAGAATTCTGCACCTACAGAAATCACAGTCCCTAAATTCCTGGAACGTTTTGAAGGTAACACAAAAATACAATCCCTGAGTGTGTTCCGCACGAAGCCCATTGATATTACATAATAAAACACTTTTATGTTAAACGTTTTAAGTAAGGTTGCATACATTTTGTAGGTTTAATTTGCGCGTTTGTTAAGTTAATTAATCGTTTTCAGCGTTACAGTAATTCTACTAATAATTAATAATATTGTCAAAAGAAGGACGTTTCGGTGATAAGATTTATCCCTCCGTGTTAAAAACCCTTGTAACTGTTTTGGAATGAAAACACTTAAACTCACATGTTTTGCACTATACGTTCTACTGGTTGGTGAATATTGCACTGCTTATTTGAGGATGTAATTCTTAAAAATTATGAACGTTCCAGTTTATATTGTTCTCTAAAAACGGATTATTGCGACAGTTCATTTTGGAAGTTTTCACAACTTTTCACCATTAATCCGGAAATAAGGTTGACACCTATTTCTATGGAGCTTCGTTTCACCTCGTTTCAAAAAACCATCGCTACACGATAATTTGAGTCTTCGCGTGTGGTGGCGTCAGCCGTCAAAGTTGGATGAATTTTGAGCTTTTTTCCTAATTTCAGATTTTTTTCAGAAACACTTTTGGGCCGATTTTAACGACATAAGCAATAACCATTCCAATTTACATAAACAATATTCACAAAAAATTTCGTTGAAATCTTTCAGTATCTTTAGAGATAGCTGTCATTTGACGTGAAGTTCAAAATTTCAAGAATAGTTTTCGAAAAAACTATCAGGCCAACTTCAACAGCATGACCACGAGCTGTTACTATTTACATACGCAATGTTCACAAAAAAATTTGTTGAAATACATTCATTAGTTTTGGAGAAACTGTCATTTGACTTGAAGTAGAGGATTTCTCAACATTTTTTATCTCAAACACTATCCGGCCGATTTCAACCAAATACGAACTCCATCTTACGTTTGACATACATAATGTCCAATAAAAATTTTGAGAACATTCTTTAGACCATTTTGTCGATTTGTTATTGGTTCAAATTCATCGGCTTGTTCTGACGTAACAAAATAAAAAAATTCTCTTCATTCTGTCCTGAACTGCTCCATAGATTTCTAAAACAAATCTCTCTCGTTCTCTTGGTTATTGTTTTTCATACTGCACTTTTTATGCAGTAACATTTCATGCTCAGTAAAATGTTTTTGTTGCTATTTTATTCAATAGATGTGTATGTAATGCGTTCAGCACCAATCCCAAAACTTGTTCGAGTGGCTCCGTATGTCTCAGCAGCTATATGGACATTAATCTATACAAATATAATCGGAATAACATTATGCGCCTACTTTCGACCGGAGTCTCCAGAATTTTTAACTTCATTGATGTCGGATCCCGAGTCCATTCATATGGGATGGAAAATATTATTTACATTTTTTCATTTCTATTTTATCTGCTTGTTGGGTCAGTCGGGAGATTTCATTCTAAATTCCATTTGTGGGTTACTGTGCCCAATTTTGGAAATAATTCCGGAACTGAGATAAAAACAGTTTTTGAATTTAATACGCTTGGATTTATCATTTACAAATACGTCATCACATCCAGCACCGTATTATTATTTTTTCACAGTTCCGGGGATTGTAAACTGACAACAGACGAACTGAGAACACCTGAACGGATGATCAAGGCCTACAGACAGTTGAATCACATCATATCCCTTTACAATGACTGTTTATCAACGTTCTCGATGACATTGCAAGGGTTGGTAATTCTTCTCGTGGTCTCATCTTTTTCGGGCATGCTTCATGTTCATGGAATACTCTCAGTTGTACTTGGTATAGTTGGTTTGGATATGCTCCTGATTATTGTCACATTGTCCTATTTTTTAGCAGAGTGTAACCTTCGCTCCACTCATTTGTTGAAACAATGGAAATGCAAAGTTTTAAGCGCGAGGAGAGAAGATAGGGCCTGGTTGAGAAGAACTATACAAGCAATACCAAGTTTGAGGATACATCTGGGCGATTTGTTTTACTTTGATAAATTCTTACAGCTCACAGTATTTAAAATCATATTTGAGAGTACCATTCATGTCACCTTGAGTACAAGATAAGTTACGATTAGTACAGCAAAATAATAGTCGGAGTTGTGCGAATCATTCTAGTCTATGTATAAAGAACCATATAAATGTAACTATTGTCATAAAGATTAATAAGACGAAGTTAATAATTTTTTCTCGCAAATATTCTAAATTTGGATATTTGGGATTTTAGGCTTTATTGTGCGTTAATAGATGCAAACATACATAAATGTTTATGTGAAAAAATATCTCTCTTTTCGGAAATTGATACGGAAATGAAACGGATTTGTCCGTCAGCCTACAGTATAGGATATATATATATATATATATGTTCACAATTCTAGACGTTTACAAAAAACAGGAGTAAACCTTTTGGTGAAAATAAATTTTGAAATGAACAAGTGTTGAATAATAAATCTGTAATCATTTCTTACTTTTATACTTGGAAATATGGGGGGAAACCTACTATTAACAAAGTGACTCCTATACAGTTTGTAGATACTAATATACAGGGGTCGGATTTTTGTAAATCTTCCTGGAACATCATTTCTGATTTTCCTGCTGGCTATTATCTCCCTGCTGGTAGGCCCTCAACAATTTCAAAAATCCTTCCTGAAAAAATGGTCAACAATTTTCGAAGTCCCTGTTGGCAAAAAAAATCCCTTGCAAGACGTGAAATCCCTGTCAAATTAGGCCAATCAATCCAAAAATCCCTGTTTGCTTAGCAAATTTCCCTGAAACACGTCAACAAATTTGAAAATCCCTGCCAAAAAAAGGTCAACGATTTAAAAAATTCCTGTTCGCAAAAATAAATCCCTTCCCTTTGAGATTTTCCCTGTCAGAAATATTTTTTCCCTGGGAAGAATCTTGCCGCAAAAATCCTACCCCTGCTAATATAATGGGCTATTTCACTATCGTTTTAATGACAAATTTAGTCCTGCAAGGGTATCGAAATTCTTTTTCCAGATTTTCTAAAATAATTTTTAATAACAATAATTGTTCACGTTACACGGCCCCGATCGTGAGGAAAAACCGACATTTGTCAAGGATTACGAAATCAACAGTTGATTGCTGATGATTTAGTACAGCAGATGTCTAAATGCTGAAATCAGCACCCATCCAAAAACTTGATCGAGTGGCTCCGTAGATCTCATCAACTATACGGACATTAAATTTTACGAATATAACGATAACACTTTATGCGACTACTTCAACCAGAGCCACCAGAATTCTTAACATCATTGAATCCGGAGCCGGAGTCCATGCGTATAGGATGGAAAATGTTATTAACATTTTTCAATTCTACTTTATATGTTCACTTTGGTCTGTCAATGTTTTCTGGGGATTTCATTCTACACTCTTTTTGTGGATTGCTGTGTAAAAGTTTGGAGATCATCCCAGAATTTAGGTAAAAAAAGTATTTTAAACGTATATGCTTAGAATTTATTAATGGGAATTAGTGGTCACACCGATTCAGACCGGGACCGAAAATTTTCGATTCAGTCCGATTTAGTTCGATTCACGATTTTTTCGATTCAATCTTCAATTGAACTGAATCGAACGATTCAATCTTCAATTGAACTGAATCGAACGATTCAATCTTCAATTGAACTGAATCGAACGATTCAATCTTCAATTGAACTGAATCGAACGATTCGATCTTCAATTGAACTGAATCGAACGATTCAATCTTCAATTGAACTGAATCGAACGATTCAATCTTCAATTGAACTGAATCGAACGATTCAATCTTCAATTGAACTGAATCGAACGATTCAATCTTCAATTGAACTGAATCGAACGATTCGATCTTCAATTGAACTGAATCGAACGATTCAATCTTCAATTGAACTGAATCGAACGATTCAATCTTCAATTGAACTGAATCGAACGATTCGATCTTCAATTGAACTGAATCGAACGATTCAATCTTCAATTGAACTGAATCGAACGATTCAATCTTCAATTGAACTGAATCGAACGATTCGATCTTCAATTGAACTGAATCGAACGATTCAATCTTCAATTGAACTGAATCGAACGATTCAATCTTCAATTGAACTGAATCGAACGATTCAATCTTCAATTGAACTGAATCGAACGATTCAATCTTCAATTGAACTGAATCGAACGATTCGATCTTCAATTGAACTGAATCGAACGATTCAATCTTCAATTGAACTGAATCGAACGATTCAATCTTCAATTGAACTGAATCGAACGATTCAATCTTCAATTGAACTGAATCGAACGATTCAATCTTCAATTGAACTGAATCGAACGATTCAATCTTCAATTGAACTGAATCGAACGATTCAATCTTCAATTGAACTGAATCGAACGATTCAATCCACAATGTTGGACCGAATTGAATCGTTTTTCGTGGCCTGCAGTTCAAACGGTTTGTGCGAGCAAATATTTGTAAGTCTACCCCCACAATTCACAACACTTAGACAGGAAGTGAGTGTACTACAAACATTTATTTATGCAACATCCGTCTGTCTTAATTAATTTGAGAGGCCATTGTCCAATTTGTATAAGTTTGGGATTGCTGTCATACTAATTAGAGGAAGTCCATTGCTCAAAGTTTATTATTTATGTTTAATAAAACATTCGGAATTTGCATAAGCTATCGCCTATATGCTTTAAATTGGGCTTAAATATATTTTACCTGCTATTCACCGACTTCGTTGAGAATCAGTTCAGACACAACTTGGATTTAAATTTAGGAATTTGAAATAAGATTTGACGAACGTTCTATGTGCATGTAACTCGAGGGGTTAAGTTAAAGGTCGTCACGTTTTCATCGAAAGCGGTGTATTGTTGCTGATTTAAATAACCACAAAAGGCAAAAGGTTTTCGATTCGATTCAGTCCATTCGGTGAAACCGAATCAAACTGAACCGAAAAACAATTTTCGGTTCAGTCCACTGCCCTAACTGAATCGAATCGAAAAATCCTGAACCGAACTGAATCGTTCCGGCCTTTTAATGGGAATATATAAAAAAAGTTGTCACATTCAGTCCCTGGTTACATATTGATTGTAATAATTCCAGAGATTGTAAGCTGACAACAGACCAATTGTAAAATTATTAATAAATATTCACTGCAGTAGATCCCCCAAATGCCTTAAATGCCCAAAGATGCTATAAATGACCAGGATTTAAAATATCCAATATACTTTGACATTTTCAAATAGCCGACCCTGAGCACTTGTTGTAATAAAAAATGGATCTGGCTCGAAGCTAACAAATGTATATTTATTAGGAACTTATTTCATAATACGCCTTAAAGTAACTTTAATTTTGCGCTACCAATAAAGCTATAATTAAATTTGAAACTAAAAACCTGCCCGTTGAAATTATTTTGTGGTGAGCTCCATTTTATATTTCCCTAAGGGGTGTGCCACAAATGATGTCATGCAAAATGTGGGTGCATGGATATAGCAACGAATGACGCCAATGACATAGTGGATGGATCCCTGCGTTGAGTCCTGACGTCATGCGTTGAAAGTGGAGAAAATAAAGTATACATATTTCTTAAAATTCCGTGGAGCACGATCGTGCTAGCGAAGTTTAAATGTCGAATACAAAAACCACTATATTTTATATAGTGTGACGATACTCTGGAGTCATGAGAAGGAGCTTCAATGTTTCACTCCATGAATTTGAGACTGGTGGATTCCGATTCGGTAAAGACCCTTCCTTTCTGAGGGATTTCTTATTAGCGCGTTTGCTTTTGAATACAGTGAATGTAATACATGACGTCACCCTTAAGGGTGAGTCCATCGTATACGTAAATGATGACAAGGAATGACAAAGCAGTGGATGGGTGACAAAAAGACTGAAAAAACATGACATCATTTGTGGCACATCCCTAAATAAGCGATCTGATTAACTCAGTACCTCTCTTTACGTTCGGACGTAGGGATCCCTGAATTATCCAAACATACCCGTATCTGTATTTAGTTCTACCCGATAGCCACTGAGTGAGTACCTATACCCGTAGCTGTACACACTTTAAATTCAAAAATCCTGAGTACCCGGGTACTATCCGCGTACTTGCGAGTACTAACTTACCCGGATAGTACCCTTATCCGTACCCAGTTCGAGCATCGATGTATGTATATGTACCAATATTTTGTTTATTTTCTGCAGTGTTTGTTTGTAGGCAATTTCCAAAATGTTGTCCTGCTGGTTGATGTGACGGTTTATTTGCGACTAAGCCTATATGTACACTCACAAGGCCTATTTGTAGGTTAGACGCCCTTCAAATGTACTGTGCGGTTGTATAATTAAAAACATATTCCCTAAGACATCGACAAAAATACAATTGATTTACCTACTCGGACAGGAAAGACGCAAAAGGCAGTGATGATTAATGAAATTTATTTAATTAAATTATACGTTAGTTGCCAAGGAGCAAACACAGTACGCGCTAACGATACTGAACAAGGTTTCATTATTTCTAATAAAAGGAAATATCAAAATAAGAGGTTTTTTATCCTAACATGGATAGTGGTCATATTGTTTTACTGATGTTTAATGCATCATTTACTACAATTGGAGAAATTTCCTTGACAATCATGGTTTTAATGAAATTCGGATTAAGGAGTTTGTTTAAAAAACATGCAATAACTATAAATTGTTATAGTTTCCGATACGCAAGATATAAAAATTCGCCATTGTTATATATTTCAATTGAAGACGACTTATGTTTATTATAGTAAACGATTGCTTAAAATTATGACGTTGGCATTTAGAAAACAACATTCACACTGTTGAGGTTGGACAAAATGCACCTTGCAGGGGTAAAATATTTACGAACCTCCCTGGAAGACTGGGAAGACTGCTTTTAAATTTCCTTGCTGAATCTTACGTCCCTGCACGGAAGTCATCAAAGATTTTAAAATTCAATACTAACATAAAAAATTATCAGTTTTCAAATTCCCTGACGGCAAATAGAATTTCTATCCAGTCTGTCAAGTCCCTAATAAAAATTTACAACGAGATTAAAAATCCGTTTTCACAAAAACAAATCCCTCCTCCATTGTGATTTTCCATGCCAGAACTGTTTTTTCCCCGGAAGGAATCTTCCCGTCTATAATAATCAGTGTCTTTTAAAATCCCGATTTACAGAAAAATCCCAGTAGGTAGGTAAATAGGTACTGGGTTAGAACAAATTTTAAAAACTTCAATTTCTAAGGTTCAATACAAAGAAAAAATTCTCTGTTATGAAAAAACAGGCGAATGTTTACCTATGTATATATTTATACTTATATATGTATATATATATAGCCTTTAAACATAGGCCTAAATTCATTCTATTTAGGCTAGTAGATAGTCCCAACTATATCAATTTTTGTAGAAATTGAAATTAGGAAACATTTATCCTATCTAATCCAGTAGATGGGCAAACATATTTGTCCAATTTTTATATACGGAAATTATGAAAAATTGATCCCATTATAAGCAAGTTGGTAGTCAATAATGCACGATAGTTTGTAGGTTATATGCCTTTGTGGTCGTGCGAAATAACCTTACTTAGTTCTAAGCAGTGGGAATTACAAAGCTGTGTGGAGGAAATTTGTTCTGTTGCAATTTTATACGAATTCATTTACGAATTATTGCTGTTCATTTCCCAACAAAATAATCTCAGTTTTAACAAAACAAGTTAAGCAATAGCTAACCTACAGTAAAGGTCAACTCTCACCAAAATCGTTTAACCTGTGTGTAATTATAATTTCGTGCTCAGTTTCGAACACATTATCTGTACTCTGAGTCATTCTTCTGATAAGTCATTTAGGGGTCTGCAGAGTTAGCTTCCTAGGTATTTTATCTGCGGAATATGGAATTTAAAACTTATACAGTGAAATTTCTTTTGTAGTTTGATACAGTAAAACTTGTACATAGTGGCCGTCTATATAGTGGTAATAGTTTTTTATATAGTGGTCCCCTGTCAATTATGGACTGGGATTTTTGACCATTCGTATAGAAATGCAGGCTTTCAACTCTGCATACAGTGGTCCGAATAAACATCAGTGCAAAAAATCGCGCGAAGTTAGACAACTTCAAAAACGTCATGCACATTCCATAACATACATTTCTTGTGTTGAGGCTTGGAGTGGCGCTTAAGTGTACTCGGTATGATTGGTTTTCGAAGTTATTTTAAAGGGAATTACAATTATGGCGTCTGGGGTAACGGCCCACCAATGTGTACATTTCCTTCAAGAATTTCTTGCAGGCAACAATATTAAAAGTCTAAAGCATTCAAAAATTAGTAATTACTTTAATAAAGTGTAATTGCTAATAAAATATTGCATACTGAGTACTGCATATAGTGGTTAGGACCACTATATCCGGCACAATGGTCCCTGTTAATAGTGGTCAAATTTTCTTTCCCCTAGAGAAACCATTATAGACAAGTTTTACTGTATTAAATTCAAGGAATCAGTCAAATATTCTCTAACAGAATGTACACAACCAAGTTGGGCTAAATCTTGTGAATGTTTACTCTCAATATGTAAAGCGACTGCCAAACAGACGCCCTCTGAAATGCGCTTTAGGAAAGCTTACTGTAATGGCAAAAAAAGAAAACTTGAAATCATCATTAAGCACTGAAGTAGACTACTGTGTAGGGACAAATCCTGTGAAATATTTGATTTCTAAACATTTCAGCTTGATCGACACGAAAGAAATCTTGCACGAAAGAAGCCGATCGCGCTGCGACGACAGTCGTTTTAAACCAACACAAGCGAATCGTATGCATAAAAATCATTTGAAAGAGATAAAGTTAGCAACAAATGCTATCATTTCTTCATTAAACAGAGGAGTGAAGTTCGCAAAATATTTCCAAGGCCACCCGTATACCTGGAGTTATGAGACTGGTCGTGTTGAATAGGCCGCATCTGGTTGGCGTTACGTTTGGGTTTGCTTCAACACTCTATCTGTATATGTACGTTTTCTTAGTGGTTGTTAGATTCGCACAAATTAGCATTTTCGCCGGGGCGTCTGTTGCCACTCGACTGTATATGCTATTTGTTACTTCGTTCTACCTGTTCTACCCTATGCAGCAGTTCGCATTCTATTCTAATCATGCAGAATTCTGCACCTACAGGAATGAGGTCACTGAATTCCTGAAACGTTTTGAAGGTAACACCAAGATACAATCCCTGAGGGTGTATCGCATTTTGCTTAATGTTTGTGCATTTAGTAAATCCAATTTATACCAAACTTTGTTTGGTTGGATATTTTTGGCAAATTTGATTGGATAAATAATGTGTGGTCTAGTTTGCCCATGTTAATTAAAGGTAACCGCTTTAATCGTTACAGTAATATACGCGTAATTAATGACTCGTGCGTCTCAGGAGTTTTCAGTCATATTGTCGAAAGATGGAACGTTTCGATTATCCGTCAGTGTTGAATATCTTCATAAAGATCTTAGACTGAAAATGCCTAAACCCACAAGTTTTTCATTACTTGTTAATCTGGTTTGTGGATACTTACTGCACTGCTTACGTGGGGGTGTATGTAATTTTGAAAAATTATAAATTGGAACGGCATAACTACTGCAAGACAAAACAATTGATGCTTTGATATCATCAAATTGTTCACTAGAAAAGAATTAATGCGCCTGCTCTCTCTGTCAGTATTCACAATTTTTCGATATGCAACCAAAAATCAGGTTTATAGTCATAGGTAGATTCGTTTCTAAAAACTAATCGTCTATACGTCAGTGAAGATTATTAATAGCAATAGAAACGGGTCTAAGTAACTCTGACCAAATGGCAGAAATTTTTAATGGATTGTAATTATTGGTCGGACCAATTCAGTTCAGAACCAAAATTTTCGATTCAATTCAATTCGGTTCAGTTTGGTTCAATTATATTTCAATTCAGTTTACTTTATGAATTGAACTGGGCGGTTCAGTTCATCCGCGTGAATTGAACTTAACAGCAGAATATGAACTGCAATTCAAACGATTAGTTAATGTCCCTTACCGTTTAAATAACGAGACAAAATGCATGCAACTATAGTTTAATAATTTCGTCCCACTTCTCATACACTCGGATTGTTTGTCGGATAATTTTTCATAAAATAGAGCATATCAGTAGTCTGTCTATATGCAAAAAAATTTGATAAATATTCTTGATTGGGGAATAGTATGTCATTCATTGTAGGACACAAAGTATCGTGTGCCCAAAATTATATAATGAAATAACCCGAATGTGAGTATCATTCCGGTTTAAACTTAGTAAATATGCTTGAAAAGAAAAATGAAACTGATTTTTTTCATATAATTATGACTACTACAGTACATCGTGAAATCGCTTGTTTAAATTGTATGAAGCCAAATCAGCTGAGGTATTCTTTGCATTGTATCCCACTATACATTTCAAAATATTGTAAGATGGATATGCATGAACTGAATGGTTCATGTCGGTCAATTCAGTTCATACAGTAAAACTGAACTGAATTGAACTGAAATTTGTCAAACTGAATTGAATAACACTTGTTCAATTCAATTGAGCTTATAAACTAAAATGAATTGATTTTTTTGAACTAAACTGAACCAATCCGAACTGAACCTGAACTAATTGTAATACACTGTATATGTATTTGAAAATTATTTTTACTGTCATTTCATTCATCGATATGTATGTATGTATGTATATAGATATGTATGCACATGCTGCAAGCATCACCTATCCCAAAACTTATTCGAATGGCTCCGCACATCTCAGTAGCTATATGAACATTATTCTTTACAAATACAACAAGAAAAACGTTATGCCCCTACTTAGTCACTCTTTTTGATCAGTAATCTCATCATTGATTTCAGAACCAAAGCCCATGCATACGAGATGGAAAATAATATTCTTATGAAATTTGATATAAGCCCTGAGCTTTGCAATATTTTTAATAAGATTCAGGTTATCAAGGGTGTCGTTGATTTAATGGAATACGACACGATTCCACCTCCGATAGCTCTTGATAGTGGAGAACCAACCCTAACATTAGAATTTGATGATGGTTTGGGATAATAATTTTAGGATGATAGGATCTTTAACGGAAGTAATAATTATCCACTATAGGTCACTTTATTACATAAGGAAGGTTTTGTGGAAAATCGCAACTCATTTGCTTTTAAACTATAATAGTTATAATAATAATGATATTTAATATTAGCAACTACTTTAGTCACCGATCGGGATAGTAAAAATATTTGATTTACAAAATAAAACTTAGAAGGAAATATAATCACTTTGATTTCACTTCACTATTTTCGTTCGGCTTTGGAGCAAGTATCGGGAACGTCTGTTCTCCTTCAGGTCTCGATCCAACTCTCTGACTCCTTTTCCAAATCGTTCCCGTCTCTCGGAGTTCATTCCAAGCTCCTCGTCTCCCATTGGTCGGTTATTTTCTTCCCTTTCGGCTACCTGCTCTGGGATTGGCTGCTCCTCTGCTTGACGTTCCTGCTCCTTGTCGTCAGCCATCTTCACCCTAACGCTTCGTTCGTGCTGGCATTTCCCAGCTGCCTCAATTCAATTCAATTTCTAGACTTTTCAAGCAGAGTGTACGAAATTGCCTGGGGCGTACACCTTCCCTTCATTTCGGGACGTCAATGTGGTCAATACTGCCAGCAGTGCTTACCCGTACCCAGTCTGGGTACAGGTAATACTCGGGTAAATGGGTACGGATACATGTATGGGTACTACCCGGGTACAGAAGTTGCGTACTCACAAATACGCGGGTACTACCGGGGTACTCCGGATTTTAGACAATAAAGTGGGTACAGGTACGAGTATGAGTATGGGTACTCGCTCGGTGGCAATCGGGTAGTACCTAGTAGATACGGGTACTACCCGAGTATTTTTGGGTACTTCAAGGATTCCGACTGGGATGGATTACTATGACTAAGACGTGGAGTTTTCCGCTAGAAGTAGTGGTAGGAAGAGGAAGCGGATTGCTGTACTAATTGAAATAACGTATTGTAGTTCCGTCGTTATTATTGCAGATGTAATAGAGTAGGGGCGGATAGGTATAGGCATTAGTATTTCATCCATAAGTAGTGGTGCCTAGTAACCATTACTTCCTCAAGTTCAAGTGAAAGAGTGAAACTGACCAGTTATGGAATGTTAACTTGTTATATGCCTAGGAATGCGTAATACAATTTCAAGGTAATCATACTGGCGCCCTCGGATTCTATTTGTTCTGACTATTTCTTGTCTACCAGCATCACCGGAATTTATGAGCATTTCATACATCGCAATGCATTGAATGCATTCGTAAAAAAACGCAGTAGCTTTGCTGTGGTCCTCGCATTAGGTTATTATGTATCGCTTGGAAATCCTTGAAACATTTATTAAAAACTTCTTTCAAAATTTGAAAATGTTTTGCATCTTGCGTTAGCGAAGTGTAGAGTAGTGGGTGGCGAATATAATATTTTAGAGTAGCTGTTTGGTAGTGGTTGTGTAGGCGCCAACAAAAGTACTGGTTGTGGTAGTGGGTAGAGTTTTGTGTAAATATAAATGTGTTGTAGGTAGAGGTAGTGATTTTCACTGTCACGTCTGAAATTTTTAGTAGTAACGGCACGTGTAACCGGCGCATTTGTACATAGCGTATTTTAGAGTAGTGGGAACTCAAATGAGCATCAATTATTACTGGTGGTTATTGCATTTTAACGCTTTAATGATTCCTCCTGGGAATTTAATAAAGAAATAAAAGTAAAGAATCAGTCAGATAGTCTATTTCTCTCCTAATACAATGGAGCTCATCAAAGAAGAATTTCAAGGGACAGGTTCATCTGATTAAATTTAATTAGCTTCATTGAAAGCGTAACATTAAAATTATATTAGGACCTATTATGAGATACATTGTAAATAAATATGCATTTGTTAGCTTCAGATCCGTTTCTTATTGTTACAAGTATCCAGGGTTGGCCATGGGCATTAATGGCACTTTGATCATTTATTGAAATAAATATTTAAGAAATTTTAGAAATCCATGAAATTTTGGACATTATCATTCTTGTATGTAATATTTGGATTTAATCAATTTGAGTATTGTTGATAATTTTGATGTTAAAAGTGAAGGCATCTGTGCTTGGCCTACAAACCTTTCATGAGGCTACATTTGAGTCTAACTTGGTCTAAAGTCGCCCTCCAGGCACCACAAATCTTAGAAAAAGTTTGTAAATTTTTATTTTGTAAACCTAAACAAAATAAATACTCAATCTTGCTCCTATGTTTACGCCCTGAAACCACAATATTTGACCTGGAAAAATGATGATCAACTAAAATTATCATTAATATTTTCTAAACATTGTTCAAATATATTGTTTTGTAATTTAATTTGTGTTAAAAGATTGCTGAGAAAAACATTTAGCCAGGAGCAATTTGTTTAGATGCTGTCGAAGTTTTAAAGCAAGTTTTTGATTATGGAGAGTTTGGTACTAAATAATTCGTCCCAACTGGTTATCCTTACAAGATACAATAATTGTTCAGTAACTAATTCACGAAAATGTATTTCATTGCATTCATCTGGCTAACATTAGCACTTGAATTTTTTCATCGTTTATTCAATATAGGCTATACGTGACTTTAAATGATTTTTTAAACAACTTGAAATACGATACCCTTAATTCTTAGGGAAAATGCCGAAATCTTAACAAATTGGAAATTTTTAGTATTTTAAAAAGGACAGGTAAATATCGTCGAGCAGTTTCAACCAGCAAACCCTGCAGTACCCGAGTAATACCTCGGTACAAGCAATGGATACTCGGGTACGAGTACAGGTTTTACAGGTTGGCAAATTTGCAAGAAAATACTCATTTACCTGGTTGTTATTTTGGCGTAGTAGCATTTGAATTTCGACAATGTTTTTTAAAAGTAAACCATAAATGATATTTTTAACAATTGGGAACAAGATACACTTAATGGCTAGGGAAAATGGCCAAAATCCAGGCCATTCTCAATGGTGGGCAAAAACTGAACAAATTGTTTGGCATGCTCAACTGTGCAGACGAATATCGTAGGTCATTTTCAATACGCTAACACTACAGTTCCCAAATAATACCCGGGTATAAACAATAGGTACTCGGGTGTGGGTACAGGTTTTCGGTACATTGCGGGTACGGGTAAATTGTGGGTACAAGTACTACATTTTAGTTTCACGTGTGGTTACGGGTACTAAAAACGTTTACCCAGGTACTCAGGTAGGGGCGCGGGTATAGGTACAGCATTTTGAAGTACCTGATAAGTGGGTACGGGTACGGTTACACGGTTTCTGTACCCAGTACGAGCACTGCCTGCCAGTAGTTATTAATACCTCGTCGGATAGCGTAGTTTATACAGTAATGTCAAGTATTACGTTAAATTTGGACGTACGTTGAGGTTTTTTTACTGAAAGATTACCCACTCCTGTGACATCTAGTGTTCGGTTGTACACTTATAAAAATCAATTGAATTTCATGCCAAACTAGATGATATCTGACCGTAAAGTTGTTCGTTCCGTATGTTTTGTTTATGCCACGGTGAGAGGGATTATTTTACTATCAGCATGTATTTTCACCGAGTACAGAACAATTGCTAAATTAATGTAATGTGCGGTTTCGGTTAGTATTTATTCGCAAGCTGAAGAAATAATACTGAGAACATTTAGATCATGAGTAGATCCGATGTTCCTTTTAATACACTTCGGTACATCTGGAGCATCATGCCATGATCCACGAAGTAGTGACCTCCGACGGAGATAGTTATAGGGGTAAGGGATTTTAAAGCTTTAGATACCCATGGAAGGTGCTTTTCTCGTTTCCAGCTCCGAATCACCGACTCCGAAGTCTGATAAACTTTAGAGAAAACCAGAAACACGGTGAACAAGTAATAAAGAAGCAAAAATCCGCTGCTCATAAATATTAAGGCCATGATCCCATCTGATCTGACTGCTCCAAAAATGCTGTACGTTGCCAAAAAGATATAACTCCACTCATTGGCCGGTAGAACGATGGGTGAGTATACGTACATGGCTTTGGCGTGCAAGACCTGGAGGGCTCTGTAGTTCAGGATGAAATCTTGAGCTGAGCGCAGACGGCTCCTGGTTGTGTACTCGCCCTTCTTGGGACCAATTCTAAACGTAAGGAAAAACAATTAAATAGTATCGAATATCGTTTATTTTTTTAATAAAGGTTGTTGTCATTTTTTTCACTACAGGTCTCCTCTTCATATTTCCTAAAGACAGCAATATCAAATGAGTCCAGACACATCACAAGGAAGTCTAAAAATTAACTTACTCCATTTCCTTGAGCATATAAACCAGGGCAAAGACGTACTCAATACCGGGAAAGCTGTAAATGCATTGGTTTGTGAACCAAGTGATGAGGAAACCAAGTATTATTATAGCCTGAATCCCAATTACGGGATATCTGATATATCCCTGAAATTCGAAGGTCCCTGTTAGAAGGAGTGGTAACTCAGGCATGAACATGGTCAGTATCGCCGCAGAAGTAAATACAATGTTCTGGATGTACCATAGACTCGCAATAAATATTCCAGAAGAGTCATGTGCTTTTGAGCGCTGGCGCTCTAATTCCAATGGTAGCACATACTTGTCTAAATGCATAAACACGATATTAAAATTTTCAATAGTTTCTTATAATTAGACAATCAAAATTTTGTAAACCTTGGAATCGAGTCCCGTAATCGATGAAATCATAAGCAAAGCTTACTAATTCGTCTCTCGCCCAAACATAATTAATATACAAACAAGTTGGGAAAACCAATCCTGTCGTCATGATCACAGAAATAATGTAGTAGATCAAGTCTGTTTTCGAGTTTTCACTTTTTTCGGATAGTTGCAACATCCTGATCCCACACCACGCTATTCCAAAGGCTGAGTATGTATGTATGTATGTATTTTAGGGGGTCCCACAACCAAAGTTATGGGACACTGCTCAGGCCATCAGTGGGCCCATTGCAGATTACCCTGTCGAACATGTTAATTTACGAATAGCATTGGAAGAGTGAGCATGGGATGTCCACTTTCCTGAATTTGCTTATCCGATTTCGTATCCCTAAGTTGCTATTTGGGCAACTGCTTCACTAAGATATGCAATCTACTCAAGTTATTTCAGGGGCTCCGGCTGCTATTCTACCAAGAGTAAAATGCAGGTGAGCCTCTGCACTTTATGCAGAACCTGAGGAATGTGCCAGATATTGGGACACTCACCCCCAAGTCAATACCTCAAGGCAATGACGTGGATTCGTGGTAATCACTGCTAAATCAAAATGTCACAAAAGCCTATGGGTGCAAACTACCCGGGAATCAAGTGCTGATTCGGTGGTGACAAATCACTAACAGCACAAGGTAGCGTTATGGTGCAAGACGCTCGCCCGGTAGACACTTGACAGCAGGGATCACAACTCTCCAAGCAGAGAGACTCGGGTGGTGGAGACAAAAAAAAAAGAATTATGTGTCTCAAAGTTTTTATGCAGATCTGCCAAAAGATAAGGGAGCTCAGATGAGCACAACCTCACCTCTCGACAGTCCTGTAGCAACCTCTACTGAGGTAGAGGTAAAGGCTGAGTAAGCAGTGTTTTCATAGAACCGAAATATTCGAAATTTTGATCGGGCCGATCTCACGCGTTTCTTTTCTTTGGTTTCCCATTCAAAGGGGACAATACAGTACCAAATTGCTGCGTCGTATCCAATGAAAAGATACTTTCTCGCTATTGGCCCTAGCATAATTTCTACTTAATAAGTGACTGGACTACTTCAGTGATTTTATATTTTGACTCAAAAGGGCACAACCCGTTCCTATTCACATTCAAAGAGTAGTTCCTTCAACTGTGACTGGACAGTGTTGCAGGAACCCATTCCCATTTTCCCGGCTTTTATCTCGACGCACTTTCTCGTGTCCGAGCAGTAATTTACTTCAAATTTATTAAATATCTTCACCATGACAGTACCGTTACCAGGCCCAGATTTATATCAATACAAATCAGTAAATATTCAGGGCAGTTCATATTCCCTATACACATGCAGACAATACACTTGCAATGTACGGATGATATAGGCTCAGCCCGAAAAGAATCTTGAATAAAGTTTTTATTTATTTATTATTTATTTACCTTTTGCTTGTAGAATTTAAACTGAAACATACATTAGTAATATTTAATACTTAAAGAGGTATGACGTGTAATTTGTGAATGGTTATAGTTGTGAAGCTAAAAGAAATTGTTATTTCACTGAAGTCAAGGAAATTACATATATTATGAGTAGGATCTGTTAGGCTGGATATCGGAATTCGAATTGCATAATAGTACCACAAACATTTTGAACCTCATTTGTATCAAAATCGTCCTTTTCAATGAACTCTCTCTATAAGAGCACCACTAAAAGCACTCCAAAAGCGCTCTTATAACGGCATGCTCTTATAAGGAACATGCATCTAAATACATTACTATTCTGGCTCTATACATTATAAGTAGTGCGCTAAATAAGACATCACTAAACAATACATAAGATTCCAGGGTAAACCAATATTTATTAATAAATAATCTGTTATTATACAATTGATTTTTGGTTGGAATGAAATAGTAATTTGGGCTTGTAAAGAAATCATTGCAAGATTTTTGCTAACAATATTTTTATTTGCATCAAAAGAATCTATTAATGCAGGTTATATATATATAATGCTCGGCTAATAACGGTGCTCTTATAGGGAACAATCACAGCACTACAATCTCATCGGGAGGACCTGGGAGTGCTTTTGTACAGAACATGAACTCATACGGAGGCCTCTTATAGCGAGAGTACACTGTAATTGCGAGCATTATATAAATAGATAAATGGTAGTAGAATCAGAACCCAAAAGGGATTTTTGAATTCCGGTACTCACAATATGAAAAAATCGGGTTTTGAAAGAAGAATTATTCCAATTCGAATCGGAATTAGTATCCTCTCTAAAATTCATTCGTAACTCAATAATTAGAATAGTATTGGTATTGAATTTCGTGTCAGACCTGCTTGCTAGACGTGAGGTGAATTGATTTTCATAGTAGACAGTTAATTACCCTCAACTGGGAGATTACCTATGCTAAGTAAGTTTCTTTGCGATGTCCTACGAAATTGCAGTCAGTTGCAAATATTCTGCTTCAGCGTTACTGCAGCTTTGCCTGAATAATAATTGCGCATCCGTTTCATGATACGCCAAAGATAAATCTGGTATTGTGGTTTTGTCGTTACTTTGATAGATGCTAACTTCATGCATTCAGATGAATGAAGTTGATATATAAATGCGTTTTTATTATTCTTTTTTTTAACGAAATAGCCTTTTAAATTCGGGATCTCCCGAGTAGTACAGCTCTGATTCAACTGCTCCAAAAATACATCTCTGGTTTGCTGCTACAGTGAACATTCTAAGACAACTATTCTCAGGAATTGTTATATGTGCAATGTGTCTAGCTAAAAAAAGTCTCACAATTAGAAAAATTAAAAAATACATTAAAATCACCAGTTGACCTCGTTCAAAAGTCAATGTCAGGACATCACCGATCCCATCAAAACAACAGCATTCTCCTATCACTTCTCATAACGGAGTCAAAGCGTGGTGCAATTACCAATTTTTTCTTGTGTAGTACGGATGGGTTCAGTATGCAGGATTTGTGCCCAGCTTTTTATATTGCTCGTTCACCCTAGAATACCAAGTTTCTAAACAGCACGTGCTAAATTGGAATTGTAAGTGTCATGGTCCATTTCAGAGCGTTTGAATTGTTGGTTACAAAATATTTCTTCCCCCCAGTAATTATCTGTTCGTTTTTTCCAAGTAATCGGGTTTTACCTTACAACGTGAAGACCACTGAGTACAGCAATTTTTACGTTGTACGTGGACGAAATTTACTTATCTAAAAAAAGCTGATGTCAAAACAGAGCAATGGATTGCTCTATAAAAATTAATGACTATACTGTCCCACAAATATAGTTACTTTTATATAAAAAATCCTTATTTTTACATATCCCGAAGCACAATAAATAAACGATCAAAATTCAAATTTCAAACGTTTAATGGCTGTAATCAAGTGTTTATAAGGAAAGGTGACCGCTGTGTATAACTTAGGCTAGTCTCATAAAGTTTAAAGGTCGGAAAACATCTTTACTCATTCCGAACTTTCAAGAAAGGAAGATGAAATGATTGACACAACACATTTCACATTTTATTTCTAGTTTTCGAAACTCCTATATAAATGTTGTCTATTGTCCTTTGATATATTTATTATATTTTTCTGCGAACAGTGATAAGGTTACGGCGTAATCGAAATAAGTGCAGGTACTTTATGTGGAAGATAAATATTTCTTTTCGGTTCGATTAAAATAGCATTTACAATGTTCGTTGTAGCAGTGCATTTTTGTGGCAATACAGTGTTTTCGATATATCAGATGGTCATGGAAGGATACGTTGGTGGTGCATTTGACTCACATTTTGTGTGTCTTGACTGTGTCCATAAACGCCTTGATTGCAAAACTTATATTTTTACCAGATTTGGCCACTTTCGTTTAGGCATCCTGATTTATTTTGTTCTATTATTTACCTACGAATGCATATAATCTCAAATGTTAGTCCCTGGTATTTTGATTGCCTGCACAAATATACTTTTATTTTTGGATGTAGTAAATTCCTAACTTTTGACGGAACTCAATTTTGTTAGAGAAAGGTTGGAATTTCTAGAATCCAAATATGTTGATTGGTGTGTTAATTTTTGTCGGGAGACGGAGCTTTCAGTGTGGCTTTTTAACTTAGGTCACTCTCACTTCCTATATTTTATCAAAATAATATCTTTATCAGTTATAGTAGTGCCAATTTACTCGGCGATCCGCTACTATTCCCAACATTTCCTGTGTTTTTAATCTTAATTGAACTCTACAGTATGCTGATTTACACAACGATGTTTTCCAAGTCCTTCTCAGTACCAAAGTAACATGATGTTCTTATGGATGGAGATTTTGCGATCCATGAGTCAAATAAGGTGGCCCTCCTGGACGGTAAAATAATTAAAGAAGACGCGGAAATCAGTCTCGGATGTTGGGATACGTGTCGGCAGCTTTCATACAATGGGACAGGAATCTTCGCCAGTGTACATGCATATGCGAATTTCGCGATTCGAGCAACCGCGACACTTCTTCTAGCTGCGTAAATCTTGTGTTTTTCTGTAAATAAAACTTCTTCATTCCTCATCACACTGTAGTTATGTATTACTTGGCAAATTAATTACTCAGCTTTTCATTGTTGCTTTGTGGTGAAAAGTATGCACTAAATCCTTTTCCTACGCTACAAGTATTTATGAAAGGCTTTGCTATGCTTTTCACTTCACTCTCATAGCGTTGTAATTCAATGGTCACCCTTTAATCATGATTTTTAAAATGCAGTTATGCATTCGGAAGGATTAAGTTGCCTGGGATTTGGAACAAAACATTATATTATGTATTAGATAGAATTCACGACGAATTCATTTACGAATTGCAGTTCATTTCCAAACAAAATAATCTCTGGTTTAACAAACCAAGTTAAGCTATCGCTGAGTAACAGTAAAGGGCAACTCTTACCAGAATCGTTTAACTTGTGTGTAATTATAAATTTTTCGGTTAAATTTATTTTTACTCAGTTTCGAACATATTCTACATTTCCTCTGAGTCATTATTCTGATAAGTCATTTCGAGTTGTAGAGAGCTTGCTTGAGAGGCAGTGCTCTGCATGGGTGTCCAAAACTGATACCCGTACCCGTATCTATATTCGAATGGTGGGTAATGCAAAATCTGGTATGTATACCCGCGTATCCTGGTACAAATTTGTTCGTACCCGTGCCCGAAATCTATACTGATTCCATGAACCTGTACTAGTCTTGTACCCGTACCCAAAAAGTACTCGAAAATTGTACCCATACTCGGTTATCTCAGTATCGTACCCTTACTTGTACCTAGAGCTTCTACCGGGGACGGGGACGTCCCGTCGGGACACGGGACGAATCGGGACGGGACGTCCGCAGGGACAAAATAATTGCCCACATGTCGTCCTTAAACGTAGGCGTAAATGTTTTCGATTTAGGCCAGTAGGTAGTCACAACTATGTATATGCATTTTTGTAAAAAATGAAATTAGAAAACACTAATACTATTGAAACCATTAAATGGACAAAAATGTTTATCGAATTTTTAAGTAAGGAAATTAGAAAAAATTAATCCAATTACAAGCAAGTTGGTAGGCAGTAGTGTACGATAATTTGTAGGCTGCGTGGTTTTTGGTCTTGTGCAGATTTTGTGCCAGTGAAATATCAGCATTTAATTACCATATTAAAAAATTTCGAAATTTTGAAAAATTGGGAAGGTTGAAGCCTACTGGACATCTCTAAGCCGCACGGATTATGTTGGTGTGTTATATGTATGTGCTATTATATACGCATTAAATGTAAGCGAAAATTCATCATATTTAGGCTAGAAGGTAAACACAACCATATGCCTTTTTGTAAAAAATGAAGTTAACAAACATTAATACTATTTAAACGAGTAGATGGGCAAACATATTTGCCCAATTTTTAAGTATGGTAATTAAGAAAAAATGGTCCCATTATAGACAAATTGGTAGCAAACAGTCCGCTGTAATTTGTAGGCTACATACGTGGATTTCTAGTCTTGCGAAATAACATTATTTCAAATTCAAGCAGTGGAGGAAGAATTACAAAGCTATTAGGCAACTTTTACTGTTGCAATTCCACGAATTCATTTAAAAATTGGAGGTCATTTCCAAACAAATTAACCTCTGGTTTCACAAAAAAAGTTAGGGGGTTGCTCAGCTACAGCAAAGGGCAACTCTTGCCAGAATCGTTTAATTTGCTTGTAAGGGAAGTAACACAAATGATATCACCAGCGTAGTAGGTATAGGTAGGTGAAATCGGGATATAGTGACAGAAAGTGACATAGTGGGTGGGTAAATTTTTCGTTCCATGATGTCATCGTTGTATTTTGTCAAATACATCTATACTCACTACAATAAATTATTAACAAACATTTTCAGGAAATAAAATAATGCACTAATGTATTATCTATAATGAAAAAAACAACTTGTTTTCCTCGTTCATGATGAACTTTGAGCCGAGCAATGGTCACTGTGGTCTAATTATGAGATAAAATCCCGAAATTCTATTCCTTTCTCAAATGTTTTTTAAAAATAGATCGCTAAAGTGGAATGCGTTGTTTATTTTCACGCTTGCAAATTATCAATCCGCGTTGATTCAAAATTACCGGCTACTACAACATTTCAAACATACAATGTGCATTCATGATATCGCAATCCAAGGAGGGTGGGTGGGTGGACTAAAAAATGATACCCAATGATAAAGGGGTAGGGGTAAGGCTTCCATCCGACCGTATAAATCGAATATCCGATCCGAACCAAGGCTATAGAAGAATAGGTTACACCGTTCAACATGCACTGTGTAAATGGGTGAAACGAGAAGCGGGTGGAAGGGGGTCTGACGTCACTGCTGTATAGAACATGTGGGAAAATTAGTTGTTATTCATGCAAAGCCATATAGAAATTAGTTGAAGTGAACTTTGTTGCAATTTTTAAATTAAAGAACTATTAGTTAATTAGTAATTACATGTACCAGGTAATGCCTGAAACATCCTAAACAATAGTTTAGCTCAATCATGGGCTTTGTTTGTGCAGTGGCTGAGTGCAAAAATCAATCGAAACATAAGAAAACTCGTGGAACCACATTAGCATTTCACCGATTCCCCAAAAATTTAGAAGTATTAAAAGTTTGGTTACAGAAGTGCAGACGAAAGGACGAAGTTAAAATAAATTCAGCAGTAATCTGTTCTGATCATTTTACCGACGAAGACTATGAGAGAGATTTTAAGAACGAACTCCTGGGCCTACCATTAAAGAAACATCTAAAACCAAACTCTATCCCCAGTGTGTTCTCATTTCGGAACCAGGTACATGATACTTCGCGTGGAGACAGATTGAAGAATCGTGTAATTAAACGAAGTAAATGCACTGGTTACTAATAATGAACAAGACAAAGAAAATATTGACAGTAAGCATTTATTTATGTGTATTAATAGTGCTAGTTATGGTTGTACTTTAAGAATGTCTATATTTTATTTTTACTTGCTTGCAGAACCCCAATGCGAAGACTCGGATGAAACGTTACTTTTTACTACAGAAAATGATCTACATAATGATTGTAGGTATTTTACTTTTCCAAAATTTATCTGAAATCCAATTTTAAGTCAAAATGTATTTACTTCAATTATAAGGTGTATATTTTTGATCCAGCAGGTGCATTGATATGTACAGAAGTTGCGCGTTTGGGGGCAGTAATTGAATCATTACAACTTACTATTGCTACACAACGAAAGGAAATTCTTAGGCTGCACGAACGTATTTCAACTTTGAAATCAAAACGAAGGTCTTCACGGGGTTCATGTGTTCAAAATATTCGGACAAGCAATTTCACACAAGCACAGTTAAATGTACTTGCCGGAAAGAAGGGGATTAGGTGGAGCTCCAAAGATTTAGCTTCGGCAATGGCCATTCGAAGTGTCAGTGCAAAGGCTTACCTTGTGGCTAAAAAATGTCTTCCAATTCCGCTGCCAGGGCTAACAACACTAAATGCTTGGATGAAAAAATGCACGCTGGAAGAGGGAGTACTTACGGACGTAATATTTGCTCTTGAAAAAGTAGGAAAATCGCTTGATGACTTTCAAAAGCTTTCCGTTCTTTCATTTGACGAAATGTCGTTGGATTCTCAACATGTCTTGGATCCTACATTTTTGAAAATATCTTCGCAATCAAAAGTTCAAGTTGCAATGTTGAGAGCACTGTGTGGATCTTGGAAGCAACCTGTGTTTTATCAGTTTAATTCTAATATGACCCGGACATTACTAAATGAAATCATCGTGAAAGTTGAACAAGCTGGATTTCAAGTGAAAGCGATTGTTTGTGATCTCGGAAGCGAAAACAGAGCATTCTTTAAAGAATTGGGTATTACAGCTTCTTCAGTGTCATTTCCAAACCCGGTCAATGCTAATACCAGAGTTTATGTCTTTGCCGATATACCTCATTGTCTCAAGAATATTCGGAACCACTTATTAGATCAAGGTGTGCTACTACCTGATAAAACGCTTATAGATAAATCGTTCTTGCGGAATATTCTGCAAAAAAATGAGCAAGAATTGAAACTATGCCCGAAACTATCTCTAAGTCACTTAGAATGTTCTGGAGCCGAAAGAATGCGAGTTCGTCCGGCAGCCCAGCTGTTGTCACATCACACTGCTTGTCTCAGTTGGAAATATCATCCCGAAAATCTAATGTACGGGAATTTTTTTGAAATTGTCAACAATGGCTTCGATGTGCTAAATTCAAGAAATCCATTTGACTCGCTCCCCTTGAAGTCCGCATTTGGAACGCATTTAGAAGAGCAAATGAATGGGCTTATCGAGTTAAAAACTTTGATGGAGAATATTAGGTTCCGCACTAATAAAGGCAATTCTAAGAAAGCACTTCTGCCATGCCAATTGGGGTTCATCATATCCATAAATTCATTGATGAAGCTGTGGGACGAGTTGAAATTATCTTTTCGATTATCATATATTCTTAAATCTCGACTCAATCATGACTGTCTGGAAAACTTCTTTTCGAGAATACGTTCATTTGGAGGACCATGCACACACCCTACTGCCCCAGAATTTCGTTACAAATTAAGACTTGTAATTTTGGGCTCTCAAATGACTTCCCCTAAAGGGTCTAATGTTGATAATTGGGAAAATGCAGATGGATACATTGCTACACGAATACTGGAGCACCTGGAGTCTGGACTACCAAGAAATGTTCTACCTGACATAGAAGAGGAGGTTTCTTCAGGCTTAGATAGAATGGCATGCGTTTAATTTCAATTCTTTTTGTGCTGGTGCTAGTTATTTTAGTATAAAAATTGACACTCTTTGTTGGGATTAGCCAGAGGCAGGGCTGGATATCGGAATTCGAATTGCATATTGCCCTGAAACTTGACCCTCGTTTGTATTCAAATGGTCATTTTGAGTAATTGCTAGCATGGAAAAATAGATTACTGATAGTAGAATCGGAATCCAAAAATAATTTTTGAATTCCGATGCTCACAATAGCTATAAATCAGATCTTTAAAAAAGAATTCGAATCGGAATTGGTATTCAAAAAATCCTCTCCAAAATTGAAAGTTTGTCCCATGAATACCTAGCTTTGTGGCAAAAAAATTCCGTCGTATCTCAATAATTAAAAAAGTATCGGTATTCAAGCCCGTGACAGCCCTGGCCAGAGGTATGTACGTACATTTTGTCGGTTTAAATAATCCCTAATTTATAAGGGAGTTTTTTCAAAAAAATAGTACATTTGGTTCAAAACTGTAAATAATTTATTTTGGCACAACGTAACTGTTGTACAAAAAACGAACACTATTCATGCGCACGTCATGTCGCCAAATAAATAAAATAGTACTTATATTTTTTTGGCGACAATTATTATTTACAAATTATTGAAGCAACCCATGCCATTGTATCTAAACCTTCAGTGAACTTTAGGGATCCACGGCTTTGTCTAATAATTTTACAGAAGTAGAGAACGAATCTCTAAAATATTTTGCAGGGTATTTAGCTTGGAAATTGCGAAAAAAAGGTATTTTTAATTTCGGTAATTATTCTAGTGATGATTTAAGAAATACTAGTGGCAGTTCAAATTCATGGATCCAAATTTTATCCCGAGGGAAATTAATTGTTCCTACCGATAGCATAAATAATGCCGTAAATTTATTAGAGGTAGAATTTCGTCGCTTGTATCCATTATATCAAAAAAGTAATTATTGTTCTCTGAAATTGCTTCATCACATTCGTCGCTTGCATCCACATATTGATAGAATCGTAAGAGAATATTTACGTACACGAATGAACATTAAAGTGCGGCACTTGAATGATTTGAGGAAAAAGAAACTTACAAATGTGAGGGTAAGGAGTATGAAATCAAAACAATTTGTAAAAAGTTCTGTATTTCCTCTTGAATAATATATTCCATTTCTAAAATATTTAATATTTCATTCAATCCTAGTACTAGCCATACCATAACCATGCTCTCATCACTTCATGTATACAGCAGTGACGTCATCAGTCTCCCCCGTTCATTCATACGAGCGACGGTGTAACCTATTCTTCTATAGCCTTGATCCGAACCGAAACTTTCGGATAAATTTTCTTATTATCCGATCCGACCGTTACGGATCGGATAAAAATTGTATTCATCCGTATCCGCTCCTAAAATGTCGGATCGGATAAGATAATTATCCGATCCGATCCGGCGGATATCCGAAATTATCCGAATAGATACCATTGGATGATGAAAAAAGTATTAGGAATTTTCACTGCAAAAATGCATTAGCTTTTTACTACAGCACAATATTAATCATTTTTGCATACATTACATGCACGTACAAACTGAAGAAAAACTTTACAAACACCGCTGTAAATTTGAAGCACAGAAAGAAAACACGTAAAAAGTGGCACAGTTACTCCTCGGACAAATTGTTGTTGCACATTTCGTTCTTATTAGTGGTCGGACCAGTTCAGTTTGGTTCGCAAAATTCAGTTTAGTTCGGTTCACAAAGTGAACTGAATCGAAAATCAAAATTTCAGTTCAGTTAGCTATTCTTCGGTTCAGTTCAGTTCAGTTTCCTCTATGAACTGAACTGAACTGATTACAAAACAGTTTAACGCGCCGGGTTAAAACTATAGGTAACGCAAATAGTTTTCGTTTGGTAAGTACAATATATATAATATATCGTCGGTGAAGAGGCAAAATGATCTAGGTGCATGATCGATTAGAATCAAAACGATCTACTTGAAGTTTCACTAAAGGCAAAATGATCTACTTGCATTGAATTTTAAAAGCAAAATGATCTAGATGCAGCTTTTCCTAAAAGCAAAATGATCTAGATACAAATTATAATAAAAACAATATAAGTAAACACATTCTAATGCCGGTGTACAAAAATGCGAGGTATTCAAAATCTTTTATATATGCATTTAATTCCCCAATGCCTCCATTTCTTTCTTTCAGTAACATTGAAAAAAATGTTGTCAATTATGATTTAACATTTGTAAATGATTCCGAATGTTATGATAATGGTGATGATCGTAGAATACGATTTGAAAAAACTCCAGGTTGAGAATTATTAAAGGGAAAACCAATTCAATGTGCACACTAACACATGAGCTTACTGTGATTTTGATTCGTCTTTTAATTCGTCGATTTTAAAATAAATGAATGTTGCAGTTTTCGTAACTAAAAATGTATTAGATGCAATAATTGAAATTAACTTTAGTTGCCAGAATGATCCTTAGTAATAGCAAACCCTTCAGAGAATATTAACCCGCAACCCTAGGTCAATTACAGTCATGGTTAGCCCTTATAAGCCACGTGTCCTCCTTACAGATGCTAGTTTTCTCACAAAAAAATTAGACCAGCACTTAGATCATTTTGCTTTTATGGAAAATTGTATGTAGATCAGTTTGCTTTTAAAGAGGCTTGCACCCAGTTCATTTTGCCTTTAGGGAAAAAGTTATGTAGATCATTTTGATTCTAATCGATTATGCACCTAGATCATTTTGCCTCTTCACCGACGATATGTTTGTACTCTTTGTACATACACATACATGCATATAAGATATGTTCTTATATATGTATAAATATATAGCACGGCAAATGAAACCGTCAGAAATGAGAAGTGCGTCATGACAGAAACAGGTTTTATTGTGCATGCGTAAAAATCAGTTCAAACGATTCAGTTCAGTTCAGTTTTACGCTGAAACTGAACCATTCAGTTTGGTTTGTGTATCGAACTGAACCAAAATTTGTATGAACCAAACTGAACTGAACTGAAATTTTCAGTTTTGAACTGAACTGGTCCGACCACTAGTTCTTATTGGTCGCTGGAACGCGCTAAAAATTTGATTTTCGGATATCCATCGGATTATCCGATATTTATTACTAGTAAAAGCCTTGTGCTTCGCACAGGGGCAATTACTTGAGAATTGTGAGAGTATACACAAAACCGTAAATTTCTATAAATCCCGTATCATGGAATGTCGAGAAGGCTTAGTATTAATGAGTCCGCTTCGCTGGGTAAAGTAATATCATATAAGTATTAATTGTATAAGTATTAATTGCATTATAACTATTAATTGTAAGACTAACAATTCGTTTCAAATAGCTAGTTAGAAATGCATCATCAAAAAATTATGGTACAACGCTCCAGCCTACTAAAGTTCTCTCCCCAACTCAATATTTGGCTATACACGGGGAATTTAACTAATCACTTGATCAACTTAATCCCTACCAACATTATTATTAAATCTTGCTGCTGAATCACTGTATGGTGCTTCACCCCTTAGTGGATCAAATATGATTTTCTGTTGTTATAATTTGTACATATCTCAGTTGTGCCGTAATAATGTAACTGAAGCCTCAGACACTGGACGGACTGATAATTTAAAAGAGGAAAAGTGAAATAATTCATATTAGCGCAACACTTCAATTGCTATTGTTACTAAAGTCCATGGTTTCTACAAATCAATCCTTAATTCCAAATGATATTTTTAGGAGATATAAAGATCAAATTTATGGATGTAAAGGCTTGTAAGTAAAAAATAGTGAGCAAATAACTTCAGCAATACAAATTCTGAGAATTTATCTGACGTTATATATAAAAACTGTTGCAATAAGTACTTTTACTACCATTTGCTTTTTCCAGAATCCCACAGTAATGTGTACAAAGTTCAGTCATTAAAATTCTCCTCTTATCAAATTCTTCAGTGCTGTAACCTAACGTCGTTTTTCTCACTACCAGACTTAATTTAATCCAAATTTGATGATTTATGTTTAATGTTTATAATTATTATGATTAGCGCTTTTAAAAGAATATCAAAAATTGCGTAATATTGCGAGCTTCTAGTAGGCCGCAAGCAGTTGGTATAAATGCCGAGAAGTACAGCGAGCTGAGCGAGCCGAAAAAGCTCTCCTCTGCGACAGAGTTTCAGCCCGCTGTGCTTGTGCTTCTCGTCTTGCTGCATATACCACCGACTTGCTTGGCTATATTGCGAAATAGTATACTACATAGCGGCTTGCTATATACTGAAATGAGCGCGAAACTTCAATTTGTACTACAAACGCGGGAAGGTTTAAATCAACGGACAGGTCGAGCTCAATAATAAGAAAGGATTTGTGATCCGAACCGATCGGATAAAGTCGTTTCCAAATCCGATCCGATCCGAATCCGATCACCGGATAAGGGGTACGTATCCGATCCGATCGGATTGTGTTCAGATCGGATAAGTAGTGTATACGATCCGAAATTTCGAATATCCGATCTTCGGATATCCGAGTATCATCCGATCGGATGGAAGCCTTAGGTAGGGGAGTAGCAAAATGCCTTCAACTGTGATGATGTCAGTTGTGTCACTTCCTAATTATAATTTCTTTCTCAGTTTCGAACACTTTATTATATTTACGCTTAGTTATTGTTCTAAGTCATTTTTAGTTCTGCAGAACCTGCTTGATAAGTGTGTTAACTGTGGAGCATTGAATTTAAAATTGCTATATTCAGTACAATACCGTTCCATCTATGTAAAAATTTTAACTTGCATTTATTTTAGTACATGTACAAATTGCACTCGAAATAACAGTAATCCAATTATACTTGTTTTAATGACAGAGAAATTGATCTCGGAAGTCTATATCTTGTTCTATTTTTTCAGAATATGTACAAAAGTATATCGTCGGTGAAGAGGCAAAATGATCTACGTGCATAATCGATTAGAATCAAAATGATCTACATAACTTTTTCCCTAAAGGCAAAATGAACTGGGTGCAAGCCTCTTTAAAAGCAAACTGATCTACATACAATTTTCTTTAAAAGCAAAATGATCTAACAAGGTAAGATTTTGGGATGGTACAAGCCGATTAAAACAAAGCATAGCACATGTTTTAGTACTCACCTAGTATGTTTCAGAACTCATTTAACTCCAGTGCATTTTGCCCCGTTCTCCTAGGACACGTCACCAAAGTTTCAAAATTTAAAACGATACCACAGGTGGGGGGACCTGTCTTTTCAAAAAAAGTTAATGTTAAATCCATAAGTATTTTGAGTTTTTAAAAGTCGATGAAATTTTGATTTTTGCTATTTCAATGAAATTCAAGTTTGTACGTACACATTTATATATCTTTCAACAAAATTCCCCAAAACGTAATCCCCCCATCATGGTGCATCTGTATGTATGTTGTCGATATGTTATATTCACTCCATATTTAATTACTTATACATACGCATAAACTGGACTATTCAGATTTACCCTTTGATGTACATAAGTACAACCAGGGTTACTCAAATGAAAAAGTAATGGGTTTTATAATTCCAACCCACCTGAAAATGCACTGAAAATGTGCTAGTCTGACAGTGCCCGGTATTTTGGGCATTTTAAGCGTATTCGTGACGTTAGCAGAAACATGTACACTTTCGTTGGCATAATTAATTACATGGTTAGTGGTTTAAAAAATTTAGTTTTGTAAGGATTTAAAAGGAGTTGGGTTTTGAAATTGTAATTAGCGCAGTGCCTGTGTAAGTTCCGAATTTTGATGACGACTATATTTAAATATTTTTAACAAAAATACCTTAATTTTATAAACAGTTCAAAATTTGGAACTTGTTGTATGCAAAGTTAGTAGATCCATAGCTAAAGCTACATATTGAAACAATTCTCGCGAACATAGCAAAAATGCCTGCCTTAGGCTGAATTTACCCAACTACATAACGTGCCATAGATGCCCAAAATACCATCAATGGAAAATGGCGAAAATGCCAGGTCAATTTGGACAGGGATACAGCCGAAAATGTCAAGGCATTTTTAATTTCTCTAGCATGCATATGTACAACTTCCATAATTTGTTCCCCCATAAAAATATCGTCAAATTTTCTCCAAATTTAATCCCATCAAGGATTCATTGGGGAGGGAAACATAAATATAAATTTGGAGGGATTAACTGTCGAGAAAATTTGACGATATTTGTGTGTGGGGGCTATCTACACAGGCTGCACACATGCACATAAGAGATAAGCAAACTATGCTGGAGGGATTCATTGAGGAGGAAATGATTACCGTACATTTTGGAGGGGTTAAGTTTCAATAAAATGTGATGATATTTGCGTAGGGGGCTAATTATTATTGTTCTACATATGTACATCAAAGGGTAAATCTGAATAGTCCAGTTTATGCGTATGTATAAGTAATTAAATATGGAGTGAATATAACATATCGACAACATACATACAGATGCACCATGATGGGGGGATTACGTTTTGGGGAATTTTGTTGAAGGATATATAAATGTGTACGTACAAACTTGAATTTCATTGAAATAGCAAAAATCAAAATTTCATCGACTTTTAAAAACTCAAAATACTTATGGGATTTAACATTAACTTTTTTTGAAAAGACAGGTCCCCACCTGTGGTATCGTTTTAAATTTTGAAACTTTGGTGACGTGTCCTAGGAGAACGGGGCAAAATGCACTGGAGTTAAATGAGTTCTGAAACATACTAGGTGAGTACTAAAACATGTGCTATGCTTTGTTTTAATCGGCTTGTACCATCCCAAAATCTTACCTTGTAAGTGCTGGTCAATTTTTTTTGTGAGAAAAATAGTATCTGTAAGGAGGACACGTGGCTTATAAGGGCTAACCATGACTGTAATTGACCTAGGGTTGTGGGTTAATATTGTCTGAAGGGTTTGCTATTACTAAGGATCATTCCGGCAACTAAAGTTAATTTCACTTATTGCATCTAATACATTTTTAGTTACTAAAACTGCAACATTCATTTATTTTAAAATCGACGAATTAACAGACGAATCAAAATCACAGTAAGCTCATGTGTTAGTGTGCACATTGAATGGGTTTTCCCTTTAATAATTCTCAACCTGGAGTTTTTTCAAATCGTATTTTACGACCATCACCATTATCATAACATTCGGAATCATTTTCAAATGCTAAATCATAATTGACAACATTTTTTTTCAATGTTACTGAAAGAAAGAAATGGAGGCATTGGGGAATTAAATGTATATATAAAAGATTTTTAATACCTCGCATATTTGTACACCGGCATTAGAATGTGTTTACTTATATTGTGTTTATTATAATTTGTATCTAGATCATTTTGCTTTTAGGAAAAGCTGCATCTAGATCATTTTGCTTTTAAAATTCAATGCAAGTAGATCATTTTGCCTTTAGTGAAACTGCAAGTAGATCATTTTGATTCTAATCGATCATGCACGTAGATCATTTTGCCTCTTCACCGACGATATACTTTAGCAAAGTCTATAATCATAACATACCCTGTTTCAATAAGATAAATCAGCAGCAGAATTAATAGTTTCTCTAGAAAATCTCAAAATTGGATACATTTTAAAAGCTTCATGACAGTAATATTTGTCGGGTTCTACATGAGAAAAATATTCTCCAACGCTACTAGGGACATTAGTTCATTAGAGATGTATTCCCGTAGACCGTTTTGGCTGCAAAAACGTTCCTTTAATGTTGCAAATCCCTTCAATTGGATGAAAATGATTAAATTCGAACAATGTTTTTTCACATGCTCTTCTGGTTATCGAATTCCTACTACACTGCTTATATGATGATATAATCAGAGCCAACACAGCAATAAACTTTGCATGTGTTTGCTGAAAAATAAATTTCTTTAATTTTGATGTAATAAAAGCGTTCGTTTCAAAAATTTGATATACCGTTTATTCTGGAAGTTCTCGTTAACACTATTCAAACAAAGATAGTTGGCACAACTGTTAACATGGGACGCATATAGGGATAGTGGTATTGGGAATTCGTTGGGCGTTTTATCAAAAATCATCGCTCCGCGATAATTTGAGGCTTCGCGTAGGGTGGCGTCAGCCGCGGCCGTCAAAGTAGGAAAAAATTTCGTTTTTTTTCGAAATTTCAGAATTGTCTTCGAAAACACTATCGGGCCGATTTCAACCAAATAGACAGTAACCATTACGTTTTACATAAGCAATATTCGCAAAAAGTTTCATTGAAATCGATTCTGTAGTTTTAGAGATAACAGCCATTTGACATAAAGTCCAAAATTTCAAGAATGTTTTGCGAAAAAACTATCCGGCCGATTTCAACCAAATACGAACGCAGCCTTACTTTTGATACACGTAATGCCCATAAAAAATTTCATTGAACTCGGTTCAGTAGGTTTTGCGTAATCGTGCGGAGGGACCTACGGACGTACGGACGAACGGACAAGGCTATTTTATTAGGGGGCTGACGGTACCCTAAAAATCCCAAGGGGTTTCCTGCAAGACTGCTCCAATATGACCATCTCCCATATGCCCCTTCCCAAATGTACATTCCTAACTCGATGCAATATTGGCCCTTCCTCCCATGTAGTTAAATATGCACTTATATTTATTATGGGCCTTCTAAATTGTAAACAATTGTATCAAAATAACAGCTAGAAAATGCACTATTTTTAATGATTTGAAAATTTTTATTCTCAATATTCTTATTTACAATTAAAACCATTAAAATAAACTTACAAACGAAACTAAACTACAAGCTTCACAAATAAAATACGGGAAGACGGGTGCTAAAATCTTGTCCGGTACTCTAACCATTTAAAAATAGAACGAATTAAAATTAATTAAAATTGAATTAAAGCTAAATTAATAACAAAAAGTCAGCTTGAAACATGAAATAAATTCTATATGCAGCACACGTAATTAGGATTTTAAAACGGAAATCAAGGGGATGAAATTATTGTTGACTGAAATAATTGTCAGTTATTAAATATTCAGTTAGCGAAATTCGACAACTTGTTAAAATTGTCTAAAATGTATATAGAGAGATATGTTATAAAATTTTTAGCGAATCGTAATCGAGAACGGCTGTACCATTAATTTCTCGAGACAAACGGTTGTTTTATTATTGATCTGCAATATATGTCGAAAGAAAAAACGCATGGACCACGGGTAGGCATACATTTGCTCATCACATCACAATTATTTCTTACACCATTATTTAATTTTTAGCTTAAATTAAATAAGTGCCTTATTACTACAACTAATATGCCATCAGTGGAAACTTCCGCCTCCGTAATAACAGCAGAAATTGCCGGTATTAATGAGCCTTCTAGAACGACATTTTTAATACACCCAAACTTTTCGGAAAAGATTTTAATCAATATGTTTCTGTATTCAATTGAATTTTCACTGGTAAGATGTGCAATATTATTTCGGTGCAAGGGGCAACTCTTGCAGAATCATTTAACTTGCGTGTAATTAGAATTTCTTTCTCAGTTTCGAACACATTATAATATTTACTCTGAGTCATTGCTCTAAAAGTCATTTTTAGCTCCGCAGAGCTTATTGATAAAGGTGTTATGTTATCTCTGGAGTTTTGAATTTAGAAATGAAAATTTGAAAATTCTCAGTTATGAAAAAAGCAAACCTGTACCTACAGTGTATTTTCTATAGGATGAAAATTTTCCTAGGATTAGAATTACATTACATTGTAGTAAGATATAGTAGCATCCCCATATATTGGCAGGTACTTTGTCATCACTCAGGAACCACTATATGGGATATTCACTGTATTTACGTAGGTTTTAAACGTAGGCGAAAATGTTTCCTATTTAGGCCAGTAGGTCGCCACAAATGTATACGTTTTTATAAGAAAGGAAATTAGGAAGCATTAATAGCATTTAAACAAGTAGACGGGCAAAAAGTTTTGCCCAATTTTAATAAAGAAAATTAGGAAGAATGGATCGTTACAAGCAAGCTGGTAGACAAAACTGCCATATAACGTTTGGGTTATGTGGCTTGTTTGTCTTGTGAAATAACCTTATTTTAAATCCAAGCTGTGGAAATTGCAAAGCCATTAGGCAAATTTTACTGTTGCAATTCCACGAATTTATCTAAAAGCTAGTTTCCAAAAAGAATAAGCTCTGGTTTAACCAAACAAGTTAGGCGATCTCTCAGCTACAATAAAGGGCAACTCTTAACAGAATCATTTAATTTGCGTGTAATTAGAATTTCTTGCTCAGTTTCAATCATATTATAAAATTTACTCTGCGTCATTGCTTTGATAAATCACTTCGAGGTTTGGTTTGGTTGCTTAACGGATGCGTTATCTGCAGACGGCGAAATTTAAAACTGCTATATTCAGTACAATAACGTTTCAGCTAGTGGATCTACATACGTCTCAAGTGCCATTATTATATTAACAAATATAATTTGTAAACGCTTTGAAACTCAGTTTAAAATTACCGCTAAAGCTTCCAGATTTGAATAATTCAAGTTATCCCCATTATTACCTTTATTGCACATACTTAGCGACGCAGTTTATAATTCTATCCATTTGTGTTTAAAAAGTCGTACCACACCGTGTATATATGACAAAAGTGGTCAATTCGCGTATTGCAACTGCAGCTGATGATTCTACAGTGAAAATCTTAATTTGTAGTTTGACTTTAAATTGAAAGTATCAGTCACCTATCCTTATTTTAACGGAATGATTGCAACTAGGTTGGACTTGTAAGGTTGACTTCGCTCTTATCATGTAAAGCAATTGTGAAACAGACACCTTCCGTAGTGTCCGTAGTGCGTTTCAAGAAACTCTTATGCCCAGAAAAGATTCTATTTCTAAACATTGTCAACCTAAAACAATTAATAGTTCAACTTGATTGATATGAAAGAAGCCATGCACAAAAGAAGCCGATCGCGCCGTGACGACAAAATTTTTAAACCAAAACAAGAAAATCATCCATATAAATATAATTTCAAGGAGAGGAAGTTAGCATCGAATGCTATTGTCTCGTCAATGAATAGAGGAATAAAGTTTGCAAAATATTTCCAAGGCCACCCGTATACCTGGAACTATGAGACTGGTCGCGTTGAAAAGATCAAATTTGGCTGGCGTTACATTTGGTTTTGCTTCAACATCCTATATGGTCTGGCGCACGTTTTCTTTGTGGTTGTTAGATTTGCACAAATTAGCATTTTGACCCGCTCGTCTGTTGCCACTCGACTGTATATGCTATTTGTTACTTTGGTTTACATAATGTTGCCTATGCAGCAGTTCGTAATCATTTCTAAATCTGCTGAATTCTGCACCTACAGGAATGAAGGCACTGAATTTCTGAAACGTTTTGAAGGTAACACGAAAATACAATCCTTGAGAGTGTTCCGCACGAAACCCATTATTTCACACATAATAAATCACGTTTGTGCTACATTTTGTAACGTTTGCATAAATCATGCAGGGTTTAGTTTGCGTAAGTTAATTAAAGGTTTTCTTTTTCAGCATTACAGTAAAACAAATAGTAATTAATTACAAGTAGTGTTTCTCAGTAGATTTCAATCATATTGCCAAAAGATGGAACGTTTCAACGATACGATTTAACATTCAATGTTGAAAATGGTTAAACCCACACGTTTCTCATTATATAGTACTGGTTATTGAATAGTTACTTCCCTGCATTTGATGGCATGTAATTCTGGCGAATAATAGATTGGAACGTTTTAATGACTACACAACATAAACTTCACATGGTTTGATATCATCAAATTGTTTTGTAAAAAATATTTGATGCGCCACTTCATTCTTGCAGCTTTAACAACATTGTCACCATACAAACGGAAATCAGGTTGATACACGTGGGTAGCTTTTTTTCTAAAACGGAATCATGAATGCGCCGTTGAAAATTATTAGTAGCATTAGACATTTGCCTAAGTAACTGTCCAATTGGCAGAAATGCTTTAATGGAATATAATACATTGTATGCATAAAATGGTTTTTTTACCATTTCTTTTATCAATATGTAAGTAATTATATGTATATAGATATGTACGTGCTGCAAACATAACCTGTGCAAAAACTTGTTGGAGTGGCTCTGTACAACTCAGCAGCTACATGGACATTAATGCTTACAGATATAACCGGAATGACGTTATTCGCCTACTTAGTCACTTGTTTTTTAGCATCATTGATTTAAGAACCAAAGCCCATGCATGCGAGAAGGAAAATAATATGCCTATACAATTGGATGTGAGCCCTGTGCGTGGCCATATTTCTAATATGATTCAGTTCATCTAGGATGAACTTACAGCTTCATTAACTTATGCTACCCTGTAATTTTTCAATAACTGCGCTACACTAATACAACTACTAAATTCTTGCTCGATGTCTCCTCCGGGCATGTCCACTCTAGCTCACCAGAAGGTTATAAAATTTCACACAAAGCAGAGTGAAAGCAATTTCTGAAAACATTTTACTTGAGAATGCAAAATGAACAAATAATCTTTCTAAACACGTCCTCACTTATTTGAACGCTGATTGATCATAATTGAAAAGAGTATTTTAGAAAGAGTAATTTTAGATTTGTCTTACAATCTGGCTAACGAAATGCAAAATATTTATGTAATCCACTACATATGCATGCACGTTCACTATTTACGCCTCTTGTACTTTTCTGGGATTGAACCAGATGCCCTTAAATCGGTGGAATTGTCGCTTTCTAATTGTTTACTGAAAACATTCGAGATGTCTGTATCGGAAGTAGTCGTAAGAACCACACAACCTCATCGGTAGCTACAGAGAATTTCGATCTAATTCGCCGTTGTAAAAGAATCCCAAGAGCTACTGTAATTGTAGCTCTAGGGGACGCACGTTAAAGAGACTTCGTCTTGAGATATAATGTAAATGTACATAAGTATTTGCATGAGACATCTACTAATTCATTAATTGTTGTGCACTATGGTTCTATAGAAGCGTACGTGTTACCAACAGCGCCCATACCAAAACTTGTTCGAGTGGCTCCATATGTCTCAGCAGCTGTATGGGTAATAATTGCTATAGATGTAACTGGAATAACTTTATGCGCCTACTTTCGCCCGGAGTCTCCAGAATTTTTAACATCATTGGTCTCGCAACCTGAGTCCATGCAAATTGGATGGAAAATATTATTCACATTTTTCCAATTCTACTTTCTTTGCGTTTTGGGTCACTGCAGTGACTTCATTGGGCAGTCTTTTTGCGGGTTTCTTTCCCCAATTTTGGAAATCATTCCGGAACTGAGGTAGACACAGTTTTCAAACGGAACCCGAATAGTTGTGTGATTTACAAATATATTATCGGACTTAGTTCTTTGTTGTTATTTATCGTAACAGTTCCCGGGATTGTAAGCTAACAGCAGACGAACTGCGAGCACCTGAACAGATGATCAAGATCTACAGACAGCTCAATCGCATCATATCCCTTTACAACCAATGCTTTTCAACATTTTTGATGGCAATGCAAGGATTCACCGTTCTTCTCGTCGTCGCTTCTTTGGCGGGGATGCTACTTGTCAATGGATTACTGTCAGTTGTTCTGTGTTTAGTAGGTTTAGACGTGCTTTTGTCGGTTTTCGTTGTAGGTTATTTTTTAGCAGAGTGCAACCATCGCTCCATGAATTTGTTGAAGCAATGGAAATACCAAGTACTAAGTGCCGATTGGGAGAACAGAGCTTGGTTGAGAAGGACAATTCGGGCAACACTAAGTTTAAAGATTTATATGGGCAATTTGTTTTACTATGATAAATTTCTACAGCTCACCCTATTCAGAATTGTATTCGAGAGTGCCATTAATGTCACGCTGACCACACGTTAGGATCGGGGCTTAGTTGGCTTTTCCATCATTTCCTTTCTTTGGTTTTACTAATTTATTTGTAGGAATCTAAAAGGGTGTGTTTGTACAGTGTCCCGCTTCTTGTGGGATGTGCCACGGAAGTTCTAAGAACCTATATATTTTTCTGAAACATTTTAATATATCATAACATGAATATTTGTGGGCATATCGTCGCTGAAGAGGCAAAATGGTCTACGTGTGCATACTTTTGCACAGTACGTAAACGATTTTGCCTGTGGAGCGACGATATGCAAGTTAAGCTCGGCAACATTTAAACATATTCAGTTTCCCTGTGACTTAGCAAATCACTTTCCAGACTTTTAAAAGGTTGTAAACGTTTTCAAACTAAAATTTGCTACCAAGGATCTTCATCAAAATGTTTGTTAAAACAGTTATTTTGTAGTGAATATAAGGAAATATTATATGAAGGTGGCGCGCCAAAATTAATTTTTGCCACGAATCCTTACCTTTAAATACGTTTAATCGTATCATGTAATATTTAAATTTATTAACGCATATAAATATGACTAAAATTACAAACATTTATACACAAATTCGATTTACAGAAGACATTGTTTCCCTTCACTCGGTTGTGGGAATTTACTGAATTTCAGCCTTTTCTCAAGCAGTTTTATTTGACAATTAATTTTTGAGGTATCCATGTAAAAAACAAATTCAATTTCCTACATACCAATATACGTTCCCTTCGTTATTGAATTTCTATTGCACAGATTATGTGAGGATTTTATCCTAGCCTGCACAGCAATAAAAATTAAGTCCTTGCTGAAACTCAAAATGTGCTTTAACTTTGATGTAATTAAATCGTTCGTTTTAAAATTTGACATGCCGCTTATTCTGCCAGTTCCGTGTGATCAAAAAAATAGAATCCCTGAGGGTGTTCCGCACGAAACTCATTGATTAAACATGTAATAAATCACTTTTATGCCAAGTGCTTTAAGTGAGTTTGCGTATGCAAATATTGCAGGGTTTAATTTGCGTAAATTAATTAAAGGTAACCGTTTTGAGCGTTACAGTAATTCCACCAGTAGTTATTCATATTGCCGGAAGATGGAACGTTTCAATGGTAAGACTGATACCTCAATGTTAAATATCCCTGCAACGTTTTTGAATGAAAATGTTTGTCACATGTTTTTCATTATACACTCTACTGATTATTGAATACTTACTGAACTGCCTATGTGATAAATTCTGTAAAATTATAAACTGGAACGTTTATAATTATTGCCACATGGCATAAGAATTAGATGTTAGATATACTCAAATTGTTCACTAAAACGACCTTCATTCTGGCTGTTGTCACAACTTCTCATCATTCAGTCGAAAATCAGGCTAATAGCCATAGGGTTCAGCTGGCATTTGAAAGAGATTCGTGTATACTTATGTCATTGACGATAAATAGCAATAGAAAGCGACATAAGTCACTCTGTCCAAATGACAGATATTTTTAATGGATTGAAATACATATATATTTATACAGTAAAATATGTTTGTTGCTATTTCGCTCATCGATAAATACGTATGTATGTACATAAAGATATAGATATTTACGTGCTGCAAACATTCCCGACCGCAAAACCTGTTCGAGTTGCTCCGTAAATCTCAGCAGCTATATTAACGATAATTTTTAAAAATATTACGGAAATAGCGTTATGCGACTACTTTCGACCGGATTCACGAGAATTATTAACACTATTGATTTCGGAGCCCGAGTCCATGCGTATGGGATTGAAAGTACTATTCACATTTTTTAACATAGGTAGTAAAAGTACTAGTTATCACCCAGATTTTACTAAGACAGGACAAATTTAAAAACACTCAATTTCTAAGGCTCAATACAAGGTAGAAAATTCTCAGTTATGAAAAAAGCAAACCTGTACCTACAGTGTATTTTCTATATATTGGTTTCCTCTTAGACAACATTCGCGTAATACGGGCACATTTAAAATTTTCCTAGAATAGATTTACATTACATTGCAGTAAGATATAGTAACATCCCCATATAATGGCAAGTATCAGGCAGGAACCACTATATTTGAAATGCACTGTATTTACGTAGGTTTTAAACGTAGGCGAAATTGTTTCCTATTTAGGCTAATAGGTCGCCACAAATGTATACGTTTTTGTAAAAAAGAAAATTAGCAAACATTAATAGTATTTAAACCAGTAGACGGGCAAAAATGTTTGCCCAATTGTAATAAAGAAAATTAGGCAGAATTAATCATTACAAGCAAGCTGGTAGGCAATAGTGCGCGATAACTTGTGGGTTATGTCGCTTTATGATCTTGTGAAATAACCTTATTTTAGATCTAAGCAGTGGGAATTACAAAGCCATTAGGAAACTTTTACTTTTGCAATTCCACGAATTTATCTAAAAGCTCATTTCCAAATGGAATAACTTCAGGTTTAACCAAACACATTAGGTCATCGCTGAGCTACAGGAGCGGGCAACTCTTACCAGAATCGTTTAACTTGCGTGTAATTATAATTTCTTTCTCAGTTTCGAACACATTATTATATTTACTCTGAGTCGTTGCTCTAAAAGTCATTTTTAGTTCCGTAGAGCTTGCCTGATAAATGTGATATCTCTGGAGTATTGAATTTATTACTGCTACATTCAGTACAAAAACGTTTTATGTAGTGGATGTACGTATCAAATGCTATTATTAACAAATGCGGATTGCGAACGGTTTGAACCTGTTTAAAATTGCCACGAAAGCTTCGACATTTGAATTCAAGTCATTCTCGTTATTACCTTTACTACACATACTCAGTGACAAAGTTCGTAATTCCCTCTAGCTGTATTTAAAAAATTGTAACAAACCTTGTATGATCCAAATAGTGAATTTCTGTATTTGAACTGCCCAATACCCAAAAAATAAAACTTCAAACCATTATTAACCCTTGAGGAAGGCCTCTATATGTGAGCAAAATACTGCGAAATTTATTGTTTTCTAAACTTTGTGCACCGAAACCAATTAATTCAACTTGATTGATATGGAAGGAACTATTCACAAAAGAAGCCGATCGCGCTGCGATGACAATAGTTTTAAACCAATACAAGCACATCATACATATAAATATCATTTTAAGGAGAGGAAGTTAGCATCGAATGCTATTGTCTCGTCAATAAATAGAGGAATAAAGTTCGCAAGATATTTCCAAGGCCACCCGTTTACCTGGAACCATGAGACTGGTCGCGTTGAAAAGATTACATTTGGCTGGCGATACGTTTGGGTTTGCTTCAACATTCTATATGGTCTGGCGTACGTTTGCTTTGTGGTTGTTAGATTTGTGCAAATTAGCATTTGCACCGGGGCGTCCGTTGCCACTCGACTGTATATGCTATTTGTTACTTCGGTTCACCTGCAGTTCCCTATAGAGCAGTTCGTAATGGTTTCTAAAGCTGCAGAATTCTGCGCCTACAGGAATGAAGTCACTGAATTTCTGAAACGTTTTGAAGGTAACACGAAAATACAATCCCCGAATACACTTTGTAAATAAATTTGCATAAATATTGAAGGGTTTAATTTGTGTAAGTTGTTTAAAGGTTACCCTTTTTAGAATTGCAGTTAAACTAATAGTAACTAATTACAACTAGTGTTTCTCAGGAGATTTCAATCATATTGCCAAAAGATTCGTTTCAACGATACGATTTAACATTCAATGTTGAAAATTATTAAACCCACACGTTTCTCATTACATAGTACTGGTTATTGAATAGTTACTTCCCTGCATTTGCTGGCATGTAATTCTGGCGTATAATAGATTGGAACGTTTATAATGACTACACAACATAAAATTTACATGGTTTGATATCATCAAATTGTTTTGTAAAAAATATTTGATGCGCCACTTCATTCTTGCAGCTTTAAAAACATTGTCACCATACAAACGGAAATCAGGTTGATATACAGAGGTAGCTTTTTTTGTAAAAAGGAATCATGAATGCGTCGTTGAAGATTATTAGTAGCAATAGAAATAGGCCCAAGTAACTGGCCAATTGGTAGAAATGCATTAATGTATTTGTATACGTGTACAGTAAAATGGTTTCGTTACCATTTCTTTCACCCATATGTAAGTATATTTATATAAACATGTACATACGTGCTGCAAATATTACCAGTCCCAAAACTTGCTGGAGTGGCTCCGTACATCTTAGAAGCTACATGGACAATAATCCTTACAGATATAATGGAAATGACGTTATGCGCCTACTTAGTCACTAGTTTTTTAACATCATTGATTTCAGAACCAAAGCCCATGCATACGAGATGGAAAATAATATTACTATGCAATTTGATGTAAGCCCTGTGCTTTGCAAATATTTTTAATATGATTCAGGTCATCTAGAATGAACTTACAAATTCATTAACTTATGCTACCCTGTATTTTTCGTGTTCGGATATATTCCCTCCGACACAATCCCTCGGGTTATATTCCCTCGAACACATTCCCTCTGAACATATTCCCTCCTTGAGAGGAGATATTCACTCGGACTGTTTGTATAAACACCCAATAAATTTATGCTCACTATGGCAACAAAATTTAACAATCCTCAAATAATTAAGTACAGTTGGAAATTCCTTTTTAAAAAGAAGCTACATCAAGTGAAATCTCAGGCCTCACAATATCTACAAGTATAGCTACATAATTACTCTTGAATGCAATAATGAAGATTGAACTGATTGCACCAACCAATGACTAAACTAATGAACAGACAAATCAAGTTGCTGTAACGCATGGTTTCGCATTTGTTAACAACATTTCCGTAAAAAATCATCTTCCGTGATGAGTTCTGGACGCGAGTTTTCGTCAACGAATTGTTACTATGCCAACTGGCGCATAAGTTATTTGTTGACCCGAGTCACCATACGATCCGCATTTCTTTTGCTTTGCTGGCATAGTGACGAACACTTCTGCATATATGAGTGGCAAATATTTGTGCGAGGGATTATTTCCAAACAGGGAGGGATTGTGTCGGAGGGAATATATCCTAACTCCGTATTTTTTCAATAACTGCGCTACACTAATGCAACTACTAAATTCTTGTTCAGTGTGTCCGGGCATGTCCACACGGAGACATTAAATAGCTCACGAAAGGCTTTAAAATTTCACACAAAGTAGAGTGAAAGCAATTTCGGAAAACCTTTTACTTGAGAATGCAAAACGAGCAAATAATCATTCTAAACACGTCCTCACTTATTTGAACGCTGACTGATCATAATTGAAGAAGATTATTTTAGAAAGAATAATTTTAGGCTTGTCTTAAAATCTGGCAAAGGAAATGCAAATTATTGAAGTAGTCCACTAGATATGCATGGGTGTTAAATAATTACGACTCTTGAACCTTTCTGGGATTGAACCAGGTGCCCTTAAATTGGTAGGATTCTCGCTTTCTAATTGTTTACTGAAAGTATTTGAGATGTCTGTATCGGAAGTAGTCGTAAGAACCACACAACCTCATCGGTAGCTACAGAGAATTTCCATTTAATTCGCCCTTGTAAAAGAATCCCAAGAGCTATTACAGAAGAATTGTATCCGCAGGGGTAGCACGTTAAAGAGACTTCATCTAGAGATATAATGTAAATGTTCATAAGTGTTTGCATGAAGTTTCTACTAAGTCATTAATTGTTGTGTGTTTCTGGTTCTTTAGAAGCGTACGTGTTACCAACAGCGCCCATACCAAAACTTGTTCGAGTGGCTCCATGTGTCTCAGCAGCTATTTGGGCAGTAATCGCTATAAATATAACTGGAATTACATTATGCGCCTACTTTCGACCCGAGTCTCCAGAATTTTTAACATCATTGATCTCGGAACCTGAGTCCATGCAAATTGGATGGAAAATATTATTCACATTTTTCAAATTTTACTTTCTCTGCGTGTTGGGTCACTCTGGTGACTTCATTGGGCAGTCTATTTGTGGGTTGTTGTTCCCAATTTTGGAAATCATTCCGGAACTGAGGTAGACACAATTTGCAAACCGAACACGGCTAGTCATCTAAAAATATATGATCGGACTTAATTCTTTGTTGTGATTAATCGTAACAGTTCCCGGGATAGTAAGCTGACAACAGACGAACTGCGAACGCCTGAACGGATGATCAAGATCTACAGACACCTCAATCGCATCATATCCCTTTACAACCAATGTTTATCAACATATTTGATGACATTACAAGGACTCACCGTTCTTCTCGTCGTCGCTTCTTTTTCGGGGATGTTACTTGTCAATGGATTACTGTCAGTTGTACTAGGTTTAGTAGGTTTGGACGTGCTTTTGTCGGTTTTCGTTATAGGTTATTTTTTAGCAGAGTGCAACCATTGCTCTACGATTTTGTTGAAGCAATGGAAATACCAGGTACTAAGCGCCGATTGGGAGAATAGAGCTTGGTTGAGAAGGACTATTCGAGCAACACCAAGTTTAAAGATTTATATGGGCAATTTGTTTTACTATGATAAATTTATGCAGCTCACTCTATTCAGAATTGTATTCGAGAGTGCTATTAATGTCACGCTGACCACACGTTAGGATCGGGGCTTAGTTGGCTTTTCCATCGTTTCCTCTCTTTGGTTTTACCATTTTATTTGCAGTATTCTAAAAGGGTGTGCTTGTACAGTGTCCCGCTTCTTGTGGGATGTGGTCACGGAAGTTCTGAGAACCTGAAGATTTTTCTGAAACGTTTTAATATATCACTATATTAATACTTTTGGGCATTTCCTTGCTGAAGTTATGGTCTACGTGTGCATGTTTTTGTACAGCAACATTAAAATATATTCAGTTTCCCTGTGATTTGGCTAATCACTTTCCAGATGCTTAAAAGGTTGTAAACGTTTTCAAATTAAAATTTTCAAGAAAGGTCCTTCATCAAAATATTTTGATTTTTTATATAAGGATATTTTGTAGTGAATATAATGAAATATTATATCAAGGAGACATGCTAATATTAATTTTTGCCACGAAATAGTGTAACATTTAAATTTATTAATGCTCATAATATAATATGACTAATATTAAAAACATTTATAGACAAAGTTAATTCGCTAATGAAATTGTGTTTCCTTTTACTTGGTTGTGTTAATTTACTGAATTTAAGCTTTATCTCAAGCATTTGTATTTGACAATTAATTTTTGAGAAGTGAAAAAACAAATTCAATTCCCCACATACCAGCATACGTTCCCTTCGTTCCTGAATTCTTATTGTACTGCTTATGTGAAGATGTTATTCTATTCCGCACAGCAATAAAAATTACATGTGCTTGCTGAAACCCAAAATTTGCTTTAACTTTGATGTAATTAAATCGTTCGTTTTAAAGTTTGACACACCGTTCATTCCACAAGTTCCGCGTAAACACAAAAATGCAATCCCTGAGGGTGTTACGCACGAAGCTCATTGATCAAACATGTAATAAATCACTTTTATGCCAAGTGCTTTAAGTGAGTTTGCATTTGCAAATATTGTAGGGTTTAATTTGCGTAAGTTAAATTAAGGTAACCGTTTTCAGCGTTACAGTAATTCCATCAGTAATTAATCATATTGCCGAAAGATGGAACGTGTCAATGGTAAGACTTATACCTCAATGTTAAATATCCTTGCAACGTTTTTGAATGAAAATGTTTGTCATATGTTTTTCATTATACAATCTACTGGTTATTGAATACTTACTGCACTGCTTGTGTGATAAATTCTGTAAAATTATAAACTGGAACGTTTATAATTACCACATGGCATAAGAATTAGTTGTTTGATATAATCAAATTGTTCACTAAAACGACCTGATGTGCGCGTTCATTCTGGCAGTTGTCACAATTGCTCACCATTCAGTCGGAAATCAGGCTGATATCCATAGGGTTCAGCTCGCATTTGAAAGAGAATCGTGTGTATGTCATTGAAGATTAATAGCAATAGAAAGCGAAACGGAAGATTGTTTTAATGGATTGTAAAACATTGTATATGTATGCAGTAAAATATTTTTGTTGCCACTTCATTCGTCAATATATTACGTACATATATAAATATTTACGTGCTGCAAACATTCCCTATCGCAACACTTGTTCGAGTGGCTCCGTAAATCTCAGCAACTTTATGAACGGTAATCTTTGAAAATATTTCGGAAATAGCGTTATACGACTACTTTTGACCGGAGTCCCGAGAATTATTAACATCATCGATTTCGGAGCCCGAATCCATGCGTATGGGATGGAAAATATTATTCACGTTTTTTCACAAAGGTAGCAAAAATACTAATTATCACCAAGTTTTTACTAAGACAGGAAAAATTTAAAAACACTCAATTTCTAAGGCTCAATACAAGGTAGAAAATTCACAGTGAAAAAAAGCAAACCTGCACCCAGTGCTCGGACTGGGTACGGGTAATACTCGGGTAAATGGGTACGGGTACAGGTATGGGTACTACCCGGGTACACAAGTTGCATACTCGCAAGTACGCGGGTACTACCCGGGTACTTTTGATTTTAGGCAATAAAGTGGGTACAGGTACGGGTACGGGTATGGGTACTCACTCAGTGGCAATCGGGTAGTACCCAATGGGTACGGGTATCACTATGTAAAATGCCTGTACCCGTGGGTGCTGTACCCGAGTATTTTTGGGTACTTCAAGGGTTCCTGATGGGATGGAGAACTATGGCTAACAATAAGACCTACCAACCGTGGAGTTGCTTATTTCGTAGTATACAGATACTTGCTAAAGTATCAAGGAATCTAATAAAGAAATTGAGTGTATAGAGTCAGTGAAATCATCTGTTTATCGACTTAAATAGTGAAGCTCATCAACTAAGAATTTCAAGAGGGAGGTCAATTTTTCAGTGAGTTTCAATTTAATTAGCTTCATTGGGAGCGTAACATTTATTTGAAGACGTATTACGAGATAAGATCGGAATAAATATACATTTATTAGCAGATCCATTTCTTAACGTTACAAGTACCCAGGGTTGTGGATTTGAAAACGCCAAGGCATTTTATGCAGGCAATTTGAGCATTTTCAATTCTGGGTATTTATGACACTGAGTATTTATTGAGGTGAATATTTATAACATTTTAGAATGAAAAATATCATTCCTTGCACGCAATATTTATATTTCAGTCCCTTTGATTAATCTTGATAATTTTGATGTTAAAAGAACTTGACAGACATCTGAACTTGGCGTTCAAAACTTCCATGGGGTTGCATTTTAGTCCTATTTTGCCTGTATTTTTCGAAAATCTCCGTCTCGGGCTTCATAAATGAGAGAGACAGTTTACGAATGTTTGTTTTATAAAGCTGTAATATAAAATGAATATTCAATATTGCCTCCCACATTTATTTCCTGAAACCGCAATATTTGACTTGGAAAAATTATGATCAACTCAATTTTTTGGTATAACATTTTCTATACACAGAGTTCGATTAGCCGGAAAAAAATTGTTACTTGTTCTCCAAGTTGAAAAGCAAGTTATGGAGAGTTTAGTATTAAAGAATCCATCCCAATTCCAATTAGCGAGAACACATTTCATTTCATTCAGCAAGTTATTATTTTGGGGTAGTAGGATTTGAATTTCGTCACTGTTTATTAAAAAAATCCCAAAATGCCTTAAATAATTTTTTTTAAAATTCAAATAGCATGTCTTTAACGCCTAGGGAAAATTCCCAAAATCCCGGACACTTTTAATGGAGGTCAAAAAATTGACAACTTAAAATTTTTCAGCTGGCCGATGTCGTCGGGGATTTTAAATCGGCCAAACTTCCAGTACCCTAGTAATACCCGGGTACACACAATGGATACTCAGGTACGGGCACAGATTTTGGGTACATTACGGGTACGGGTAAATTGTGGGTACAGGTACAGCATTTTGTAGTACCCCATATTCGGGTACGGGTATGGGTACGGGTACACGGTTTCTGTACCCAGTCCGAGCACTGCCAGTGTATTTTCTATATATTGGTTTCCTCTTAGACAATATTCCCGTTATAAGGGCACATTTAAAATTTTCCTAGGATTAGATTTGCATTACATTGTAGTAAGATATAGTATCATCCCCATATATTGACAGGTACTTTGTCATCACTCAGGAACCACTATATGAGAAATTCACTGTATTTACGTAGGTTTTAAACGTAGGCGAAATTGTTTCCTATTTAGGTCAGTAGGTCGCCACAAATGTATACGTTTTTGTAAGAAAGGAAATTAGAAACAATAATAGTATTTAAACCAGTAGACGGGCAAAAAATTTTGCCCTATTTTAATAAAGAAATTTAGGAAGAATGGATCGCTACAAGCAAGCTGGTAAGCAATAGTGCGCGATAACTTGTGGGTTATGTGGCTTGTTGGTCTTGTGAAATAACCTTATTTTAGATCTAAGCAGTGGGAATTACAAAGCCAATAGGAAAATGTTACTGTTGCAATTCCACGAATTTATCTAAAAGCTCATTTCCAAATGGAATATACTCAGGTTTAACCAAACCAGTTACGTCATTGCTCAGCTACAGTAAAGGCTAACTCTTACCAGAATCGCTTAACCTGCGTGTAATTATAATTTCTTGCTCAGTTTCGATCATATTTTAATGTTTACTTTGCGTCATTGCTCTGATAAGTCACTTCGAGTTTTGGTGTGGTTGCTTAAAGGATGTGGTATCCGTAGACGACGAAATTTAAAACTGCTTTATTCAGTACAATAACGTTTCAGCTAGTGGATCTACATACGACTCAAGTGCATTATTATATTAACAAATAGAAATTGTAAACGCTTTGAATCTCAGTTTAAAATTACCACGAAAGCTTCCAGATTCGAATAATTCAAGTTATCCACATTACTACCTTTATTGCAAATAATTAGCGACGCAGTTCATAATTCTCTCCATCTGTGTTTAAAAAGTCGTAACACACCGTGCATATGTGACTAAAGTGGTCAATTTCTATATTGCTAATGCAGCTGATTCTATAGTGAAAATCTAATTTGTGGTTTGATTTAAAATTGAAAGAATCAGTCACCTATTCTTATTTTAGTGGAATGAATGCAACTAGGTTGGACTTTTAAGTGTAAGCAATGTAAGTAATCTTGTGCTCGCTCTTATTATGTAAACCAACTGTGAAAAAGTCACCCTCCGTAGTGTCCGTACTGCGTATGGCCAGAAAAGAAAACTTGAACTCATTATACCACTGTTTCGGAACACGATCTCGGAAAATACATTGGTTTGTAAACATTGTCAACGTAAAACAACTAATAATTCATTCATCTTGATTGATATGGAAGGAACTATTCACAAAAGAAGCCGATCGCGCTGCGATGACTATAGTTTTAAACCAATACAAGCAAATCATACATAAATATCATTTTAAGGAGACGAAGTTAGCATCGAATGCTATTGTCTCGTCAATAAATAGAGGAATAAAGTTCGCAAGATATTTCCAAGGCCACCCGTATACCTGGAACAATGAGACTGGTCGCGTTGAAAAGATCTCATTTGGCTGGAGTTACGTTTGGGTTTGCTTCAACATTCCATATGGTCTGGCGTACGTTTTCTTTGTGGTTGTTAGATTTGCGCAAATTAGCATTTTCACCGGGTGGTCTGTTGCCACTCGACTGTATATGCCATTTGTTACTTCGGTTTACCTGATTTTCCCTATGGAGCAGCTCGAGTTGGTTTCTAAAGCTGCTGACTTCTGCACCTACCGGAATCTGGTCACAAAATTCCTGAAATGTTTTGAAGGTAACACAAAGATACAATCCCTGAGGGTGTTTTGCACGAAACACATTGTTTATACATATAATAAATCACGTTTTTGCTACACTTTGTAAATATATTTGCATAAATATTGTAGGGTTTAGTATACGTAAGTTAATTAAAGGTTACCGCTTTCAGCATTACAGTAAAACCAATAGTAATTAATTACAAGTACTATGGAACGTTTCAACGATACGATTTAACATTCAATGTTGAAAATACCTAAACCCACACGTTTTTCATTATACATTCTACTGGTTATTGAATAGTTACAGCCCTACATTTGTGGGCATGTAATTCTGGAGAATTATAGATTGAAACGTTTATATTGACTACACAGTATACAATTTACATGATTTGATATTTTTTAATCTCTAAAAACTAATTGATGCGCAGGTTCATCCTGACAGTTTTCACATCTTGTCACCATATGACCGGAAATCAGGTTGATGGACACAACTATCTTCGTTTTTAAAAAGAAATCGTGAATGCGCCCTTGAATAATTTTAGTATAGCAATCTAAATGGGCCTAAATAGGTGCCCGGTTGGCAAAAATGCTTTAATCGAATGTGCACATGTGTATAGTAAAATGTTTTTGTTACCGTTTCTTTAACCGATGCGTATGTATGCATATAGATAAGTACGTTCTGCAAACATTACCTGTCGCAAAACTTGTTGGGGTGGCTACGTACATCTCAGCAGCTACATGGTCATTAATCCTTATAGATATAACGGGAATAACGTTATGCACCTACTTAGTTACTAGTTTTTAAACATCATTGATTTTACAACCAAAGCGCATGCATACGAGACGGAAAATATTAATCTTATGCAATTTGTTGTAAGACCTGCTAAATGCAATATTTCTAATATGATTCAGGTCATCCAGGATAAACTTACAACTTCATTAACTTATACTACCCTGTATTTTCCCAATAACTGCGCTACACTATTATAAGTACTAAATTGTTGCTCAGTGCCTCCTCCGGGCATGTCCGTACGGACATATTTAATAGCTCCACCAAAAGGTTACAAAATTTCATACAAAGTAATGTGAAAGTAATTTCTGAAAACATTTTACCTGAGATTGTAAAATGAACACATAATCATACTAAACACTTCCTCACTTATTTAAACGCTGATTGATCATAATTTAAGAAGATTATTTTAGAAAGAGTAATTTAAGATTTGTCTTACAATACGGCTAAGAAAATGCAAATCACTGATGAAGTCCACCATATTTGCATGTATGTTAAATAATTACTATTCTAGTACTTTTCTGATATTGAACCCTTAAATCGGTAGACTTTTCACTTTCTAATTGTTTACTGAAAAGCATTCGGGATATCTGTATCGGAAGTAGTCGTAAGAACTACACAACCACATCGGTAGTTACATAGAATTTCGATTAAATTCACCCGTCATTAATTGTTGTGCACTCGTGTTCTTTAGAAGCGTACGTGTTACCAACAGCGCCCATACCAAAACTTGTTCGAGTGGCTCCATGTGTCTCAGCAGCTATTTGGGCAGTCGCTATAAATATAACTGGAATTACATTATGCGCCTACTTTCGACCCGAGTCACCAAAATTTTTAACATCATTGATCTCGGAACCTGAGTCCATGCAAATTGGATGGAAAATATTATTCACATTTTTCAAATTTTACTTTCTCTGCGTGTTATGTCACTCTGGAGACTTCATTGGGCAGTGTATTTGTGGGCTGCTGTTCCCAATTTTGGAAATCGTTCCGGAACTGAGGTACAAACAATTTTTAAACGGAACACGACTAGATGTGTCATTTACAAAAATTTGTCGGGCTCAGTACTTTGTTGTTATTAATCGTAACAGTTCCCGGGATTGTAAGCTAACAGCAGACGAACTGCGAACACCTGAACAGATGATAAAGATCTACAAACACCTCAATCGCATCATATCCCTTTACAACCAATGCCTATCAACATTCTTGATGTCAATACAAGAACTCACCGTTTTTCTCGTCGTCGCTTCTTTTTCGGGGATGTTATTGGTCCATGGATTACTGTCAATTGTACTTGTTTTAGTAGGTTTGGACATGCTTTTGTCAGTTTTCACTATTGTTTATTTTTTAGCAGAATGCAACCATCGCTCTACTAATTTGTTGAAGCAATGGAAATACCAGGTACTAAGCGCCGATTGGGAGAATAGAGCATGGTTGAGAAGGACTATTCGAGCAACACCAAGCTTAAAGATTTATATGGGCAATTTGTTTTATTACGACAAATTTCTACAGCTCACCTTATTCAGAATTGTATTCGAGAGTGCCAATAATGTCACACTGACCACACGTTAGGCTTAGTTGGCCTTTCCATCATTTCCTGTCTTTGGTTTTAACAATTTATTTGTAGTAATATAAAAGGGTGTGCTTGTAAAGTGTCCCGCGTCTTTTGGAGATTGGTCACGGAAGTTCTAATTGTAAGAACCTGAAGATTTTTCCGGAGCATTTTACTTGTCCACTAAGTTAATATTTGTGGGCATATCGTCTCTGAAGAGGCAAAATGGTCTACGTGTGCATGCTTTTGCAAAGTACATAAGTTAAGTACATAAGGCGCATAAGTCAAACTCGGCAACATCGAAACTTATTCAGTTTACCTGTAGTTTAGCAAATCACTTTCCACATTTTTAAAAAGTTGTAAATATTTTCAAACTAAAATTTGCTAAAAAGGATCTTCATCAAAATGGTTGTTAAAACACAGATATTTTGTAGTGAATGTAGGGAACTATTATATCAAGGAGACGGGCCATCATTAATTTTTGCAACATTTGAATTTATTAGGAATGCATATAAAAGTGACTAATATTACAAACATTCGCTGAGATTTACTTTCCCGGCCATAAAACTACCTACCACCAACCTAATAAAGAAGCACTATAATACATATGTTATTTCCACCAAGCTATCTCCTACAACTAACCTACCACCAACCTACCACCCTACCAAACCAACATCCCCTACCAACATAAACTACAAACATACCCTACCACCGTACCCTTCCAACATACCTTACCACCGTACCCTTCCAACATACCCTACCACCGTACCCTACCAACATACCCCCATAACCTACCACCAACGGATCTAGGCTTGGTGGTTGGTTGGTGGTAGGATGGTGGTAGGTTGGTGGTAGGTATTTTTGTGGCCGGGAAAGTAAAACTCAGCCCAAACATTTGTAGACAAATTTATTTCACAAAATAAATTGTGTTTCCTTTCACTTGGTTGGGGTAATTTACTGAATTTCAGCTTTTTCACAAAAATTTTTATTTGACAATCAATTTGTGAGGTATCTAAGTGAAAAACAATTTTAATTTCCCACATATGTACCAGCATACGTTCTCTTCGTTATTAAATTCTTATTGCACTGCTTATGTGAGCCTGTTATCCTAGTCTGCACAACAATAAAAATTACATGTGCTTGCTGAAGCTCAAAATTTTCTTCAACTTTGATGTAATTAAATCGTCCGTTTTAAAATTTGACATGCCGTTCATTCTTCCAGTTCAGCGTAAACACTGTTCAACCAGAAATCAGATACATGGACATATGTTGTTTCGTTTCAACTCGCCTCTAAAAAGCAATTGTATATATGCACGTCTTTGCAGATTGATAGTATGTAGCAGTAGGATAATGCCGTAGTTATAGTGTTCGTGGTAGAATGTGTAACTGAGAATGATGTTGAGCTGGACGCTTCGTGTTTGATGTAAAACTCAACAAGGAAATTAAGATTTTATTTCTCTTAAAATTGGCAGAGTGACGGCAGGCAGGGGTCGGATTTTTGTAAATCTCCCTGGAAGATAATTTCTGAACTTCCCTGCTGACTATAATCTCCCTGCTGGTAGGTCCTCAACGATTTCAAAAATCCCTGCTGAAAAAAAGGACAACAATTTTGACAATCCCTGTTGACAAAAAAAATCCCTTACACGACGTTAAATCCCTGCCAAATTAGGCCAATCAAGCCGAAAATCCCTATTGCCTTAACAAATTTCCCTGAAACCCGTCAACAAATTTGAAAATCTCTGCCAAAACAAAGGTCAACGATTTTAAAAATCCCTGTTCGTAAAAATAAATCACTTCCCTTTGAGATTTTCCCTCCCAGAAATATTTTTTCCCTGGGAAGAATCTTCCCGTCTTCCTGCAAAAATCCGACCCCTGATGGCAGGAAGGAATTGGAAAGAATGCTTACCGATTCTGAAACTCCTTAGCCTTTTATAGCTGAGTTTCCTTCAATAATTTAATAAGCTGAAAACCTTGTATACAATGATACAGCAATAATTTAAGGTTATATACATAATCAAAGAAACGGAATGACCTTAATTAAAATATTTACAATATTTCAGGTTAGGGTGAGACAGGGAAAAGGTACCCATCAACGGGCCATTAAACCTGTCCTTCTTTATTATAAATAACTGGAATTAAAATATGCAAATTAAGTTACATTGAGCCAAGTTACTAACAATAAGTAGGCTCTTATTTTCATTAGTTAAGTACAAAATACAAGCAACTCAATCTAAATATTCTTGACTTGCAATGGGATATTCAGCTTCAAATGTATCTACAACGTAGAAGATTTGATGGTAATTATTTACGTAAATAAAATTCAATATATTCATTGATATTTCCCAAAAAAACATTAGGAGTACTTTGGAATCGCATAAAGTGGCATACAATATCTACACAAAGTGTTGCGGACAACACAATAAGCATCCTAATTTTATTCAAGCAAGCGTAAACATATAGGGGAGATAAATTTTAATGAAATGCAGAACGCTGTATGTGCAGCAAATATTTTGGTTGCTATTTCATTCAGTAGGTACAAATGCGCTGCAATCAGCCGCCATTCCAAATCAGTGTTTATAAATATAACGGGGATAACGCTATGCGCCTACTTTTGACTGGAGTCACAGAAGTTTTTAACATCATAGGTTTGGGAATCTGAGTCAATGCGAATTGGATAAAAAATATTATTCAAATTTTTTCAGTTCTGCTTTTTGTGTTTATTGTGTCATTCAGGAGATTACGAGAAATACCAGTTTCTAATTACCGGTATGGACGATATAGCTTGAGTTGAAAAGGTATTTTTTTAAGGCATGCTTACTATGTAAACATCCCCAAACCTCGATACAACATTTAATTGTAGATTGTTCCAAACTACAAAACTTAAGGGTCAAGCACAATTTAAGGCAAGAACATGAAACCTCAGAAAGAACTCTCGAAAATCTGTTGTGTAGCTCTAACCCAATTATACTAAGCAACCTTTATTATATGTGTCTGGACATCAGTGCTATAATTACAAAAAACCTCAAGAAATAACTGAAAAGGATACTGAAAAGAAGAAAAAATTGTGACAATATGTATATCAAATAATTATAGTAATCGCAAATTATTGTAAAATTATAAGTGTACTTTTGTGCATGAGCAGACTCAGAAACACAAAAAACATACATACATACATACAAAAGGTATTTTTGAGCAACACCAAGTTTGAAGATCGGATTGAATATGGGCGATTTGTTTTAAAATGATAAATTTGTACAACTATACGTATTCAAAATCATATCCGAAAGTGTCATTAATGTCAAAGTTAAACGGGCTTTACGTACATTACACAAACAATTACACGTTAGCTATAAAAGACATACACAATAAACATTAACAATAATGAATTGTATTTCGTTTCTCTTTACAATTAGCAAATTAAAATTGTAAGTTTGCATAATGTAATTCTAACATTGTAAGGCATTATAAAATTAACGATGCCTTTACGAATGCTTCAATTCAAAGGTTATGGTCCGAAAATAAATGTTTGCTTTGAAAAGAAAAAATCCAATCCAGTTTAATTGGAATATATTGAATTATTATTCGTTTTAATTTGAAAATCAAATTTTGGAATAAAATCTTTCAATAACTATCATCCCACGGATTTCGGAGCTCGAGTTGTGTATGTCATAGAAATACTCCTTAAAATATTCGTTTCGGTTAAACTGATATTTACCATCCATGGAGGTATTTTGATGAAATCTGGATAACTTTTGCTTTACAAGAGCCTCCTAACAAAAGCATCTCTAAATGGAGGAACATGTTACTTGTATAACCCAATATGATCGAAACGTTGAGAAACTCTTCTTAGGTATAAAGCAACCAGAGGTGGGATTTTTGCAAATCTCCCTAGAAGATCATTACTGAATTTTCCTACTGAGTCTTATGTTCCTTCAGTGATCCTTTGAAATCATTAATGATTTTAAAGATCTTTGGCAAACAAGGACAACCAATCTAAAAATCCCTGTTTGCTTTACAAACTTCCCTGAAACATGCCAACAGATTTGAAAATCCTTGTCAAAAAATGCAAACTAACTTTAAAATCCCTGTTCTAAAAACCAAACCCTTTGACTTTGAGATTTTCCCTGCCAGAAATAATTTTTCCGTCTTCCCACAAAAATCCGACACCTGAAACCACAAAATATACACATGAGTCTGTTTATTCCCTATGTGAATAAATAACATTTAGAAGCAACCTGGCTGTGTAAGCTGACGTCAGCCCTGTTACCTCAAATGCTGAATTGTGCGCATTTAGGAATATAATTTACTATAAAATATGGAAAAGAAATATTTAATAGTTTGTCCCTTCTTTATGGCAGCTTTTTATGAGGGGAGGTATTGTAGCACCCTGCAGGTTTTAATGTTTGAACTGGAAAATACTGTAGACATATAATTATATGTACATATGTACTTCCTGTGGGCGTTTGCAGCGACAGTACATTCGTATGCGGGAGTTATTAAGAAAAAAATCTTTATTGTCCTCGAGTAAATAAACTATGACAATCTTACATTTAGTTTTACATTGCATGTTAATTTTGCTGGGACGCAGCCCGATTAACCTAATTGGCTTAAACAATGGAGGAGAGAGAGAGAGTAATGTAACATGGAAGGAGGTTATATCCCATGACGCACTTACAATTAGGGTGCACCGTCTAGCAAAGACAGAGGCACACCTCTCCCGAAACATCGGTACCATCCATGCACATTTAAGTGAGCATTGGGTGCATACTAGCAGTCAAATTAATTAACATAAATAAGTACATAGTTAAGTCAATTACAGTTTCCCCAATATCAGTGAAACTTCGAACTAGCTTCATGATGAATTGTTTATACAAAGAGGTGAAATGCAAACTGACATTCTTATGTCCATTTTTCCGAAATTTGTTTCAGTTCATAATTACTTCAAAAGAAGGGTCATTATTGGGTAGAATTCTAAAGGTTAAAGGTCCTTGGAAAGCAGTGCAAGGTCAGAATATTTGCGATTTAAATGAATATTTTTTCAAATAATTGCGTATTGCAACAGCAAAACTATTTTAGGCTCAATTTATCTAAATGTTTTTATCCCAAGTCAATGTTGTTTATATTTTTTGGTACGCATATTTTTGTACCATAGTATTTTTCGGTCTCTGAAGCTATGTGGACAATGTTAAATTAGCATTATTATATAGTAATTATTAGTATATACAATAATTATAATAATATAATATTTTATATTATTATCATTGTTCAATCTTTATGAATATGAAAGGAATAACTTTCGACCGGAGTCACCAGAATTCTTAACATCTTTGATTTTGGAGCAGGAGTCCATGCGAATAGGATGGAAAATGTTATTCACATTTTTTCAGTTCTACTTTAAATGTTAATTGGGTCACAGGAGATTTCATTTTACACTCTATTTGTGGATTGAGTTGAAGAATTTTAGAGATCATCCCAGAAATGAGGTAGAAGAAATGTTTCAAACAAATATGCGTAGTTATTTGTTCGAATTTCCTAATAAGGTAAAGTTAGTTACAAATGCCGCCAGTCAGGACGATAGAGCTTGATTTGATAAATTCATACTACTCACCATAATCAAAATCATATTCGAAAGTATATATACAACTAATGTCACATTGACCACACGATAGGCTCGGGGTTTAGTTGGCCTTTCCATCATTTCTTCTCTTTGGTTTTACCAATTCATTTCTAGTAATCTAAAAGGGGGTGCTGTTCTAAAATAATTAAGCAAAATAACCGTAGGAGTTTTGAATCACTTAAGTTTACCTCATAGTTAATTTGTGCGTTCATAAAATAATTTATTTTCGCTTAAAATATTTGTATAGTGCTTTATCCCTTTGAATAAATAATACGATTTTGACACCGCCCTTATTACCGATGGTTAGATAACAAAACACATGTGATTTTTAAGCCTGATGTTTATAAGGACAGTTGGAATTCTATATAAGCATTTAATTTTGGCTATAGTTCCTTGCATTGAAAACAAAGTTTAGAATGTGTATAAATTACGCTCGAAATAATAGGTAGCCCACTTTATTTGTGTTTCAAAACGGCAAAGTTGTTATCGGAATATTTCCCTAGCTTAATACAGTACTGTATTCATGAGCAAAATTCTGTTCTCCAGGGAAAGGCCACATCCATAAAAATCTCATCTCCATGGAAATTTAATAGGATAACTCTGAAGAAGCAAAATTATAATTTTCTCACAAAAATTCCAAAATTGGATTCTAATTACTGATTGAGAAGGCTAATATTTATCAAATTCACAGTGCAGAAAATGAACTCTGAATAGGTTTAGGAAGGCAGTAATCAACGCATTTGTCTTGCAGACTTCAAGTAATAAACATAAATTGCCTGGAACACCCAATTTAACAATAATCTTATATAATATGGAGTGAGTATGTTCATTTGAATTTTCGTTCCAAATCTACGAGCCAATAAGAAAGCTGCGTCTAATTTAAAAATTAGTACAAAAAGTAAGAGCATATTGTTAAAAAAGAGCAAAAAATATAAAAACATCTGCTTAAATAAGTACAAAGAGTAAAAAAGCATGTTGTTAAAAAAGAGCAAAAAATATAAAAACATTTGCGTGAATAAGTACAAAAAATAAAAAAGCATATTGTAAAAAAGCACAAAAAATAAAAAAGCATCCTCTCTACTAAATTCAAAGAGTGGACAGTCTTCGTCTTTGTCTTGGTGTAATGCGGATTTGAAATTTTACGCGCGCTAAATGAATTATTAAAATTATTTTTTTAAAAAATTGAATAAATTATTAAAGAATTATACAGTACCAATGGCGGCGACATTGTCACGGACAGCCATTTACCACCAAGACGGCACACTCCTTCAAATTAAAGGAAAGAATTTTTTTTAATTAAAAGATGAATTATTAAAGCCGGATACAGTAGCAACGGCGGCGAAATTGTCACGGGTAGCCATTCAGTACCAAGACGGCCCACTCATTCAAATTAGTATTTCCAAACAAATTTAAAAAATAAACTATTGAAGCATTATACAGTAGCAAGGGCAGTGACATTGTCACGGTCAGCCGTCCCGGGGTCTTGCGACGTGAGACCTTTGGGCTTTCTTAATAATTACTATAATTTAACGTAAGCTTTGTTGTGAGGATGAAAAATTATCAAGGAAAAGTTTTGAAACAGTTGATATTTATGTATCGAAGCCAATGTTTTTACATGGTCAATTGTATGTTGCATTTTCGAAAAATCAAAAATAAAGATTAAGATCATTGTAAATGACACTGCAGAAAGGCGAAGGAACCTACACAAGTAATTGTGTATTTAAAGAAGTTGTGTAATAGATTATAGTCATACGAAATTGTATTTCAGAACCAAACATGATTATTTAAAACATATTCGATAAAAAAATCACTTCAGCAATACAATTTTAATACTACCGGATCAAGCAGTTATACTGTTGGCGTTGTTATTGGGAAATGGAGGTTATCTACCGACGTAGGTGGTGGCTTAATCCGCTCAAAGAGAATCTTTTATTCGCTAGGGTTTTAACAGGAAGGGCGGAAGGGGACACCATGTTTCTTTCCCAAGTTACACTAATTTCAAATGAGGGTGATACCCGTTTGTTTTATAGGAAAGTAGGCATTTGGTTATCAAAACCGTTTACTCATGGTCAGTTCTATGTAGAATTTTTTAGAGAGACTTCTCAATACAGTGTAAAAAGTATGTACATCTCGACAAAACTGAGGATCAGGGGGGACTACTGGGTGAATGGAATGGTATTTATAGAGTTAATTGTGTGGAGCCCGAAATATTATAAACTTTGCAGAGCTATATATAGAAGGAAAGGTAAAGTAAAAATTGTAGACACTAAGCATCAAAGCAAAATACTTGATGACAGAAATGAAACGTTTACAATAAATATTGTTTTAAGGAAGTTTTTAATCGTTAAATTTACTGATTTGTAAAAATGTATGCGGGACCAACTCCCAGTCGCGGTCTAGGGATCAAAGATGGGACATGCACAGGGTGTTAGTGTGAAGTTCCACAGTGCGATCAACCATGATTTTTTCAAGTTTTTATCGATTTTTAGCATTTTAATTGGCTTTTATTCCGCTATATATCCAGACTATTATCACGCAGGTTTTGACATGTTACAACAAACCAAGACGGCAAGCAAATCTCCCTGCGGAGCAGGGCTTTTACTAGTACGCATTATTAAGTGTCACTAATATTTTCAAATTGTATGGAGAGCTGCGTAAGACAAATTAGCAGACTTTTGTTTTTAAATTTTTAATCAAGGCATTTATGATTTTAAGATGTTCTTTTCCTGACAAACTTAGTCATTTATCTGCTTCGGATATATGCCAGTGCTCGGACTGGGTACAGAATCACATGACATTTTCCTTTGTCATTTAGGATGTCCTGTTCCCAATTGTATAAAAATCATTTATAAATTACTTTTAATAAGCACTGACGAAATTCAAATGCTACTACACCAAAACCGGAACAACATAGATGAAGTATGTTCTGCTCAAAAATTGGCTATGGAACAATTTGTCAGGTGTAAGAATAACCAATGGGAACGATTTATTTAATACAAAACTCTTCATAACCGAAAACTTGCTTTTCAACTTCGAGAACATCAAAACTGTTTGATCCTGTTTAAACATTTTTCTCAAAATTCTTAAAGCACAAGTCCATAGAAAATTGTAAGAGAATTTTCAAGGAGCTTCTTTGTAGGTCTCGATATTGAGAATTAAGGGCATTACTTAAAAGCAGGACGTAGGTTAGTGAAGCAAGAGGAAAGTGGGATGTTTCGATATTGCCATTTTTCATCAACGATCTCACGTATTTACAAAACAATATATTTGAACTCTGTATTTAGAACTTATTAGACGGACTAATTTGAGTTGAGTATCATTTTTTTAAATCAAATGTTGCATTTGAATTGTAATTAGTTCATGTGTATAAGTAGGACAGTGTGGCACAAAACAATTTCTTGAAAATATAATATTGGCATTTAGAAAACAAGATTTATTTTGTTGGGGTTGAACACAAGGCACATTCCAGAAAGAAGAATCTTCTGAAAAATGACACCGAATTTGAAAATCCTTGTTCAAAAAAACCCGTCTCCATTGATATTTTTACGCCAGAATGATTTTTTCCCTGCAAAGAATCTTCCAATCTTGCAAAGATCAACGCTTTCCAAAATTCATATTTACAAATTCAATATCAGCAGGTAGGTGAATAGGTAAGGTAAATTAAATTATGCTCATACTTCTGAGCTTAAACCTAGAAAGGCAGCTAAAATACTAATTATCACCAAAATTTTACTACGATAGAACAAATTTAATAAAATTCAATTTCTAAGCTTCAATACAAGGAAAAAATCCTTAATTGCAGTCGGCACGCCGATAGCTAAATGAGCGAATCGTTGTGGGGGTTAGTGCCGAAACCTTTGTTTCTACGCTATTTAACTTAGCGCAAAATGGATTTCATGTGCATATTCTGTGGAGCATTGCAGATGTGCAACAAGATTAAGCTTTTTTAATTTTCGAAAAATTTCGTAATTTTGACGACATTTATGGAAAACTTTATTCACATTTCATGTTTCACTGACACAAATTCCGGACCATCTGGACATTAACCCTATGAGTTTTACATTTTTTAGAAATTTCAAAACTTTATTTGCAAAACTTGACACAAAACTGTCTGCAAATATAAGCAAGCGACATCTGTTTTATCTTATGCTCACAATTCGTCAGTCACATAAGATGCCGTTTGCTTTTTGTTGCAGACAGTTTTGTTCGAAATTTTGAAAATGATGTTTCGATATTTCGTAAAAAAATCAAGGTGCTAGACACATCCGCATGGTGCAGACTTTGTGTAAGTGAAATATCAGCCCTTAATTACCCTAAAAAAAAATTAAGAAATTTCGGGAAATTGGGAAGGTTGAACATTCTCCAATCTGCACAGATTATGTTAGTAAAATATTTGAAACATTGTAGTAACCTTTGGGTGAATAAATTTCGAACATCGACAATTCCCTTACATTGCTTCGCTTATAAAAATTCTCACATGAAAAAACAGGTAAATGTCTACCCAATTATTTATATAGGATTTATGTGTAGGCGAACATTCATCCTATTTAGACTAGTAAGTAGTCACACCTATAAACCATTTTTTAAAAAATGAAATTGAGAAGAATTAATAATATTTAAACCACAAGATGGGAAAAAATATTTGCCCAATTTTTATATAAGGTAATTACGAAAAAATGATCCAACTATAGACAAATTGGTAGCAAACAGATCGCGGTAATTCGTAGGCTACGAGGTTTTCTGGTCTTGCGAAATAACCTTAACTCAGTTCTAAGCAGTGGAAATTACAAAGCTATTAGGCAATTTTTACAGTTGCAATTCCACGAATTCATTTACGAATTGAAGTTCATTTCCAAACCTCTTGTTAAACAAAACAAGTTAGCCAATCGCTCAGCTGCAGTGAAGGGAAACACTTACCAGAATCGTTTAACTTATAATTTGTTGCTCACCTTTAAACCATTACTACACTGACTCAGTCATTGTTCTGATAAGTTATTTCGAGTTCTGCAGAACTTGCTTCATAGGTTTGTTATCTCCGTAAAATGGAATTTAAAACAGATATATTCAGTACAACAACGTTTCAGCTAGTGGATGTGCGTCTCAAAAGCTAATATTAACAACTACTTTTTGAAACGTTTTGAACCTCAGTTTAAAATTGCCACCAAAGTTTCCAGACTTGAATTCAAGGCATCCACGTTAGTACCTACACTATACGTACTGACACAGTCCGTAATTCTCTCCATGTGTATTTAAAAAGTTGTAACAAACTGTGTATGATTAAAATAGTCAATTTTCGTATTTGAAATGCAGCAGATTCAACACAACTATGTAAAACAGCGTCTTGAAAGTGGTTACTCTCAATAGGTAAAGTGACTGCCAATCAGTCACCCGTAATCAAAAAAACTTGAAATATTTATTAAGCCTTGAAAAAGACCAATTTTAACAAAATCCTGGGAGATATATTGATTTCTAAACAGTGCAAACCTAAACGATTGATATGAAAGACACGATGCACGACCGAAGCCGAACGCCCTGCCATGACAAGAGTTCTAAACCAATACAAGCAAATCATACATATCAACATCATTTCAAGGAGAGGAAGTTAGCATCGAATGCTATTGTCTCGTCAATGAATAGAGGAATAAAGTTCGCAAGATATTTCCAAGGCCACCCGTTTACCTGGAACAATGAGACTGGTCGCGTTGAAATGATCACGTTTGGCTGGCGATACGTTTGGTATTGCTTCAACGCTCTATATGGTCTGGCGTACGTTTGCTTTGTGGTTGTTAGATTTGCGCAAATTAGCATTTTCACTGGGGCGTCTGTTGCCACTCGACTGTATATGCTATTTGTTACTTCGTTTTACCTGATGTTCCCTATAGAGCAGTTCGTGTTGGTTTCTAAAGCTGCTGAATTCTGCACCTACAGGAATAAAGTCACTGAATTTCTGAAATGTTTTGAAGGTAACACGAAAATACAATCCCTGAGGGTGTTCCGCACGAAACCCATTGTTTATACATATAATAAATCCTGTTTATGCTACACTTTGTAAATAAGTTCGCATAAAGTAAGTAGTGTTTCTCAGGAGATTTCAATCATATTGCGAAAAGATGGAACGTTTCAACAATACGATTTAACATTTAATGTTGACAATGCCTAAACCCACACGTTTTTCATTATACAATCTACTGGTTATTGAATAGTTACATGCCAGCAACTGCAGGGAATTATAGATTGGACCTGTCCCAAAACCTGTTGGAGTGGCTTCGTACAACTCAGCAGCTGCATGGACAGTAATCGTTATAGATATAATGGGTCTAACGTCATGCGCCTACTTAGTCACTAGTTTTTTAACATCATTATTTCAGAACCAAAGTCCATGCATACGAGAAGGAAACTAATATGCCTACGCAACTTGGTGTAAGCCCTGTGCGTTGCAATATTTCTAATATGATTCAGGTCATGTAGGATAAACTTATAACTTCATTAACTTTTGCTACCCTGTATTTTTCCAGTTTAACTGCGCTACACAAATATAACTACTAAATTCTTGCTCAGTGTATCCTTCGGGCATGTCCACACGGACATATTAAATAGCTCACCACAAGGTTATAAAATTTCACACAAAGCAGAGTGAAAGCAAGTACTGAAAACATTTTACTCACTTATTTGAACGCTGATTGACCATAATTGAAGAAGATTATTTTAGAAAGAATAATTTTAGATTTGTCTTACAATCTGGCTAAGTAAATGCAAATTATTAATGTAGTCCAATATATATGCATGTATGTTAAATGATTACTATCTGTACTCTTGTACGTTTCTGAGATTGAACCAGATGCCCTTAAATTGGTAGAATTCTCGCTTTCTAATTGTTTACTGAAAAACCTTCGAGATGTCTGTATCGGAAGTAGTCGTAAGAACCGCACAACCTCATCGGTAGCTACAGAGAATTTCGATTTAATTTGCCCTTGTAAAAGAATTCCAAGAGCTATTGCAGAAGAATTGTAGCCGTAGGGGACGCATGTCAAAGAGACTTCGTCTAGAGATTTATTGTAAATGTACATAAGTATCTACATGAAGTATCTACATCTACTAAGTCATTAATTGTTGTGCACTCTGGTTCTTTAGAAGCGTACATGTTACCAACAGTGGCCATACCAAAACTTGTTACAATGGCTCCATATGTCTCAGCAGCATTATTGGCAATACTTGCTATAGATATAACTGGAATAACATTATGCGCCTACTTTCGACCGGAGTCTCCAGAACTTTTAACATCATTGGTCTCGGAACCTGAGTCTATGCAAATTGGCTGGAAAATAATATTCACATTTTTCCAATTCTACTTCACCTGCTTGTTGGGTCACTCTGCAGACTTCTTTGGGCAGTCTATATGCGGGTTGCTGTTCCCAATTTTGGAAATCATTCCGGAACTGAGGTAGACACAATTTTCAAACCGAACACAACTTGCCATCTACAAATATTATCGGACTTAGTTTTTTGTTGTTATTAATCGTAACAGTTCCCGGGATTGTAAGCTAACAGCAGACAAACTGCGAACACCTGAGCAGATGATAAAGATCTACAGACAGCTCAATCGCATCATATCCCTTTACAACCAATGCCTATCACCGTTCTTGATGACAGTACAAGGACTCACCGTTCTTGTCGTCGTCGCATCTTTTTCGGGGATGTTACTTGTCAATGGATTACTGTCAGTTGTTCTGTGTTTAGTAGGTGTGGGCGTGCTTTTATCGGTTTTCGTTGTAGATTATTTTTTAGCAGAGTGCAACCATCGCTCTACGAATTTGTTGAAGCAATTGAAATACCAGGTACTAAGCGCCGATTGGGAGAATAGAGCTTGGTTGAGAAGGACTATTCGAGCAACACCAAGTTTAAAGATTTATATGGGAAATTTTTTTTACTACGACAAATTTCTACAGCTCACCTTATTCAGAATTGTATTTGAGAGTGCCATTAATGTCACACTGACCACACGTTAGGCTCGGGGCTTAGTTATCCTTTCCATCATTTCCTGTCTTTGGTTTTAACAATTTATTTGTAGTAATATAATAGGGTGTGCTTGTATAGTGTCCCGCGTCTTTTGGAGATTGGTCACGGAAGTTCTAAGAACCTGAAGATTTTTCTGAAACATTTTAGTTTGCCACTATATTAATACTTGTGGTATATCGTCGCTGAAGAAGCAAAATCGTCTACGTGTGCATGTGTTTTGTACAGTACTTAGACGATTTTGCCTCTTGAGCGACGATATGCGAGTTAAGCTCGGCAACATTAAAAATATTCAGTTACTCTGTGATTTAGCAAATCACTTTCCAGATTTTTAAAAGTTTAAATACGTTTTCAAGCTAAATTTTCCTACAAAGGAACTTCTTCAAAATGTTCGTTAAAACAAACATATTTTGTAGTGAATATATGGAAACAATATATCAAGGAGACGTGCCAACATTAATTTAACAACGAAACATTATCTGGAAATATTAGTTTAACATTTAAATTTATTAATGCATACAATGTACCTAATATGACTAGTAATACAAACATTTGTAGACAAGTTTAATTCACAAAAGAAATTGTGTTTCCTTTCACTCGGTTGTTGTAATTTACTGAATTTAAGCGTTTTCTCAATCACTTTTATTTGACAAATAATTTGTGAGGTATTTAAGTGAAAAACAAATTCAATTTCCAACATACCAGCATACGTTCCCTTCGTTATTGAATTTTTATTGCACTGCTTAAGTGAGGATGTTATCCTAATCTGCACAGCAATAAAAATTACATGTGCTTGCTGAAGCTCAAAATTTTCTTCAACTTTGATGTAATTAAATCGTTCGTTTTAAAATTTGACATGCCGTTCATTCTGCCAGTTCCGCGTAAACACTATTCAACCAGAAATAAGATACATGGGCATATGCAATTCCGTATCAACTCGCATCTAAAAAGGAATTGTAAATATGTACGTACGTCTTTGCAGATTAATAGTAGCAGTAGAATGTGGCCGCAGTTTTAGGGCAGATATATTTTAATGAAATGCAGAAAACTGTATGTACAGTAAACATTATGGTTTCTATTTCATTCAGTAGATACATATATGCTGCAATCAGCCCCCATTCTAAATCAGTCTTTACAAATATAACGTGGATAACGTTATCCACCTACTGTCGACCGGAATCACCGGTTTTTAGCATCATTGGTTTTGAAACCGGAGTCCTTTCAAATTCGTATTTTTTCAATTCTACTTTCTGTGTTTAATGGGCCATTCCTTAGATTACGAGAAACACCAGGTTCAAAGCACCGGTCTGGAGGATAGAGCATGAGCTGAAAAGGGGTTTTCGAGCAATAAGTTCGAAGATTTGTATAGACAATATGTTTTGCAACGACAAAATTCTTACAGAGAACTTTATTCAAAATCATATTCAAAAATGCCACTAATATCAAAGTAAACTGGACCTTACGTACATAAAGCAATTTGCACAATACGTGTTAACAATAATGCATTTTTTCGTTTTATTGTAACTAGCAATTTAAAATTGTCAGTTTTAATATCGTAATTCGTGGTCTGAAATTCAATGTTTTCGAATTCTTTGAAAAGAAAAAAATCGAAAGAACTCAATTAGAATGTATTGAATTTTTATTCGCTTTAATTTGAAAAAATCAAATTCTTGAATCAAACCTTTCTATAATTATCACCCCAAAAAATTTGGAGCTCCAGTTTTGTCTAACATAGAAATAATAATCGTTTCAAGTAAATCAATATTGGTCCTCTAGAAGCGGAATGAGGTTGCTACAGGACTGTCGAGAGGTGAGGTTGTGCTCATCTGAGCTCCCTTATCTTTTGGCAGATCTGCATAAAAACTTTGAGACACATAATTCTTTTTTTTTTTGTCTCCACCACCCGAGTCTCTCTGCTTGGAGAGTTGTGATCCCTGCTGTCAAGTGTCTACCGGGCGAGCGTCTTGCACCATAACGCTACCTTGTGCTGTTAGTGATTTGTCACCACCGAATCAGCACTTGATTCCCGGGTAGTTTGCACCCATAGGCTTTTGTGACATTTTGATTTAGCAGTGATTACCACGAATCCACGTCATTGCCTTGAGGTATTGACTTGGGGGTGAGTGTCCCAATATCTGGCACATTCCTCAGGTTCTGCATAAAGTGCAGAGGCTCACCTGCATTTTACTCTTGGTAGAATAGCAGCCGGAGCCCCTGAAATAACTTGAGTAGATTGCATATCTTAGTGAAGCAGTTGCCCAAATAGCAACTTAGGGATACGAAATCGGATAAGCAAATTCAGGAAAGTGGACATCCCATGCTCACTCTTCCAATGCTATTCGTAAATTAACATGTTCGACAGGGTAATCTGCAATGGGCCCACTGATGGCCTGAGCAGTGTCCCATAACTTTGGTTGTGGGACCCCCTAAAATACATACATACATAGAAGCGGAATTTGACAACATCTGGATTGTTTTTTCTTTATAAGATTCACCTGGCAGAGGCATACACCAATGGAGGAACATATTACTTGTATAACGCGATATTTTCAAATAGTTGAGATGCTCTTGTTAGATATACAGTAACCAGAGGTCGGATTTTTGCTAACCTTCTTGGAAGACCGTTTCTAAATTTCCCTGCTGAATCATATGTCCCTATGGGGATCTTTTGAAATCCTCAATGATTTCAAAGATTCCCACGAAGTAAGGTCAACCAATCTAAAAATCCCTGTTAGATTTACAAGTGTCTCTGAACCACGCCAACAGATTTGAAAACCATTTCCAATGATGCCAACGAACTTTAAAATCCCTATTCGCAATACAAAACCCTTCCCTTTGAGATTTTTCAAGCCAAAAATATTTTCCGCCGGAAGAACCTTCCCGTTATCCCACAAAAATCAGAACCATAAAGACAAAATACACACGTGAAAGTCAGTTTATTCCCTACCCGAATAAACGAAAATATCTTAAGATAATGTATGTAACACGGCAAAGGAAACCAATAGGCTTTTAAAGAAAATTATAAATTAGTTTTTAAGGAGCAGACACAGCAAAATGATTTCGTTATTTCTGGGTAAAAGAATTCTTTACATGGATTGTGGACATATTATTTTAGTGAAATGCATCATTGACTGCAAGTATAGTAATGTTCTTGAAAACTATACTTTTAAAGACATTTGGGACGAAGAGTCTCATGAATATTCAATTTACTTTACAAAACATGTATTGTTTCGGATGTACGAGACATACAAATTCACCATTGTTGTGCATTGTATTTGTAAATAATTGCTGTGTATAAGTAGGATGGTGTAGCACAAAACGATTTCCTGAAATTATGATGTTGGCAATTAAAAAAATTAGTTTATTTTGTTGCGGTTGGACACAAGACATCTTCCAAGGGTAAAATAGTAGTTAGCTTTGAATACGTAAAGTTATGGACGTGTCGTCGGATGTGAAAGTTGGGGTACGTGGGTCGGATTGGAAATTTGCCCTTTTCCTATCCTTTAACATGGGTGTGTGTGTTAAAGGATAGGAAGAAGGATGCTTGAGCTTGGCCCGAACGCTGGAAAAACAGGAGGTAGTACAATAAATTTGTGCTGCTTCCTCCAGCGTTCGGGTCCTTTAAGGGCGGAGATGCAGTAAATCACTGCAAAGGGTCGTAGCGTTGAGTACTCTGCAGGGATGACATTTATTGCACAGAAGTGCAGCTGCATGAGTACTCAACGACAAATTTTTAATTAAGCATGAACTTTTGAGTGTGGGAAAGATGCAACGGATAATTTTATGAAAATCACTTGGGGAGAGGAAAATTTCTTATGTGAATGATATGTATAAATTTAGTTTAACTATGTGATTGGAGTGGAGCGGGTCCAGAAAATATTTAGATTGTTGTGAAAAAATATTGTAGTTGTTTGAAAACATATTAATTGCTCAGATATCTGGTGATATTTATATGTGAACTTGGTTACTGTGAGCAGATTAAAAATCTGAGTTTAAGTAAGCTAGCGAACTTGAAAGAAATAACTTAGGTAAAAAAACTGAGGTAAAACACTGAGTCTGAAAACTGCAATATTAAAGTTCTTTTCGGAAAGAGAAACAAAGAACATTTGTTTATTTACTTCGGTGTGAAGAGAGTAAAATCTGGGGCCAAAAAAAACTTCCGAACTTGAAAGAACTGTAGGACAATTAACAAACTTGAAAGAAAGAACTTAAGGAAAAGACTGAATTCGAAAACTGCAATATTTAAGTTCTTTTCGGAAAGACAATATTAGCCTATAGTTTATTTACTTAGATGTGCGGTGGTATTTATATATGTGTTCGGTTATTGTGAACAGAGGAAAATCTGCGGCCCAAAAAAACTTCTGAACTCGAAAGAACATTGGGAAAATTAACGAACTTGAAAGAAAGAACTTAAGGAAATTACTGAATTTGAAAAGTGCAATTAAAGTTCTTTTTGGAGACAATAATGAACTTTAGTTTATTTACTTAGATGTCCTGTGGTATACATGTGTTTGGTTATTGTGAGCAGAGTAAAATCGGGGTAAAAAAACTTTCCAACTTGAAAAGAACGGAGGAAAAATTGTGACTTCAGTGAAAATAAAATCCTGCTCAGGGAGATAAAATATGGGATCCTATTCAAAGGTTTGGCATTGTAGTATTTATTTTTAGCACGAAAATGTGCATTTATTTTTTAGCACGAAAATGTGCACTTTAATTTTTAGCACGAAAATGTGTCTTGAACAATAATGACCGAGTAAATAGAAGTAGTCTCTGTTGAGAATTTTCAATTTTGAGAAGTTGCAATACTTTAGCAGCGGTGACGGGAGAGAGATTGGCAGGATTTCAAGCTGCAGCTTGTACACATGGATCTAATGGCTTACTTATAAACCTTTTGTAATTCGGTCTATGTGTAAGTAATTTACAAATGTAGATATTGCATAACAAAATGTAGACATGGAACTGCTTTCCTCGGACTTTCGCAAATAGCAATTGTCTCCAAAATTTTCTAAGCATAGGTTCAATAGAAGTAAAAGCTTTATACACTTTTTATGCATTTTCATTTGTTCATGTAAACCGGAGGGAAATAATATCTGCATTTGTGAGAATGTTTTTGAAACCCTGAAGTTGCTCCCTACTCATTTCAAAAACAATTGGAATAAATGCTTCCCAAACACAAACAAAGCATAGATTTATGAAAAAACAGACTGATGCTTTTGTATTTTAGAGAGGTATCTTAATTGTATCTTCAGTGTGTTTAAATATTTAGAAATTTACATTTTTCAAGTTGGTACACTATAGTGCTGGAATAGCGGAGCATAGGTATGTATTTACAACTACTGTCATTAGGCGATCGTTTAAATAAGAATTAACTTCCAGCACAAAAATTTCTTATGTGATGGGGACACACATGTATATGCTCTGATGAATCCGGGTTTGGGTTTGGTTTATTAGTTTTTATTATTCATTGCCATGTAGAAAGGCTCGAATTTTAGTTTTAGTGTTTTGATCCTTCCACTTAGCTCTGACGAGTGCGATAAATTACAGACTCGAGAAACATTAGGCCACGCTAGTTGCATAAAAATGCATATTCAAAACAGCAATTTCAGTTCATCTGTTTGTTTTTCTCATGCCAATACTTTGGTAACGATACGTGTATTGCTATACCAGGGGGATGCTGGTTAAGCCCTCGGTACGTACTAAAATGGATACAGAGGTTTTAAGGTAGTGAAAACCTCACTTGCCATTTTCAATGAGAAAGGAATCACATTTTAAAGACGGGAATTTCCATCTTGGGTGAAATTTGAGATCACAAAATTGAAGCGTTCTAGCTGAGGGAATAAGAACGAACAAGTTTCTTACATTTCACTCCCTCAAATAATTTCATCAGTGGATCAATTTACCTGTACGGTGTACTTAAACCAGCTCAAGCCGGCAATAACAAACTTGTCCTCTTTTGGGGAGCCCGCTGTCAATAGTCTGCTATGTAAAGGAGGCTTCAAGAAATTTTTAGTATCATCTAGATGAAATTATCCGGAACTTTTTCAAATGACCTCATATCAATACAGAAAAGTTTCACTAAACAAAAATATATTTATTTTCAGATATGTACTCCGGCTTTGTGTTAAGAAAATAACACATTGAGATTCTAGACTATGTCCTGTTTATTAGGGTCTATTTCCAATGTACTCATTTTAGTCTCCATAAAACCGATATGGATGCGTGGAGCCGTAAACAAGCTCCAGAATGTTGTCTGCAGTAATTAAATTAATACTGGTGACCAAGCATTGGGCCAAATTATTTTCTTACCCAGGTGTTGTTTAGCCGTACATTAATCCGAATACTGGCTATTTATATATCTGAGTTTGTATGTTCCATTACTTCTTCCCATTATGGGGTACTTTGAGGAAGGCCCGCAAAATGGTCATGTTTTATGTTATAATCTTATAACGTTTGAGCTGATCTACTATCGTAGTGATTTTACTTGACCAGCGTGTAGCCGGTAAGGAGTAGATGCTGTTGCTGTGTAATTTTAGTAAGATTACCTAAACACCTCAAAAGTAATGCTAATCTGAAGTCATGGAATGACCGTAAATTACTCATTTTCTCATCATTTGCATATAACGTTTGAACCAATCTACTGTCGTTAAGGTTTGTCATTACCAGCGAGTAGCCGGTAAGGAGTAGATGCTGTTGCTATGTAATTTTAGTAAGATTGCCTAAACACCTCAAAAGGTATGCTAATCTGAAGTCATGGAATGACCGTAAATTAGTCATTTTCTCATCATTTGCTGATAACTTTGGAACCAATCTACTATCGTTTAGGTTTGTCATTATCAGCGTGTAGCCGGTATTGAGTAGATGACGTTGTGATTTAAAATTGGCGAATTTGGGCGAATAGCCTAAACGTTATGCTAATTTGAAGACTGTTTACATGACTATTGCTCGTAATGTATAATTAGGACTGTGCCAGTACGGTTTTTAGCAAACTATTATTCTACTTGATTTTGCTTTTGTCAATACCTGAACCTCAGCTATTTTATTCCTTATATTAGATCTGTCATTGTTAATATTAATTACATTCTTGACGTAATTAAATACTAATTCGCTTAGAATTTGCAGGGAGAAAATCTGGCTTACCATCTATTGCTTTATTCCTATTGTTACCATCTGCCCAGAAGCATAACCAAAAATCAAATTCACTTAGGCTACTAGTAATATAACCAATACGTCCGCAAATTTAGGTGTTGCGAACTTTCGGATTTTATCGATCCATTTATTAATTATTACAGTAAGCATCGAGATGTCTTAAACATAGCGATTGCAGTATGTTGTAGCAATGAGTAGTTTTAGACTTCATAATGATTGTCTATCAGAGAAAATTGAATTATCGTAGTTCATAGAAGGTTCATCTCTCAGAGAATACATCTACAAGTATCCATGCATGATATGCAAAAACAAAAGTTAGGTACGGCTTCTAGTCATTAGCCCATTTTGTTGACGTGTTTTTTCTATGCGTCTTGTTATGGCAAAGGTTGCCCCAACTTGGATGTAAAAATATAAAATTCTGTCCTAGTGCATGAATTAGAAACAAAGATTGTTAAATCATATTAATACGCGAATTCGCAATCACTGGCCATGAATAGAAAAATATATAGAACAAAGTGTCCAAGTATAAAAATGCATACAAAATTCCATACGATCATGAGAATGTACGAACAAAGTACGAACATGAGATATTATGACTAATATTGGTATTATTATTTGTTTTACTGGTAATAAATTAAATATGATAATTTGATTTCCTGAATAAAATACATGCACAAAGAATGTGTAAAAGGAGCACAGTCACGAAAATGTGAACACAAAGTGCAAACTTTGGTTCAAATTACTGTATATTATAAATAAGTCTTGTATTCAGTCTTACGGTTAGCACATACGTATTCATAGTAGTGCACAATTGCTTAAGCTTTTACTTCTCTAAGGAGAGGTAGGTCCAACAGTCGAATCCGCGTTTTCGCGAATTAGAACTTCCAAAGATCCTCTGATAAGAGGATTCGTGTTTTCCGGAAGTAGATGAAGTTGAGTTGGAAGCTGCGGATGTACAGTTTGACCAGCTCCTTCATCGCAGTCTTCAGATGACACAACTTCGTAATACTTCCGCGGGTCAAAGTCATCATCATCAACCTCTTGCTTTTGATTCATTACGGAAGAGCCAGCCCCAGCTTGGTCACTCATTAAATTCATGAAATTAACCTCACTACGAATATCGTGGTAGTCAGTGGTTTGAAATACCATATCCTGGGGAATTTCTCCAGTGATCGGGTTGACTATTGGTGTAATGATGTCACCTGCAGCCACTGGCATTAACCCTTCAGTCTCGGACTCCAAGCCAAGCAGATCATTGAGTATCTGATCAAAAGTTGGAGAATTCGGAGGAGCCCAGATTGCTGCTGATGTTCCCGGAATTGGGTGATTCGAGTCTAAATAAACACGGGTCCTTTCTAGTAGGAGTTGCGGGGATGCATGAAAATTTAACTAAATAGTAACTACTCACCCGCACTGCTCAAGGAAAGTCCCGGGGAATCAATATCGTACCCATCGACGTTCAATGTCATGCTAGCTTTCTTGACCTCCAGTCTTTGACGAATTTCAGCTGGAAGAGTTGATGGTGGCTCAACTTTTATAATCCCATTGGGAATTAGCAATCCCACGTCGGGTTCCACTGAGAGCATTACAATCTAGTTGTACTAAATAATATTACCTTAGAACTGTAGCAACTGTATCAATTTATTGGCACAAAAATATACTTACAAAATATGGTGCTCGTTGGCAGGCCATACTCATCCAGTCTAACCAGCAGTGGGCCGTTCGTTCCCTCGCAGCTTTGCATTATAGGATCACTCGAAGTCACTGTTAATATTACAAAATTGATATGTTTTATAACAACTCCTACCTTCAAGCAAAGTGAATAACCAGTCTTAAATAATAATTAAACATTTCTTACTCCGAAGTGTTGTATACCAATCAAAATTGGATTTGCCAATTCGGTGCCTGGGAACTGTGTCCCAGAATGTTCTGATACTTGCTTTGCATTTTTGCACGGGGCAATGGAACTTGTAGAGCTCTTTAGACTCCATCCCGCCTTCCTCCAGGTAGCCCTCCTGGAACTTAAGCAGCAGACACCGGAAATGAAATGCTTGTACTCTCTGGTTCACACCCTGAGATTTCTTGTGTTGCACGTAATGGAAACTTCCCCAGACGTTTTTCCCAAACATATGAAAATCGTCCAACAATGTCACAGTAGCTCCTAATTGCTGCAGATATGTTGGAGTCTTAAAAGGAACTATAATTTTCTTTTCGATCTTGTAGCCTGATGGCATATCAACTTGACGCTCGCAAATCTTGCAGTACATTTTCGAGTTTGAGAAACATATTAGTCTTTTCAGGATGAAAGTATGAAAGGAACACATTTTCGTGCTAAAAATAAATACTACAATGCCAAACCTTTGAATAGGATCCCATATTTTATCTCCCTGAGCAGGATTTTATTTTCACTGAAGTCACAATTTTTCCTCCGTTCTTTTCAAGTTGGAAAGTTTTTTTACCCCGATTTTACTCTGCTCACAATAACCAAACACATGTATACCACAGGACATCTAAGTAAATAAACTAAAGTTCATTATTGTCTCCAAAAAGAACTTTAATTGCACTTTTCAAATTCAGTAATTTCCTTAAGTTCTTTCTTTCAAGTTCGTTAATTTTCCCAATGTTCTTTCAAGTTCAGAAGTTTTTTTGGGCCGCAGATTTTCCTCTGTTCACAATAACCGAACACATATATAAATACCACCGCACATCTAAGTAAATAAACTATAGGCTAATATTGTCTTTCCGAAAAGAACTTAAATATTGCAGTTTTCGAATTCAGTCTTTTCCTTAAGTTCTTTCTTTCAAGTTTGTTAATTGTCCTACAGTTCTTTCAAGTTCGGAAGTTTTTTTTGGCCCCAGATTTTACTCTCTTCACAATAACCAAACACATATATAAATACCACCGGACACCGAAGTAAATAAACAAATGTTCTTTGTTTCTCTTTCCGAAAAGAACTTTAATATTGCAGTTTTCAGACTCAGTGTTTTACCTCAGTTTTTTTACCTAAGTTATTTCTTTCAAGTTCGCTAGCTTACTTAAACTCAGATTTTTAATCTGCTCACAGTAACCAAGTTCACATATAAATATCACCAGATATCTGAGCAATTAATATGTTTTCAAACAACTACAATATTTTTTCACAACAATCTAAATATTTTCTGGACCCGCTCCACTCCAATCACAAAGTTAAACTAAATTTATACATATCATTCACATAAGAAATTTTCCTCTCCCCAAGTGATTTTCATAAAATTATCCGTTGCTTCTTTCCCACACTCAAAAGTTTATGCTTAATTAAAAATTTGTCGTTGAGTACTCATGCAGCTGCACTTCTGTGCAATAAATGTCATCCCTGCAGAGTACTCAACGCTACGACCCTTTGCAGTGATTTACTGCATCTCCGCCCTTAAAGGACCCGAACGCTGGAGGAAGCAGCACAAATTTATTGTACTACCTCCTGTTTTTCCAGCGTTCGGGCCAAGCTCAAGCATCCTTCTTCCTATCCTTTAACACACACACCCATGTTAAAGGATAGGAAAAGGGCAAATTTCCAATCCGACCCACGTACCCCAACTTTCACATCCGACGACACGTCCATAACTTTACGTATTCAAAGCTAACTACTTCAAATCTTTGTAAATCTTTCTCAAAGATCGTTTTTAAATTTCCTTTCTGAATTTTACGTCTCTTCAGGGAAGTCATCAACGATTTCAAAAATCCGTGCTACTATAAAACAAATCATCAGTTTTCGAAATCCTTGATGGCAAGCAGAATTTCCGTATAACATATCAAGACCCTGCGGAAAAATGACAACGAATTTGAAAATCCCTTTCACAAAAACACCCCTCATCCATTGTGATTTGTGGTGTTCATGCCAGAATGATTTTTTTCCTGGAAAGAATCTTCCCGCCTTACAAAGATCAACGCTTTTCAAGATCCATATTTACAAATTCAATTCCAACAGGTAACTGAATAGGTAAAGTAAACTAGATTATATTCATACTGAGCGTAAACGTAGAAATTCAGCTAAAATACTAATTATCACCAAGTTTTTACTATGATAGAGCAAATTTTATAAAATTCAATTTTTAAACTTCAATATAAGGAAAAAATCCTTAATTGCAGTCCGCAAACTAAATGAGTGAATCGTTGTGGGGTTTAGTGCCGAAACATTTCCTTCTACACTATTTCACTTAGCGCAAAATGGATTTCACCAGCATATTCTGTGGAGCTTTGCAAATGTGCACTAAGGTTAAACCTTTTCAATCGTCGAAAAATTTCGAAATTTGTACGAAATTTATGGATAACGTCATTCACATATAATCATGTTTCACTGACACCAAGTCCATACCTTCTAGACATGCAGAGCACTACGAGTTTTCAAATTTTTCGAAATTTCAAAACTTTATTTGTTAAACTTGACACAAAACAGTTTTGTGTTCGAAATTTCGGAAATGATGTTTCGATATTTCGTGAAAAACAAACATTCAAGGTACTAGACACATCCACACGAAGCAGACTTTGTGTAAGTGAAATATCAGCCCTTAATTACCCTATCAAAAAAAATTAGAAATTTCGGAAAATTGGGAAGGTTGAATCTTATTGCACATCTCCAATCTGCACAGACTCTGTTTGTGAAATATTTGAAATATTGTAGCAGCCTTTGCGTAAACAAGTTTCGAACATCGACAATTCCATTACGTTGCTTCGCGTATAAAAATTCTCACATCAAAAAACAGGAAAATGTTTACCTAATTATTTATATAGGATTTATGTGTAGGCGAACATTCATCCTATTTAGACTAGTAAGTAGTCAAAACTGTTCCTTTTTGCAAAAAATGAAATTGAGATTAATTGTTAATGGATTAAGGATTATTGAATTAATAATATTGAAACCACAAGACGGGTTTACAAAACTGGGGAATTTATAATTACTACAAAACATAAAAATTACATGTTTTGAATTCATCAAATTGTTCCCCAAAAAATTGGATGAGCAGGTTCATCCTTTCAGTTTTCACAATTTTGCGCCATACAAACGAAGAATAGGTTGATAGACATATGTAACTTCGTTTCCAATAACACATCGTGTACGCGTCCTTGAAAATTTTTAGTTGCAACAGTAAGGGGCTAAAGTAACTCTGCCCAAATGGCAGAAATTTTTTAATCGAATTTAATTCATTGTATATTTGTACAGTTTAACTATTGTTGTTACCAATTCTTTCATCAGAACGTATACATGTATATAGATATACATACGTACGTTCTGCAAACATTACCTGTCCCGAAAGTTGTTTGAGTGGTTCCGTATTTCTAAGCAGCTATATGGACATTAATTTTTGTAAATATAACCGGAATAACGTTATGCTCCTACTTATAGTCATTAGTTTTTTAACGTCATTGATTGTAGAACCGGAGCCAATGCACACGGGATGGAAAATATTATTAATTTGAAATTTGATATAAGTCCTGTGCGTTGCAATATTTGCAATAAGATTCAGGTCATTCAGCGTAAAATAACAACTTCATAAACTTACGCTGCTCTGTATTTTTTCCAATACTGTATAACTACCAAATCCTTGCTTGGTGTCTACTGCGGGTATGCCCACACGGACATCTTACATTCTGGATAAGAAAATGCAAATTATTAAAAATTAAATAATTACTAGTGTACTTTTCTGAGATTAACCCGATGCCCTTAAATCAGTTGACTTCTCGATATCTAATTGTTTACTGAAAAGCATAACCGTAAGAGCCACACAGCCACATCGGTAGTTAAACAGAATTCCGATTTGATTCGCCCTGAAAAAAGAATCAGAGCTATTGCAAAAGAATTGTAGGGGGTTATAGATACCTTGTCTAGGGATCTAACGTAGATGTACATTAACATTTACATGAAGTACCTACATATCGTTGGCTAAATTCTAAAAAGTACCATTTTCAATGGAGATCCCATTTAAAAAGCACGTGTTACGAAATCAAAATGGTACCTTTTAAAATTTAGCCGACGATATGTAAAGTCACTAATTGTTGTGCACTCTGGTTCTGTAGAAGCGTACATGTTACCAACAGTGCCCATACCAAAATACGTTCGAGTGGCTCCATATGTATCATCAGCTATAACGGCAATGGCAGTTATTCATATAACTGGAATAACTTTATGCGCCTACTTTCGACCTGAGTCTCCCGAATTTGTAACATCTTTGGTTTCGGAACCTGAGTCCATGCCAGTCGCATGGAAACTATTATTCACATTTTTACAATTCTACTTCATCTGCTTGTTGTTTCACTCTGGAGACTTCATTGCGCAGTCTATTTGTGGGTTGCTGTTCCCAATTTTGGAAATAATTCCGGAACTGAGGTAGTTAAAGTTTTCTAACGGAACACGCTTACTGTCGGGGCATTTGGAAATGACACTTGGCCAATTAAGGACAGGTGTGTTACGCACGCCTCTCTTGCCTCCGATAGGCTTGTGCTTGCTACCATAGAGTGCCTGTCAACCTTCGATTACTTGTCAACCATGGATTGACTCTTTATCTGCTATATGAGTGAGTCAACCATCGAGTTTCAATTTGTAAATCCGTGCAAGAGATTTACATTGCATCTGCATACATGCTGTTATTTCGTGCAGAAAATCATGAAAAATAATCAGCCTATCGGAGGTAGTGCCCCTCATGGGTACAGGTTCTAACCGGGTATTTGCGTACAGGTACAGGTAAAGGTAAATACTGGGTAATATTTTTTTTACCCAAACAGAATGGGTAAATTCTGGGTACAAGCTAATTTTACCTAAATATTGGGCACATTTACGGGTAAAGGTACAGGTACAAAGAAAACATGAAACGGTTTTTACCTGACAGGTACAGCTCCAAAAGTACCTGTACCCGTTCAGAAAATACCTGATTCATAAACGGTACGTTTTAATTATCTGCTTGCGTCCTGTATTGCATAAAACTGAATTAAAGTTTTTCTTTCCATGACATTCTCTTGCCAATCCATTCAACGGTCTTCCACTGCATGCTCGTTTCCGTTTCATGAAATGAGATTCCTTATAAACGTGTTCTAGCATTCCACCGACTGACAATTCCATAGGAGATACCATTAGAAAATGCTTGTCTAAAAGCATGGACGAAGATCAAATGTGCAGAGTTCGGAAGTACTAAAATGACCGCGATTGCAAGTTTGATGGCTGGAAGCTCAAGTAGTTATTAATTTTAGCCGTATTAAATTTTTTGAAAAACATGATGTAATAGATAGTAGGGGAATACATTGGAGCACATTATTAGAATAATTTTTTAAACTGAATTCGCATCATCATAAAAAGTACCCGGGTAGGTAAAACAAAGTACCTGGGTAAAGGTAAAAATTCGGGTACTTTTTGGGTACAGGTAATTTTCAGGAACAGGTAAAAGTTAAAAAAAGGTTTGGGTACAGGTTCCTTCATTCAAGTATTAGGTACTTCAAAGAAGGTACAGGTAAAGGTACAACATTCTTAAGTACCCATATTTGGGTACAAGTATAGGAACAGGTACCACGTTTTAGTATCCATGAGGTGCACTAATCGGATGCAAGAGAGGGCGTAACACACCTGTCCTTAATTGGCCAAGTGTCATTTCCAAATGCCCCGACAGTAGATATGTCGTTTACAAATGTTTGTCGGACTCAGTTCTTTGTTGTTATTAATCGTAACAGTTCCCGGGATTGTAAGCTAACAGCAGACGAACTGCGAGCACCTGAACGGGCGATCAAGATCTACATACAGCTGGATCGCATCATATCCCTTTACAACCAATGCTTATCAACATTCTTGATGACAGTACAAGTACTCACCGTTCTTGTCGTCGTCGCATCTTTTTCGGGGATGTTACTTGTCCATGGATTATTGTCAGTTGTACTGTGTTTAGTAGGTTTGGACGTGCTTTTGTCGATTTTCATTATAGGTTATTTCTTAGCAGAATGCAACTTTCGTTCAACGAATTTGTTGAAACAATGGAAATACCAGGTATTAAACGCCAATCAGGATGACAGAGCTTGGTTGAAAAGGACTATTCGAGCAACACCAAGCTTAAAGATTTATATGGGTAATTTATTTTACTATGATAAAATTCTACAGCTCACCCTATTCAAAATCATATTCGAGAGTGCCACTAATGTCACATTGACCACACGGTAGGCTCCGGGCTCAGTTGACCTTACCATCATTTCCTCTCTTTGGTTTTACCAATTTGTTTGTAGTTATCTAAAAGGGTGTGATTGTACAGTGTCCCGCTTCTTATGGGATGTGGTCATGGAAGTTTTAAGAACCTGAAGGTTTTTGGGAAACAGTTTAATTTGCCAATAAGTTAATACTTGTGGACATATCGTCGCTAAGGAGGCAAAATGGTCTACGTGTGCGTGCTTTTGTACAGAACTTAGAAGATTTTGCCTCTCCAGCAACGATATGCAAGTTGACACTCTTAAACTTGGCAACATTCAAATATATTCAGTTTCCCTGTGCTTTAGCAAATCACTTTCCAGGTTTTTAAATGTTTTCAAACTACTATTTGCTACAGAGGAACTTCATCAAAATGTTTGATAAAATATAGATATTTCATAGTGAAAATGATGAAATATTATATTAGGAAGACGTGTCAAAATTGATTTTAGCAACGAAACATTACCTGTAAATAATAGTGTAACATTTAAATGTAATAAGGTATATAAAAACGATTAATATTACCAACATGTATAGACAAATTCAATTCACAAAAGAAATTGTGTTTGATTTCACTCGGCAATGTTAATTTACTGAATTTCAGCTTTTTCTTGAGCATTTTTGTTTAGAAATTTGTGAGGTAGCTAAGAATTCAATTTCCCACATAGCAGCCCACGTTCTCCTTGTTATTGCATTTTTATTGCACTCTTATGTGAAGATGTAATCGGAGCCTGCAATGGAATAAAAATTACACGTGTTTGTTGAAACTCCCAATTTTTTTAACTTTAATTAATGCGTTGCAGTCAACCCCATTCCAAATCAGTCTTTATAAATATATCGGGAATAGCATTATGCGCCTACTTTTGACCGGGGTCACCAGACTTTTTAACACCATTATTTTCGGAAACTGAGTACATGCAAATTGATTAGAAAATATCATTCACGTTTTTCTAATTCTACTTTTTGTGTTTATTGTGTCATTCTGGAGATTACGACAAATACCAGTTTCTAATTACCGGTCTGGAGGATAGAGCTTGAGTTGAAAAGGGGTTTTCGAACAACAAAAAGTTTTATGATTTGTATGGACAGTAGTGGTCGGACCAATTCAATTCAGAATTGGAAATTTTCAATTCGATTCAATTCGATTCAGTAGTATTTCTATTCGATTTGCAGCAAAGCCAAATCGAATGATTCGATTTTGGTATTGAACTGAAGCGAATCATAGCATGTGAATTGCAATTCAACCAATTCATCAAAACCGCTTCGGCTGGGCACGTGTACCTTTTTTTCACATATTCAAAGTCCAAATACTACGTCTACCACAACGTTTGTTATTTTAGCGTAGCTTTTACTATACCCTTTATAATATGTAATTATATACTACATTTTATTGTAAGGTATGCATGCATAGTTGTAAGAAGTGTAGTTGTAACAAGTGATTTTAGTCATGTAATAAAATTGTTATTAGTGTTAAAGGTCAGCTTTAGCTGCGTCTAGAGCAGAGTAAAGAATCCCTGACGAGGGACTTCTCACGCTCCACTTTTGGACGCCTCTCATCTCATGAAAAGATGTATGAGTCACACACGACAGTGTTAAAGTGTGTGCAAATCTTATTTGCAAACTTCAGTCTTAGACTGAGAGTTATTCCTTTCTGTTTGATTTTTTGAATCCTCTGAGATTCCCATTTTGTTCTATTTTTAAGTTTCTGAAGTTATTGTTGAAGTAATTATCATTTCGTTTTCAGTTTCATTTTGAATAAATAATCAGCCTTCGGGTTATCTTATTCAATCATTGCGTGGATTACATTTGGGACTTTTATTAATTGCTTTCGTCCAATTAATTACATTTTTAGCACGATTCATAGTTAATCAAGTTTGGAATGTTACTCAAATAGAGTGATCTCAGCTTGACCTTAATATGGTGGCCCATGTCAAAGACTTTTCACCAGTTTACCCGTGAATAAGTCACCCGAATAGCTCTCAGATTAGGCTCCCCGGGTTAAAAGCGCAATAATTAAGTAAAAAGTTTGAGAATTAAGCATTCATTAGAGATTGAATTTTAACATGAGGTTTGTCTAACGGTTGATTTTATTCCCGTCTTGAGAATTTATAAAGGACTTGTAGATTACAACTACTGAAGTCAGGTGGACCAAGTGGCAACACCAGCTGTCTTGGACTGCCCCCGCTTCTACTCTCCTGGCCCACGGAAGTTCCGAGGATTGAGTCATTATTCGCAGAGGATTTGCCTGCCCGTACAAGATTTCGCAGAGGATTTGCCTGCCCGTACAAGATTATGCAGAGGATTTGCCTGCCTTACTGGATTTTTTGCAGAGGACCTTTTCCTGCTTTCGAGTTTTCCACAGAAGATTTTTCCTGTGTGTATTATAGTGTTGACAGAGTGATTTTCCTGTCCAAGTGTTTAAGTGATTTACTATTTTGGTCATATCAAGACTTACTGATGTTTTACTGGATAAAGGTACGTAAATAATTATGGTTTTTTATGTCTGGCTCAAAACAGCCTCCAAAGAAACCCCTTGCATCTCAGTCATCAATTTCACCTCCACCTCAAGCTCGTTCAACTCGTTCAAATTCTAACCCTGACATTTTAGATAAAGACTAATTAGCTAAGGTTTTAAAGGCTGCTCGCAAGCGCCAACCTGTAACTACCGTTTCTAGTAGCACGGCCCAAACTCCTCGAACTACTACAACTGTTCCACTAATTCCACCCCTTAAAACAAACACTACTAAACCTACTCCTAGTGCAAGTTTTACTCAACGTGCTTCGCAGAAAAATACAAAACGTGCTTCTCGTAAATTTAAGATCCCACCTCTGGTAATAAATTTATGTGATTTATTCCAAGAACCTAGTGGTTATTTTTCAACAGTTTATTATCACACCAACAAAATGACGACGAATCCCCCCACTATCGTCATTCAAACCCCTCCAGCGAATTCTTTTCTTAATTTTAGGAAAACTATTCAATTTGATCCGGCGAATCATGATGTTTTTGATTTTATTATGGATTTGGAGCGGATTGTTGGTTTACTTAAATGGGATTGGGCGGAGTTACAAAATAATGTCCCCAATCTATTATTGCCTGATCCATTTCTTTGGCTACAGGGTGAAATTAGGCGTACAGGTTCCACTGTAGTAGATATTCCCACTATGTATGCAGCTCTTCGTGAGAGATACGGTAAAAGCCGTCAAGTTTATTTGCACCAACTTAAGTCAAAAATACAAGTTGAAAAAGAGTCATGTGCAAAATTTTTGTATGCTATGGATACACTTTGTTCCCGATATGATGCAAATATGCCCGTCCCTGACAGAGTGGCTTGGGGCATTTCGGGACTACTCCCAAAATACGCCCAAGCTACTAGCGGATTAAGTTTTACTAGTATCGCAGCTCTTGTTAGATTTTGCGAACATCGTGAATTTCAACGAGAAGCTACTCCCATGCCCGATACTACTGCTAAAGTATTAGCTTTAGAGGAACAAATTAAAAAATTAACTACCTCTGATGCCTCCATGCTCAAGTTAATGCGTTAAATGGTAACTCACCTGCCCAACGTAATAATAATCGTCGCGGACGAGGCGGTGGCAGAAATAATAATAATGGTGCTCCTCGTAATAATAATAAACAAAATAATGGTAATAATAATAATCCCAACCCTGCTCGTGGGCTCCAATGTTATAATTGCAACATATTTGGTTACAATCCCAACAATTGACAGAATGTCCAACGAGTGGAACTTGCTTTTGCGCCTCCCCAACAGGCTGCAATTCCCCAGCAAGTCCAAGCAAATCTCACTCTACAGTCTTACCCACAGATTACTTACCCTCTGTAAATGTTTTAAGTGCTACACATTGCCCCTACATCATGTGCTATTTTACCTCAGTGACAATTGATGCTTTAGTTGATACTGGTGCTACCAATACATTAATTTTACGAAGTGCAGTGCCAGCTGAGTGTAAAAATTTGCCCGGCCCTCCCTGTCATATTATGACAGCTGACAAAACCAAACTTAAAACTTCAAGTGTAGTAACTTTGTGTTTTAAGTTAGATAACATTCAATACAAAACTACAGCTCATGTGTTAGAAACTCTCACCCCCTCATTCATTTTAGGGTGTGCATTCCTCAAACAATACACATTAGTTGTAGATGTTAGTCGTAGTATTATGTATAATTCAACAGTGACCCATTATCTTCGTAGTCATGCATACAATGAAGTGTGCTCGGCGGAATGTGGATGCTCCTTACCAGTGAAGTCCTTGTTTACTATTAACCTTCCTCCTCGACCTCAAATGTAAATTCCAACCACAGATATGAATTCTATTCATACATGTGCGTTCATCCCCAACCCTACAGTAGAAAAACAACTTCAAGTTATTTTTCCTCCTGTAATAAACCATAGTAAAAATGTTTTATTGGCTTCCAATGTGTCTCGCTCTCCTCAACTTATTGTTGCAGGCACAATTTTAGGTTACTCACAACGGTATGAGTTTGTTCAAGCCCTCTCTTCTGTCCCAGTTATTCCCTCTGAAATTAAACCATTGACTACTGAACAACTTTCAGTTATCAATATTAATTCTCAACTTACCCCAGACCAGCGTCATGCTATTATTCAACTTTTAAATCGATATTCTTATCTTTTTGCATGGAGCATTAATGATTTACAGGCTTGCATTCTCCATCCTATGCGTATACAGTTGAACTCGGATGTTCCAGTTCAGTCCAAACCGTATAGACGCAGTCCCCTTGAACGTGAAATATTAAAAGGTGAACTTGACAAACTCATACAGGCTAATATTATAGTCCCGTGTGAGTCTTCCAATTATTCGACCCCAGTGTTTTTAGTTCGACAAAAATTAAATAAATGGAGATTAGTGTGTGATTTTACAAAATTAAACAAAATCACTAAAGATGAGTTATTTCCGCTCCCCCGTATAGATGATTTACTTTTTCAGCTCCGACATGCAAAGTATTTCCCCCCTTGGATTTATTTAGCGGCTATTATCAGGCTTTAATTCATCCTGATGATAGACATTTATGCGCTATTATTATAGAATTTGGTATATATATGTACCTCCGCGTATGTTTCGGTCTCAAAAATGCTCCGGCCTATTTTCAAAAATTAGCTATAGCAACTTTGGGACGCTTACGCTATACACATGCTGTATCATATATAGATGATATAATTCCCTACAGTCGTGATTTTCCTTCTCATTTAGTCGCCCTTGAATTAGTTTTTCAAGCATTATCCAGAGTTAATTTTCGGCTCAGTCCATGGAAATGTAATTTTGCTATGCAAGAGCATATTATTTTTGGATTTTATTTGATCCAACAAGGATTAACTACGGAACCGGCTAAAGTGGCTGCTATAATGCGCCAGCCGAAACCCAATAATTTAGATACTTTTCGGAAATTTTTGGGTACTATAGGTTATTACCGTAGATTTATTTTAGGCTTTGCTCAGATTGCAGCTCCATTACAGAGCTTACTCAAAAAACATTCTTTGTACCATTGGTCCAAAGATTGTGATGAGTCTTTTGAAAATCTCAAACAGGCAGTGTGTAAAGCTCCTGTGTTGAGACATTATGATGAGAATCTTCCATGTTTATTGTACACGGATGCGAGCAACCTTGCAATTGCAGGGATTCTCCACCAACAGTTTAAGGATGGAGAGCATCCCGTTTATTATGCTGAATCTCATGTACCTGCAGGGATAATTTGAAATCCACAACGATTTCAAAGATTCCTGTCCAGACCTGTTTTCGAATACGAATATTATTCATATTTTTGAATCGAATTCGAATCAAATCAAATACAATTGCCAAGTTTAAATAAATTGAATTTTCGAATCAAATCCGAAAACCTAACTGTTCAATGTTTGTATTTCAAACCGAATACAATTTGAATTCAAATACATAATGGTACTTGAAATCCGAATGAATTCCACATACGAATGAAAACTTTAGTCGGTTCGCATTCGAATTGGTTTGGAATTTGGTTTTTCGAATTGTATCCATTACTTGCAAAGCGTCGATTGGTGAACACCAACACGTGATAACTTGTCGTGACAGCAAGAAAATCTCTATGCGCACGAAAGCATGATTCACGAAATGGCAGTTTCAAAAATGAAAAATCGTGTTTTAGATTGGTGGAAAGTTTGTTTCACTAAGTTGATTCTACTTACTCTGTTATTGCAATGCATTTAAATAACTGCTTAAATTCGGCTTGTTACGGATTATTATCTCTTGTATCCGGATCTTTCAAAAATGGCTAGCCAGTTTTTGGGAGTTTCTGTAACGGGTGTTCTTATAACTTATTCTCCACATGAACGGAATTGCTTACCTCAATAAGATTAGCAAAGCTTGCTGTCAAAATAAAAATTCCCATGTACCTGAAAGCTTGGTGGAAGTTTTATAAAAATCAGATTTACATCAATGCCAACTTTATGTTATTGTCAGTAAAATGTTGGGTGAATTAATGATTAGCAAGACATACAGAATAGAATATGTAGTTCTATTGTTATGTTGAGGTTGAATTTGGTTGGTTTTTTTACTAGTTGTAATGTAGAAATTTATATTGAATACGAAAAAGTAAATAATATTATTGTTTTTGACGTTGCATCAAGCGCTTAATGGTCGTATTATGGTTAGAAACATTCAAGCTCTTATTACCAAAAATTCGAATTTCTTTAGAAAGTTAAACCGTGTAGGATAAAGGGTTATAGATGTATGTATGTATGTTTATTGTGTTTTTGATAGGCTCATACACAAGTATACAATAGGTAATTATACATATTGCAGATTTGTAAGTTTACATTTTTCCTAAAATTATTCCCACCTTATAGATTTATGATTATAATATAGTATTTTGATTACTACGACGCATCATTCTAATACATTTCCGATCATTTTGAAAATAGTTTGCACATTTCATAAAAGAAATCATAAACAGCATTTAACACTGAGGGCTCTCCTGAACACAGTAGCTCCTGAAACCCCTTTGCCTTATTTGAGTCATGCATATATCTACATAATATTCTAATTCTAAGTTGTGATAACTTAATACATTCTACGTATCGATGCATCCACGAATCCTTCCCGTCCCCACATAGAGAACACTGATTTATACTTGTCACTACACCACAATAGTTCCTGCACCATATCGCTGATTTTTCTGCCTTGGCTAGCCTTAGATTAGCTATCAGCTTTTTCTTATATAATGGCAGATTTGTCGTTAGGTATTCGGGATAATTAGTGTTTCTCAGAAGGTATTTATAGTATGGTGTACTATTTGACTCAATAATGCGTTCTACATCTTCCATATACGATTTGGCAGTGGCTGCTTCAATTATTCCGTCGAAATTAGTTTTAACCCATTCCTTTGATAAATCCTCCAAAGGCATCTCGTAGCCTAAATCATGCAGTTCCTCCCTTATTTTAGCAACAGAATTCCATGCCGGTTTGTACATGCTACTTCTTTCTATTTTAATTAATCTATGTAATACTATAGATGGGTATCGACCACTATCCATATTTAATATTTCGTAAAGGTAAAGCAATGACAGCTTTAATACTGTACATTTGATTTTGCATCTGCCTGCTTCAACCCTAGTTGTGTGATTTGAGGTTTGGAACGGCAGCCCTAACACTCTCCTGAAAAAGGTGGTCTGTACAGTTTCGATTTCATCTGTTTGTCCCATTCCCCATACTGCAGCGGAGTATAATAAATTGGACATACACATTGATTCAAATAGCCTGGATATTGACTTCCATGACCCACAATGTGACAGGTGAGGGTTATAGATGTTGATACTTTGATATATAGCCTAAATCGAACAACCAACTTCGAATCCAATCCAAACCGAATTCGAACCAAATCAGGAATTTTATTCGAATATCAAATAAAATACAAATTCAAATTTCTTGAATTATTCGGTTGAAGCATCCGAATAGTCCTATCAATTTGATTTGAATACAAAACCGAAAACGAATTCACATATCAAAAAATTTGAAATTCAAATACAAACCAGATACGAAATATCAAAATGTTTGGTTCAAATGCAGGTCTGTTCCTGTCAAATAAGGTGTGATTGTTTTTTTCAATTATTTTTTTAAATAATTCATTTCAATAATTATTTCTGAATGATCAGTTGCTTTCTCATTGGGTCTCTTGATTTTACCATTTCTATATTTTAGAGGTCAGAATACCAGTAGCTTTGAACTCTTTGATGTGTTTTACAGTTCATTGGAATCTTTTCAATACCTTTCTCCAGTGCATCGCATGGGTACGGGTAGTACCTCAGTATTTGGGTACGGGTACAGGTCCAGGCCAGAAATTGGTACTCTGTTTAAGTACCCAAACTGAATGGGTACTTTATGGGTACTAGCTATATGTACCCAAATTTTGGGTACAAAACCAGGTGTTGGGTACAGGTACAAACTTGGAAGTGTTTGGGTTGTACCTGACAGGAACAGGTACAAGCTTCCAATATACCTGGACCTGATGAATTAGTACCTGCAAATCTGGGTACTTTTACGAACAGAAATCCTTACGAGGTATCTAGTGTAGTACGTGGCTCTCTCCGACGTAAAGATTTATTTTGCTATTCAGCGTGTTTTCAGGAATGCATCGTAATTTTTGAAAAGCATACGTTTAAGCAATAGAGATGGTTAACCAACTTAGCACAACGTGCCAGCAATAAGTATGTGTAATTACAAATTCCACTTGTGATTCAATCAAACTGGAGTTAAATGATATTATGGTTATGGAGGATGACCTAGAAGTGGAAGATTTAATATTTGAAGATGGCAATACTTCAGATGTATAGAAGTTATAGTTCCATTAAGATGTCTAGCTTTGCAAAAATTATGGCGAGGTAGAATTTTCTATAGCTTGTAATTGCTGTGATGTAAATCATCGAATGTCATCATGTTGAGTTGTTTACAGTAATTCCTTTTAAAGTACCTGATTGGGTACAGGTACGCAGGAAAAATTTTCAGGTACAGGTCCATATATTGGGTATACTTTGGGTACGGGTAAAATTCAGGTACAGGTACGCACTACTTGCAAAATAATCAGGTCCAGGTACCAACATTTATTTAATGGGTACTTATAATCAGGTACGGGTATGGGTACGAGTTTTGCCGGTACCCAGTATTTAGGTCCAGGTCCAGGTACAGCATTTTTGTACCCATGCGATGCACTGCCTTTCTCCATGCTCTGGATCATTTTTGAGTTCATTTTTATTGATTTAAATTTATATTCGAGAAATTCCATTGTAGTACGAATTTATAATTACCGGGTTAGGTTTCCTTTCGATGATGTTATTCTTTGTTGCACAACTGCACTGCCTTTCTTGCTTATTCGACTGTTTTTTTGTAAATTTTTCTTAATTTGGTAACACTTTCTTAACATTGTGTATAGCTCCTAAAAACACATTTCACTGTATATTACATTGGAATGTATTGTAGTAAATGGAAGTGTTCCATACGGAATTAAAATTGTGGATTTGATTTATTCATATTTATTGCTACACGTGTCTTTAGGAATCTCATCATATTGTCAGTGTTATCAATTTTAACATATATATGCTTACACAGTGTATATTCTGTACATATGTAAATCACTGAGTTTAAAAATAAACTTCGTATATTTTCTAAAAATTTATTTTCAAAGATTATTTGGACCAGTTATTTTCTGCTATTACTTTCAAATTACTTTAGTAGTTATTTTGAAATCCCGTTTTCAGTAAACGGTTAGTTTCCTATCAGGCCTGGCATTTAAGTTCAAGTAAAACTTGACAAGTTCGGGTCAAGTTCAAGTCAAGTTCGGGTTACAAGTTAATTTGAACTTGACACTGAAATCTCAAGTTCGGGTCAACATGAAATTTGAACTTGATTTTAAGGCTCGAATCAAGTTCATGGTCAGGTCTTCATTATAGACTTGACATCAATGCCATGATCAAGTTCGGATCACATAACCCCAAAACCATGAACATGAACTTGACTTTTCATGGTCAAGTTCTTATACTCATATAATACGCTGTAGATAATCGTTCTTATGCAGATGTCCTTGCTGAAGCTGTAAACGCTAATTTAAATTACAACGTTTTCGCGTGCAAATGCTAGACCGGTATTTCTGTGTTTTCAGCGAGCAACGTGCTCCGGGCTCAAATATTACAAGCTAAATCCTGTTGTATTTTCTTCTTCACAACATCTTTTCAATTTTAACTTGATTTAAATTTTTGAATAATCATATTTTAAAAACAACTGGAAAATGAGCACATCTGAAAAGTATCAACAGTGCGAAGAAGATGCTGATCCTGGAAGTCTAACTGCATCAAGTAGCCGGAAAAAATGACCTAAGGTCCACAAGCATTTCACATTTTGCGATTCTACAAAAAAAATACAGCTGCAAACACTGCTCGTAAGTGTATATATATATATATATATACCTGTTTCAGTTGTCCTGGCACAGACCTACTAACTCCTAAAAGAATGTTAGAAGACATCATTTGTGTTTGTCTGTGCTTGAAGGGATGGTTGAAATTCAAATCTCAAACCAATTTTGATGAAATCCATGCATCATTCAAAAAATTCTACGGGAAATCTAGTTATTTTTATATTCTCTTATTATAAGTTTTATCAATCATTACTTCTAAATTTTGATATTCAATTTTAAAAAATGAATGGAAATTAAATCTCAGATAATTTGTTAGCCTTTCTAATTATGAGTATACATACAACACTATAACTAGAAATTCAAGTCCATGGTCAAGTTCATGGTCAAGTTCATGGTCAAGTTTATGGTCAAGTTCATGGTCAAGTTCATGGTCAAGTTCCATTCATGGTCAAGTTCGCCGAAATTAACTTGATTATGTGAACTTGATTACTCCGGTTCGTACCTACTTTTAAAAAATCAAGTTCAAGTTCGGATCTTAATTATGGTGATATAATCAAGTTCGGGTCAAGTTCAAGTGCGAATCATGAGTTGAACCGAACTTGAGGCCAGGCCTGTTTCCTATATAGTGGTTCCCAACGTATGGCAAAATACCTACCAATAAATGACGATTCCATTTTGTCTTATTGAAATATATTCTATAGGTGCATATGTATTCCTGGGAGAAATTTAATCATGCCAATGCGAAAGGGAATGCCATCTAAGAGGAAACCCACGTATATGAAAATCACTGCTCGGAAACATCATTTTTAGGGATAAGTTCAATATAATCGCTGCAATTAAACATTCATTCATAACATTCATTTCATACCTCAACATTTAACGCAAATTGTTCTATCCTTACTGTGAGGGGATAAAATGTGACACCCGGACGTCCGCCACTTTTGTCAATAATTACGTGAGAATCTACTAAATTCCAAGTTTTACGATTTCAATCGATTAATTTAAATTTTCCGTCATCAAGTATAAGACCCGCGTAATGCTGCAGGCATCGAAGGGTAATTTCTAATTTCGTTCCCAGCTAAATTTAACCCTAAAGTGTAAGCGAAAGTTCTACCCGACTTTCATACAATTTCTACAAACATCTGCTCCGTCTCAATTGACAACATCGTATAGGCACCTCATCCCATGACGCAATCCTTTTCAAATTAATATACTCATATCTAACTAGAAGTTTAATATCACACTTACACAACCGTAAGCGTATTTAAAAAAATGAGAACATTCAGTAAAAGTAAAGTTAAACCATAATTACTTAAATAGAAGAAGATACGACGACACCTGAAACCAAACGATAGCTATTTTCAGTAAGACGACAATGAATAACAGCAGTTCATTAAATCACTGGAAAAATACCACAACAAAAGAGGCTGCCGAAAATCCTAATGTTGACCTCATATGTATCTGTCAGCGTTGTAAAAAAACTGGAATTATTGCTAAAGATTACTGCTCAAGACTGCCAAACACCCAGAGCCAAGAAAGTCGTGATCGCAAACATTTTCGAGGTAACCGAGGCGGTTGTCGTAATTTATTTATAATCCGGGTTACGTCCACTTGTCCAGACCTGTGGATTGGGAAATAGAATATGCCCATAGCCCAGTCAATTCCAAATAAAAATAACCTCTCGGAAAACTGTAAAAAGATATATGTACACGCATACATTGTGTTCAGCCTAGATGTCAGATTTCGGTTGTGGCTAAAATTCAGGTCGTCAATCTATACGGTTGACATTGACTCCCCATTACTTAAGATTTCAATAGGCGTTTAATTTTTGACTTTAGCAACTACTTATACATACAAGTAGATACGTAAGGATGTTTGCATACATATGACGTTATGTGTAAGCACCATTGTGGCCGCTTAACATAAGTTGGCAATAAAACATGTTATCGTACAGTTATCGCTGAAACATTAATGAGCTGAGTAACTGAGTGACTTCAAAATTTTCACATGACAATATGAAATATTTAGGCTCATTACTTAAAGTTAAACGCAATTGGTATGATAAACTAGATTAAGTCCATCATTTCTGTTAAAACTTATCAAGTGAGCTACAATACAAGCGATGAACACATTTTTGATAGGGTTCAGCATATTTAAAATGTGCACAAAATTTTTCATTTATTCTAGGGTAAGGTGGGGTAACTTTGGGGGAGTTTAATAATTCAAGTTCAGTTTTTTTTATTCCTCGCAGGGTTCACTCATACTCGATTCCTTGTAATTGGTTATACCAATTATATTTCATATTTTCACAATTTTTAGGCATTGGTAACTAAGAAAAAATTATCGGCAAATTTTAGTAAATAGTGGACGGTAATTTGTAGGCTACGTGGTTTTCTGGTATTGCCAAATAATCTAATTTCAGATCTAAGCAGTGGGAATTACAAATCTATTAGGCAATTTTTACTGTTGAAATTCCGCGATTTCATTTACGAATTTCAATTTATTTCCAAACAAAATAAGCTCTGGTTTAACAAAACAATTTAGGCGATTGCTCAGCTGCAGTAAACGGCAAGTCTTACCAGAATCGTTTACTTGCGTTTAATTATAATTTATTGCTCAGTTTTGAACATATTATAATATTTACTCTGCGTCATTTTTCGGATAAGTCATTTCGAGGTCTGGAGAGCTGGTCTCATTGGTCTGTTATCTGCTGAATATATATATAATTTCAAACGGATATATACAGTATAATAACTTTTCAGCTAGTGGATGTACTTCTCAAATGCTATTGTTAACAAATACGGTTTGCAAACGTTTTGAACCTCAATTAAAAATTGCCAAAAAAGCTTTAAGATTTGAATTTAAGTCATTCTCATCAATATTTTTACTTTACTACATACCAAGTGACGCAGTTCCTAATTCTTTCCGTCTGTGTTTAAAAAGTTGTAAAACTAAGTAGTTTTATGACTACAATAGTCAATATCCGTGTTTCAATGGCAGCAGATTCTACAGTAAAAATCTGATTTGTAGTTCGACCTTAAATTGAAGGTATCAGTCAAATATTTTCAAATTAACAGAATGAAAACACCTAAGTAAGTAGGACTAAACATTGAAAGTGTTTGCTCTCAATATGTAAATCCTCTGCCAAACAGTCACTCTCGGTCATACGTTTTAAGAGAGCCCAATAACCAAAAATTAAAACTTGAAATCTTGGAGAAGACCACTGATTGGGAACTACTAAAAGGCATATTGATTTCTAAACATTAACAACGTAAACCAAATATTTCAGCTTGATTGATAAGAAAGAAACCATGCGCGAACGAAGCCGATCGCAGGGAGATGACAATAGGTTTAAACCAAAACAAGCAAATCATATAAATGAAAATCATTTCAAGGAGAGGAAGTTGACAACAAATGCTGTCACCTCTTCGATAAACCGAGGAATAAGGTCCGCAAAATTTTTTCAAGGCCACCCATATACCTGGAACAATGAGGCTGGTCGCGTTGAAGAGGTCACATTTGGTTGGCGATACGTTTGGTTTTGCTTCAACACTCTATACGGTCTGGCGTACGTTTTCTTCGTGGTTGTTAGATTCGCGCAAATTAGCATTTTCACCGGGGCCAGTCTGTTGCCACTCGACTGTATATGCTATTTGTTACTTCTTTCTACCTGATCTTCCCGATGGAGCAGTTCGCATTGACTTCTAAAGCCGCAGAATTCTGCACCTACAGGAATCAGGTCACTAAATTCCTGAAACGTTTTGAAGGTAACACAAAAATACAATACCCAAGGGTGTTCCTCACGAAGCTCATTGATAATATCTATATATAATAATTCACTTTTACGTTAATCGTTTTAAGTAAGTTCATAAAATTTTGTTTAAAATTTTCATAAGTTAATTAAAAGTAACCGCACTCAGCATTACAGTAATACTGCCAGTAATTATTCATATTGATGAAAGATGGGACGTTTCGGTGATAAGACTTATCCTTCCATGTTGAATATCCTTGTAAAGGTTTTTGAATGAAAATAACTAAACTCATATTTTTCATTATACGTTCTACTGGTTATTGAATAGCTACAGCACTGCATTTGCGGGGTTGTAATTCTGGAAAATTATGAACTGCAACGTTTGTAAAAAAAAGAAATTACATTTTTGATATCATCAAATTGTTCACTAAAAAAGTTTTGATGCGTCACGCCATTCTGGCAGTTTTCCCGCGTTTGCACCATACTAGCAGAATTCATGTTGATAGACATAGGAAGCTTCGGCAAAATTCGTTTCTAACTAGGACTCGTCTACGTGTCGATGAAGATTAATAGTAGCAAAAGAAAGGGACCCAAATAACTCTGTCCAAATTGCCGAATTTTTTTAATGGAATGTAATAAATTGTATATATTATATGTACAGTAAAGTATTCATCGATATTTATGTACATATATAGATATATACGTGCAACAAACATTACCTATCCCAAAACTTGTTCAAGTGGCTCCGTACATCTCAGCAGCTATATGGACATTAATCTTTACAAATATTGCGGGAATAACGTTATGCGCCTACTTTCGACCGGAATCACCAGAATTTTTAGCTTCACTGATTTCGGATCCCGAGTCCATGCATATTGGATGGAAAATTACATTTACATTTTTTCAATTCTACTTTGTCTGTTTATTGGGTCACTCAGGAGATGTCATACAACACTCTGTTTGTGGATTACTGTTCCCCATCTTGGAAGTCATTCCGGAACTGAGGTAGAAACAATTTGCTAATGGAATACGCTTAGATGTAAAATTTACAACTACTCAGTACTACTACTCAGTTCTGTGTTGTTATTAATTATAACAGTTCCAAGGATTGTAAGCTGACAAAAGACGAACTTCGAAAACCTGAACGGATGGTCAAGATTTACAAACAGTTGACTCACATCATATCCCTTTATAACCAATGCTTATCAACGTTTTTTATGGCAGTGCAAGGCCTCATTGTCCTTCTCGTTGTCTCTGCTTTTTCGGGGGTGTTACTTGTACATGAAATGCTGTCAGTTGTGCTGTGTTTAGTAGGTTTGGACGTCCTTCTTATGTTTTCCATTGCAGCCTATTTTTTTAGCGGAGTGCAACCTTCGCTCTACAAATTTGTTGAAACAATGGAATTACCAGGTTCTAAGCGCCGATCGAGAAGACAGAGCTTGGTTGAGAAAGACTATTCGAGCAACACCAACTTTGAAGGTATATATGGGAAAGGTTTTTACTATGATAAATTCTTACAGCTCACCGTATTGCAAATCATATTCGAGAGTACCATTAATGCAACCTTGACTACAAGATAAGTTAAAGTAACATCTACAAGATAATCCGACGAATTTGCGAATGGAATATATATATATCCTATATACTAATTTGAAAGACGTCGTCTTGATGATGATGGCAGTCATCACTTATGTACGTGACATGTTGAAGCATGGCGGTTAAATAATAAAATGCGTTGATTTTTATTTTAAAGCATTTATTTTTGCTTGAATGAAATAAATACAAACCGCTATTTATTTTTAACATTTATTTTTTGTTTACTTTAACAGGCTAAAGTTATGGTAACCAAGTGTTACTGCAACTTAATCCTATTCAAGTCAACACAAAATAATACCATTTAGATTACAAAGCAGAAAAAATTAAATTAGAGAGAAAAGAAATACCGTAATGTTAAACAAGTTACTATCTTGAATATTGGAATATGTGTGGTTAATTCAAATCAACTACCGTTTGCTTATTTTGTACGCCTTTGAATATTAGAACAGTTTGGTTAATATGATCAGTCATCATCTTTTAACCATCACGATTAAATTTTAACTTTGGGTAGAAGAGCAAGTAGAATTTAAGAGTAACTTTTTCGTCCACCAACACATGTCAGACATACAACTCATTAAAATGATGTAGCTATCATATTCATTAACAGAGTTCTGGATTATTAAAAACAATTTGACCCTATTCTGGTCCATGGGTAAATAACCAATTTTTGTAAGCCAAGATTGAATGTTTCAAGTATAATAATCAAACATTATTCAAAAGTTTGAGAACAATTCTAACATAGTAAAAGGAGAGGCTCCAGTTTTTAAAAAACGCCTAATATTATTTTTGACCAAAGTATGTCGCAATGTTGCTAACATAAGTAGGATGCGTTTAGTTTTCTTAAGAGTGTGTTGCCGATTCCATTCGATGTTTATTTGTGACTACAGATAAAGTCAATAAGATAGTGGAGTTACTTCAAAAACCAACGAAATGTAGGTAAAACCGTGAATATCAAGCCATTCCTTATGTAGGTCAGTGACGGGGTCCTTCGAATAACATATAAATAGCCAAATAAATAGAAAGGCATTTCTGCATGGAATCTGAGGGACATTTTTTTTTACCCTGACCGGTCCAGATTTGAACCCCTTTAAAGGAGGTTTAAAAAAAAAACAAATTTTTTAATTTAGCTTTTTGCAAGGAAAGTAATGAAAAAAAAATATAAAGCCATTAATAAGCTACGAAGTTGGTTTCTGTCACAGATTTTACTCAATCGAAACGGGTTGATAGTTATATATATATATATATATGTATCCGATAAGCATATTTATGTTTATTATAATTTCGTGATATATGTTGTTATTTTCTCTCACTCTTCTCGGCTTCTAATCTGGATTTCGAAAGCTAAAATTTTTCGGAGGGTCGGAGTTTTGTAAATCTCCCTGGAGCGTCATTTCTGAATTTCTCTGCTGATTTTAAGATTTTAAGATCTGATTTAAAAAATCCCTGCACACAAAACAGAATCATTTCATATTGAGATTATTCCTGCAAGAAACGTTTTTCAGTTGATCTTTTGTTTAAACATTGTTGATCTTTTTTTCAGGGATTTAAAAAATTCCAGGGAGATTTACAAAAATCTGACCCCTGCAGTCTTCAAATGTTACATTTCCCATATGTATATAATATATCATTCCGACAAAAATATATTTCCCCGCACTCAAGCATTGTCATTGTGTCCAACTTGTATGGGAATCTAGATAAGGCTTAGAAGGCTTGTTGGTTTTCAATTTTTGAAAAAACATATTTATAATTTTCAGCTATCCAATCGATTGTCTAATAATTATTTATTACGCATATTCCAAAACACGTGCACCTTCCTTATTTGAATAACGAAGCTTTCTTTGCAAATACGTTAAAACTTACTGGAACATATGTATATTAGACAGCCATCACTCCTCCATTCTAGATTCATCCTTATTATTAAAGGGCACTTTCTGTCCGTTTATTTAAAGTTCCGCGCGTTCATAGTTCAATGGCCTCACACAACGCGCAAAGGGTGGCATGCCAAGCACCCCTTATTATAACCGAGCACTACGCCCGTTTATTTAAAGCGTTACTCAATAATAAATAATAACAACGAAGGCTTTAGTCAAACAACAAGTCTCAACGACTGGGCTTGAATCCTAAGCCGTTTAGCTATAAATTTCTACACTCACACTACCACCTCTCCAAGTAATTGTGCCTGTGAAGCAAAGGGCTTTTAATAGTTTATAATATACAGGGAAAAATGCAAGTAATTTAGAAAATACTGTACTCAAAAGGATACCTACTACAACGCAATAAGTCCACGCAATCAAAAAGCAAAAATGGATTAAATAGTTGCAGTAAAATGAACTTCATTTAATGAAACACGTTTCAGATTTATTGTTGCCTCCAAATTGTAGATTATTTGCTAATGCAATGTTTATTAATACTATGCCGTTTAATATTTTGCACTAAACTGCAATGTTAAATGTATAAACTTTTATAATGAAAACGTCAGCAAGTCAAGAGTAAGGCAATATACATACATATGTACTACATTGTTGTTAGCTTGTTGAATAATATTAAATACATATTACTAAAATTAAATTATGAAAATGTTTTAAGATAATACAGTATTAATCTTACGTACTATTAAGTAACACCGAAAAGGGCGTAACGAGTAAAACGTCCTTTACGTGCTTAAAAATTACACGTTAGTTGAAAGGAACACTTACGCAGTACGTGTTAACAATATTTTTTATCAGAGCCAATAAAGATCTGTCTGTGCTTGTATCGTAATTCCAACTATAACAAAACATTTAAAATTATTGATGCAGTTGTAATAATAATAATTTCTTTATTCAGGATTCTTTTCGGGCTGAACCCATATCATCCGTACATTGCAAGTGTAATGTGCATTTGTAACATATTGATGCAGTTATGAAAGCTCACAATCAGAGATTTATGGTCCAAATTGCAATATATCTGATATTCAAAAAAACAAAAATAAGTAAAAAAAAAAGTAATTTAAATGTTCTAAAATGCAATTTGTTTTGTTTTGAAAATAGAACAAGTATTTAAATCCAAAATACTACCAAACTAATAGCTCCAGTTGTGTCACACATACAAATATCACTCCCAAAAATAATCGGTTTAGCTAAACTGATAATTGACCTCCATGATTTACAAGTCTCCTGACAGTGGTGTGTCAATGGAGGAACATGCCACATATGTAACACAACATGTTTAAAAAGTTTAGATGCTCTTCTCACACATAAAGTCACTACATTAAATACACGAGAATTACTGATAGCGACAAAGCACTGTGTCTAAAAGTTAGAGAATTTCATATTTATTTACTAACAGTCAACTGCATGTTTATAAGCACTTACAAAAAAACTGGGAATCGGCTTGACAACAACTAAATGTATATATAAATCATTATATTGTATTGTACAGCTGTCAAGAAAAGGAACAGCTGTTGCTGTATTTTGGCCATATATAAAAATAACTGCTTCAGCTAAAACCCTCAGAACATTTGATATAATGAATTCAGGACGACTCCAGTATTACTCGGGTATACTACGGTATTCATAATGACCCTGTGGACTGTAATAAATTCAGTCCTTCAAGCGTTTTACTTAACTCCTAAGAGAACAATGATTTATTTCCTTCGGGCAATGATTTCTTTTATGGAATTTTTCGTACAAAAGTTAGAAACGACGGGGACGGGTTTCCCAAACGAAGCCCCTGGCATTCATATAATGAATCATATTTATATTGAACTTTGCAAATAAGTGTGTGTAAATATTGTGGGGTTTAATTTGTCCAAGTTAATTAATGGTAACGATTTTCAGCGTTAGAGTATTGCGACCAGAATTAACAGTATGGAAACATTTATCGGACTCCAAGTAAGCACAGTTGGTAAATAATTGCAAATAGGGTTCCTTGGAAGTGTTCAATAATATTCTAATATAATGGAACATTTCGATGTCAAGAAAAATTATCCTTGAATGTTAAAATTTGTTTTTGGTGAAAATGCCGAAATCCACACAAATTGTCCTCATTTCATAAACAAGATGGCTTGATTTACCAGAAAAAAACATTTGTAGAGCGAAGTCAACTCTGTATGAAATAATTTTTGTCTGTTTGTCCCGAAGTTCAAAACTACACGAGGCCCATTCTACTTTATCTGCTCATCGGGTCACTCTGGAGATTTCATTATGCACTCTATTTGCGGGTTGCTGTTCCCAATTCTGGAGATCATCCCGGAACTGAGGTTGAAACAATTTTCAAGCGGAACAAGTTCAGTTAGAGATACGTTGTCACATTCAGTCCCATATTGTTATTGTTTGTAACAGTTCCACGGATTGTAAGCTGACAACAAACGAACACTTGAACGAATGTTCAAGACCTGCAGACAGTTGACTCACATCATATTCCTTTGAAATCAGTGTTTATCAACATTTTTGGTGACAATGAAAGGGCTGGTAATTCTTTTGGTCGTCTCTGGTTCTTCGGGTTCGTTTATTTAGAGTCGCGACTGTTAATTATGGTGAGCTTGAAAATAATAAATGTATAACGACAACTTGAATGTTGTACATAATTTGCTTTTTTATTGTTATTAACTTGAAATTAAAAAGAAAAGAAAACGAAACAATAAAAAATACTTTAATTAATAATTCTCAAAAATGTCTTTCTTGGTTCATAACTTGTATAAGATCTATTTTTCATTTACAAACTTGTTGATCTCTGCTTGCGTTTGTCATCGAGTCAAGGAAAAGGTCGGAATGGTTATAAATCTATTAACGCGATCTCTTATCCAGTCCATCCGAAACCTTTCCAAGAACTGGCCTAATCTTGTCTTGAATCATTCAAAGATTCTCTACTTGCATATTTTTAAGCAGCATGTACATACTTACTTATTTACAAGCTAGCCGTTTTAATATTTCTAGTAACATTAGGAAGAATCTGTGCAAATTGATTTTTCGTCCGGGCACTGCATACGGTTTTGTGTGCGATTCTGCTGGATGGAATGCTGCGTTGCTTAAATTATAAATATCAATTCTTGTATCTGCTGATACAGATTTCTCCCTTTAATGCAAACGTGATAAAACGCGATTTCCATTAACGTTGCATTGCATGACGTAAGTTTTTTTAAGAAGAATGTCTCCGACGTAACAATGTTCATACTTCTGAGCTTATACGTCGAAAGGTAGCCAAAATACGAATTATCATCAAGTTTTTACTAACAAATAGAGACAAAAAACACGATTTCTACGGTTCAATACAAGTAAGAAAATTCTCACTTCGCTTCTACATATTTATATAGGCATCAAGCTTAGGCTTAAAATTCATCTGTTTCTGGCTAGTACAGTAAGTAGTCACTACTATATGTGCTTGTTTGTAGAAGAGGAAATTAGGAAACATTAATATCATATTTAAACCAGTAGATGGGCAAATATATTCTTTAAGTAAGGAAATCTAATTTGTTGTTTGACTTTAAATTGAAGGAATCAGTCACATATTTTCATATTTACAAATCAAGTACAACTAAGTTGGACTAAATTTTGTAAGTGTTTGCTCTAATCATGTAAAGCGACTGGCAAACAGTCAGCATCAGCAATGCTTTTTAAGAAAGCCCAATAGTCAGAAAAGACACCCTGAAATCATTATTCAGCTTTACAGATGAAAACTGTTTGAGAACAAATTCCAGAGATTTCTATTGATTTTTAAACATTGTCCACTTAAACCAATTGATTCAACTTGATTGATATGAACGATACCTTGCACGAAAGCCGATCGAGCTGCGATGACAATAGTTTTAAACCAAAACAAGCAAATTATACGTATACAAACCATTTCAAGGAGAGCATGTTAGCATCGAATGTTTTTGTCTCGTCAATAAATAGAGGAGTAAAGTTAGCAAAATATTTCCAAGGCCACCCGTTTACCTGGAATTATGAGACTGATCGCCTTGAAGAGGTCACATTTGGCTGGCGATACGTTTGGTTTTGCTTCAACACTCTATACGGTCTGGCGTACGTTGTGGTTGTTAGATTCATACAAATCAGCATTCTCAACGGAGGGCCTCTTGCTGCGCGTTTGTATATGCTATGTGCTACTTCGGTGTACCTGCTCTTTCCCATGAACCAGTTAACATTGGTTTTTAAAGCCCAAGAATTCTGCACCTAATTCTACACACTAGTTATGCTTTTACAGATACATATAGAAATATGTATCCTAATGGCACTTCTATGACTCACACAGGAATTCAAAAACACAATCCACAGGCTCGTCTAAATCGTATGTATGTATGTGCAACGCTAAAAGCCAAAATTACTGGAGTCAATATACTCCCAGCATTTAGTGATCATGCAATAGTTAAAACAAAGTTTAATCTCACCAATTCAAAAAGTAAATCCATATGGCGTCTGAATAACAAATTATTATCAAATGAAATATTTGACTGGCAAATCTTAGAATTATTAAATCACTTTATTCAAGATACCACAAAAAACACGAATGATTACGAAGTTCTAAAGCCATATCCTTAGAGGACTATTTATTAAAGCAACGCATTTATGAAATCAGAAAAATTGAAAGAAAATACGCAGACAATATCACTGATAGACTAATAACGACGGAGCTGTTTAAAGAAATGTTATATGTACTGGGAGATAAAATGGAATCCAATGAAACTTATGAAAGTGCCAAGTGCTAAAACTTCAGTGAAAATTGAGGACGCGCTGAGTAAAATGCAGGCGGAAGATAAGCTCAAATATGTTCATTCATTCTTCACGAGCAAATACAACGAAAATGAAGCTATAACTGGGAATATTAATTACATTCGTGGACTTGAAACAGTTAATGATAATGACCACAAAATTATGAGTAGGGAACTAACGGAGGTGGATTTTAAAAATGCGATAATGAAACTACAGCCAAATAAATCCCCAGGCTCTGATGGGCTTACAAGTGAATTATACAAAAAATATGTAGATCATTTTAAAAAGATCTTTCTGTGGTTAACGAATCGAAGTTTTAGTTCTGGAAATTTGCCACTATCAATAAGAACGGGAGTTATCTCACTCATTTATAAAAACGGAAACCCTCACAGCATTACTAAGTATAGGCCAATCACACTCTGCAATAGCGATTATAAAGTTATATCTATATGCGTAAAAGACAGGATGATACAGGCTATTCCTAGATTAATTGGTGAATATCAGACCTGTAACGTTCCTGGTAGATCGATACATGACAACTTAAACTTTTTACGTGATGCTACATCAGAAATAACATCCGGTGCCATTATATCTTTGGATCAAGAGAGTGCGTTTGACAACATTAACAGAGACTTTGGATACGCATGCTTGGCTGCTATGAATTTTCCTCCAATAATTATATCCATTATTAAACTTCTCTACAATAATAACATTGTGATAGTCAAAGTAGGGGAATTGCTAACGACCCCAATTAAAATCATCAAGCAGGGCGATCCTATAGCTAGTATCCTGTTCATTATATGCAGTGAAATATTCCTGAAAAGACTAAATGAAAATCTCGCCACTGTTGCCGGTGGTCCATGGCATCAAATGCCGAAGAGTTACACGTCGGCATACGCCGATGACACACATATTCTGATTAGTGACATTGAACAATTCCCTCTAATTGAAGAGGAAATTAAGCTTTTTCTATCATTCTCGGGTGGAAAGCTCAACCGAAACAAATGCAGCTGTCCAGTACTGGGAGATTGGAAAGAAAAGCCACCTGTCTGCAACTTCCCTATTATTACAGATGGAGTGAAAGTTCTGGGAATTGACTTTGGCAGCAATAATTATATGCTAAAAAATTGGACAGATCTCCAGCAGAAATTTACTGTTAAAATGAAATTTTATCATGGAAAATTCCCGAACTCAAACATAATTGTGCGATCACGTATAATAAATACATTTTTGACGCCTATGTCGTGGTATAAGTTCAAAGTGTTGGACCCACCTGAATGGCTGATGACTTTTATCAAAGATAAAATTGAATATTTCCTTCGGGGAAATGGAAAGCGATGGGTAAAAAGTTTCTTTCTGTATTGTAACAAAACCATAGGCGCGTTAAATATTAAACACCCACGATCACAGTGTGACAAATTCCGCATCAAGCAAATTGTTAGCGCATTTAGTGAGAATAGCAATACGTACTTCCTCCAGGAGAGCAGAAACCGAATTAGAAACATCTGCAAGTCGGAATCACAGTATCCAGATTACAAGTACTACAACAACATTAAAAATCTTAGTGACAGTTTAAAGCTGCGGATGAAAGGTATACCAGAACGTTTGCTGAGTCATATTCCAATTGACAACTATGTAACCAAAACACATAAACGGTTCCTCAACCGAGTAGGAATATTCAAGATAGGACAATTGATACACCCCAATGCCACTGACAACATACCACGACATCAACACAGAACTACAGAAGCTCTAATCTTAAAGTATGTTAGGGAACATCAAGATATACAGCTATCCGAAAAGTGTCTAACCAAGTTTGAAGTTTATAACAGTCTCGATAAAACACATACTATAATATCAAGTTAAATACTATACATGGCAATTTTGGTAAACACGTTTAAATTACACCTTTGCAATGAGACTAGGAAGAAAATTAATAGCAAAAACTGGAACTATCTACAACAAAGCTTAAATACCAAAGAGTATGAAATAGTATGGAAGTGTTGGCATAATGCCTTGTGCTCACCGACAATGGCCTATCAAATGGGACTACTAACATATAACCTATGCCCATTCTGCCAAAGTGGAAATTGTAAACCGAACCACTACTTTAAATGTGCTGCATTCCAGGAAATGTGGGAATATTGCAGAAAACTTGCTAAACAAATCAACCAACAATGGGATGATGAGGTCAAACTACATTGTAGAAATGTTAAAAATTGTTTCTTCCACGTCATCAGTGCTGCATACATGGTTACCTACGAGTACCTTTACCTAGAACTAAATAATGAAATTTATGAACGAAAACCGTTAACACGATTGAAGCAAAAAATCTACGAAGCTATATACATACAACATATGTGTACGAAAACTGCAAACCCGTCAAAGTTTCTGCGCTTTCAGATATATTGGAATCCCCTGAAAGTTTTATTCAAGGCTACAAATACCAGCATTGACATTAGGTTCCCGAGCTTATAACTACTATAAGCACGGTCAGACCGTTTACTGAGCTGGGAGAATTCAGCCACTCCTGTAACCCATTAGCTGGGGGCATGTTAACGTGGATGAGTTTTAAGATGCAGACCAACATACATTAGCTGGGGCTAAAAACCCTGTAATCCGAATCGGAAGCTGTAAGTTGTGAATGCTCAAAACGAGAGCAAATGTCTATAAAATTAAGAACGTAATAACTATTGTAAATATTATGACCTGGTATATTGCAACTGAATAAATCCAAGATGCTTATCTAATAGAAAAAAAAATCTGCACCTACAGGAATGAAGTCATTGAATTTCTCAAGTGTTTTGAAGGTAACACAAAAATACAATCACTGAGGGTGTTCCGCATGATGCCTATTTTTATAAATATAAATCATATTTATTCTAAACTTCGTAAATAAGCTTGCATAAATTTTGCGGGGTTTAAATAGCCCAAGCTAATTAAAAGTAACCGCTTTCAGCGTTTCAGAAATATTACCACTAATTAATACGAGTAGTGTTTCTCATGAGTTTTCACTTTTATTGCGAAAAGATGGAACGTTTCGATAATACATCCTTCAATGAATACTTACAGCACTTTATGTGTGGATGTAAGTGTGAAAATTACAAGCTGCATCGTTTATTGTTACTACACGACATAAAAATTTACATGCTTCTTAAAATATTTGATGAGCCTTCTCATTCCGATATTTTTCATAGCTGTTCACCATGCAACCGGATATCAGGTTGATAGCCATAATATAATTGATAGCCAGGATACATTTCGTTTCACCTCGTTTCTAAAAATGAATCGATTATGCGTCGCCGAAAATTATTAGTAGCAATAGAAAGGGACCAAAGTAACTCTGCCAAAATTTTTTAATGAAATGTACAGATAATACATTGTATTGTTATATAGTAAAGTATTTTTGTTGCCATTTGATTTATTGATGTGTATAAATATAGATATATACGTGCTGCAAACATCAGCTGTCCCAAAACTTGTTCGAGTGGCTTCGTACATCTACACTCCGTACACTACATACACACTCCGTACATCGAGTTTTTGTCATCATTGATGTCAGACCATGCGGCGTCCATGCCACTTCGATGGAAAATATTATTCGCATTTACCCAATTCTACTTTCTCTGCTTGTTAGGTCACGCTGCAGATTTCATGGGGCAGTCTTTTTGCGGGTTGTTATTCCCAATTTTAGAAATCATTCCGGAACTGAGGTAGAAACTATTTTTAATTGGAACACGAATAGATGTGTCATTTATAAATGTGTTGTCGGACTCTCAATCAGTTCTTTGTTGTTATAAATCCTAACAGTTCCCGGGATTGTAAGCTGACAACAGACGAACTGCGAACACCTGAACGGATGACTAGGATTTACAGACAGCTGAATCGCATCATATCTCTTTACAACCATTGATTATCAACGTTTTTGATGACATTGCAAGGACTCGCCATTCTTATAGCCGTCTCTTCTTTTTCGGGGATGTTACTTGCCCATGGATTAGTGTCAGTTGTACTGTGTTTAGTAGGTTTGGACGCGCTTTTGACGGTTTTCATTGTAGCACACTTCTTAGCAGAGTGCAACTTTCGTTCCACGAATTTGTTGAAACAATGGAAATACCAGGTTCTAAGCGCCAATCGGGAGGATAGAGCTTGGTTGAGTAGAACTATTCGAGCAACACCAAGTTTAAAGATTTATATGGGCAATTTGTTTTACTATGATAAATTCCTACAGTTCACCACATTCAAATTCGTATTCGAAAATACTATTATTATTACCTTGACTACGAGATAGGCTAAGATAAGGGCAACAATATAGCAGGCCCAGTAAACCACTGTAGGTTGCCCTAACGTTAAAACGCAACGTTCCGTCTTTATCATCAAAAGTTAGTGTTGTATGAGTGCTAGACCAACAACGTTATGCTGCAAATGCTTCGCTAGCATTTGCACTCCGCTTTTAAGAAACGGTTAAACAATCACTTATAAATAACATTAGAGAAACGCTATGAGTAAGTGCTGCACAACCGTTGTTGCTCAAACGCTTACATAGCGTTTGCATAACGCTTCCATAACGCTAGAGTGTACGGACATGCGCGCGAACAAGCATGCATCAAATGAATCTGAGTGGGAATATGCCAGATTGTCCGTTGCATTCAATTACAGCACCCTGCAGTACTTACAATTATTAGTTTAAAAAATGTTGTGATTAAGTTTATTTTTTACTGAAAGTAAATTTGTTAAAATTAAATTATTGCGGAATCTAATACATCCTTATTCCATACAAGACCTGGGCGTTTATTTGAAGTGGTTAAACCCAGGAATCCAAATCAATCTTCTTAAAATGTAAGTATGTAGTTCGAAATTATTTATTGTAGATCATAATTTATAAAAATAAAGTTATTTTAAATTATAGTATGTATAATTGTTCTGGAATACATTTGTGCCTAGGCTTATAATTACCTTGTTCAAGATTGTCGATTTTTCTTGTCAATTAATTAAATTATTAACAGTTAGGTCGAAATGTATTCATTGTTTTTTGGCGTAGTTTCAGGGAACCGGCCGGATTAGCAGAGGTACATACCGTATGTTGCTGACCTTGACCTTTAAATGGAACTAGGATTTCAGTGGATAATTAAGAAGTAAGTATTAGTTAACATTGTAAGTTAGCATAGAGTGTCAAATAAGCTGTAATGAGTATTTTATGTTCAGAATTCATGAACATTGGGAAGACATTCAAAATAAAATGAGATTTTACTGATGTAATTTTTGTATTTTATTTAATGTTTTCAGAGCTTATTCGTCAGCTGTCTCTAATACAGATTCAGTCTGAATCAGTTTGAGAATAACGAAGACTATTTCAGGTCTTGACAACGACGGAGATTTGTTTCTACGGTTTTGTGTTATTGTTGTATTTTAATCTTGATCTGTATGTCTTTTAAAACATTGTGTGAATAGTATTAATTGTAATAAAAGAGATATACAATGATGTAATCATGGTTACGAGTTCAAGTTATTTTAACTATTGTATTATAATTCAGGGTAAAAAGTATTATAAGCAGGAAATTTTAAGTACTAATATTTTAGTGTTATGTTAGCATTAAACGAGTCACGTTTCGTTAGTTATTTGAACGTTAAAATCTGACGTTGCAACAATCTTAACCATTAGTGCTTGCGGAGCGCTACGCAAGCGGACATTTGAGCGTTTGGAAAGCGCTAAGATTAACGTTGAGGCAACCATGCTAACGTTAGAATTATGCATTAGTACAATGGTCCTGCAACGTTCGTGGTTTACTGGGGGTGTTTGTGTTTATTTTTAGTTCACCACATGGCTAATTTGGGCGTATATAAAATAAATGATTTTTGCTTACAAACGTTGTCACTTGCCGCATACCAGTTGATAAATAATACGGTTCTGACTGTCCGTATTGCCTTAGGTTACTATTGCAACAAATTACATTTGATTTTTAAGCCTGATATACATAGAGCATAAAGTAAATCTGCATACCAAAAAAAGCACTTAATGTTGAATATAATTGCTTGGGTTTCATGGGTATATATTTTGGTGCATGTTTTATTGCACTCCAAATAATAGCTAGCCAATTGTGTTTGTTTTAAAGACGGAGAAGTTGATATCGGGAGTCTCTGCTTTGCTCTATTTATTCAGAATATGTGCAAAATTCTATTTACAACAAAGTCTATAATTATTGTAAAATTCCCTGACAATAAGTTAATTCTGAAGAAGCAAAAATATGTGTTCTCGCAAAAATCTCAAATACAGAGATGGTATGGATACTTTTTTAAAATTCACATGAGAAGACAGTAATAATTATCGGGTTTTACATTATGAAAGTAAATTCTAAAAGCTACGCTTGATGTGCTTAAACCCAAGACACTTGTTCTTCAGCCTTCAGGTGTATTTCCGTAGACCGTTTCGATGAAGAGAATTATCCTTTAATGTTGAAAATCCTAATTACTGTAAAATCATAAAATCACGTAGATGAAATTTTCAAAAACCCCACAATGTTTCCTCATACGTTTTCCTGGTTATTGAATTCTTACTGAACTGCTTATGTGATTATGTAATCGGAGCCTGCACAGCAATACAAATTACACGTGCGTGCCGAAACTCTTACATTTCTTTAACATTACTGTAATTAAAACGTTCGTTTTAAATATTTTATGTGCCGTTCATTCTGGCAGTTTTCGTAAACACTATTCAACTAGAAATTAGAGATGACCATATGTAGTTTCGTTTCAACTTGCCTCTAAAAAATCGTATATATACGTTGTTGCAGATTACTAGTAGCAGTTGGACGAATCCAAAATCATTGGACAGATATATTTCAATGAAATGCAGGCCACATTTTGTACATTATTTTGGTTGCATTTCATTTATACGAATACTGTCGGAACTGATAGCTAGGATGATCGAATTACTTCAACAAAAACTGTTATTTCCTTTATGCACATGATATGTAGGTTATTTCTCCATCCAAATCCGAAGTTTTTTGTTTAAGCTTAATGTGTTCTCAACTGCCTTCATCTTTACATTGAACTCAGATCACATTTATCATTTATGCGCAATATGCAAAGTGCGTATGAGATAGAGAGCATATCGGTGCTAACGTCTTAACAATAAAATGTCATAAAGCTAAAACTGTTTCAAAAAAATCATAAAACTGTTCCTTTCCGTTTTCTCGATATTTATTTATTATTGTGTATTCCTTTACTAATGTATAATTATGCATATTTTGAATCATCAGACCTTAATAATATTAAACTAACACCACAATGATGAGAGGCGTGACATGCTGATGTACGCAAAAGTTTTGCAATGCAAAACTACTGCAGAACATTGCATGAAATGTTGACTATGAATAGGGTTTGTCGATTTTTAAATGCCATGGCATAAATGGCAAATTAGGCAGGCATATCTGGCAGGCATTTAGGGCATGTATTCACACGGGCTGCTGGCAAAAAATACCGGGCAGGCAAAATACCTAAGGCATTTAAAAATCGACAAACCCTAACTATGAATAATATCCTGGTGTACGCGTGCGTGTCCCCTGTATTTTGCCTTTTCAATTGGCGAAAGATTTTTTATAGCTAAGGGCTTTGGGGTAGGGTTTCTGTTCGGGACGGGACCGAGATCGGGACAGTTTCGGGACAAAATTTTTGTCCCCATGTTATTTCGGGACTGAATCGGGAGGATTTTCTTGTCCCGAAGATTTCAGGACGGGACGGAACAATAGATCGGGACAGAAAATTATACCTGTACAGTATACTATTGCTGTAAAAATGAATATGTATGGGAATGGTTCCATTTAAAATTAGTTATTCCATATATAAATATTTTTTTAAATAAAATTTCGCTATTATTTGAGGTATTCTTGTAGAAATAAAGGAATTTGGAGAATTTCATAAGACTGGGATTATAACCAGTGCTGCGATCGGGTCAAGTAATTTCAAAACTTGACCATGAACTTAACTTGACCACGAGACTTCAAGTAATTTTCAAGAGACAACTTGAACTTGGTAACTCGCGTTCGTGTAATTACTTGACTTGTCAAGTTCAAGTAATCAAGTAACTTTTGTAAGACCCGAACATGATCATGAACCTTAACTTGAACTTCACTTGACCATGACTTGAACGCGACTTTAACTTGATAATTCAAGTTAAGTATCACAAAAAATAAAACATGGCCACAATAACTTGTCGAACTTGCATCGGCAAATTATTTCGTTCAGACTGAAAACCCAAACGCATTCAGTAAATAATTTTATTACTATTTTGTATTTAAAACCATTTGAGGACATCTTGGAGCGTATACTGAATACAGTAACAGTTCGATATAATTGAACATACAATATCTAAAAGGGATTTTCCTTATAAAAACCGTCTAAAGGATTGTGTAAATGAAAGTTGGGGTCAAACAAATGCATCCTTGATATCGATACATTCCTTATAAACTGAGCCCTTATAACGGACTTTCACTGTATATCTGACGAGTTTTACATAGTGCCAAGTTTTATTTAATGCTCATATATACAGATCGTCATAAAACGGACTCTGATTTTGAATTTTGTCCTTTGATTTATGACATGTGCACACAAAATACCCTAAACACGGCATGCAATTGGATTGTGATTTTGAAATTGCTTCCGTCCTTTATGGCAGGCACAATCTAAAATTACTTGAACTTGACCATGGAATCTCAAGTTCACGATCAAGTTTTTTCTTTTCATGACTTGACCCTGAACTTGACTTGAGGTTCAAGTAAATTCCCCTTAATTGTACTTGAACCTGACATCTTAAAATGTCATGCTCAAACTGAGTACGTACTTGAACTTGACCCGAAAGATTCAAGTAAACAAATTGGCCTACTTGAACTTGACCCAAACTTGAACTTGACTTGAAAACTCAAGTATTACTTGAACTTGTCCACAGCAATGATTATAACCGGGACGTCCCGTCCCGAGGTTTTCGGGACGGGACCGGGATCGGGAGAGTTCCGGGACAACATTTTTGTCCCTATGTAATTTCGGGACTGAATCGGGACGATTTTGTTTGTCCCGAGGATTTCGAGACGGAACAGAATTGCCGATTAGGGAACTCCGGACTTTGTGCATTAGGTATCGATACATAGGAAAAATTTGTATGTACATCAAACATGTAAGCCAATTTATAGGTTAAGACAGGTAGAACTCCGTCGGATAGAGATAACTTCGAAAATATCTATATTAGATGCAAGCTGGAAAATATTCAGAAATAAATGGAAATTATGCCTTAAGATATATGAAAATTAACGCGATAGGGATAACGGAATGTACACAATTGTGCGACGTGGGGAAGGGTGTCATCCATGCGTTGCGCGTCAGGCAAAGCAGCCTAAAGTAGAGGTGGGACCCGGAAGCAGGCTTTTTGGCCCGAACCCGACCCGGCCGGGTTTTTGGCCGGGTTCGGGCAGCAAATACGAACTTACGTCGGGCTCCGACCGTGTGCGGGCTACACTAAAACAATGAAACCGGTTTAAGATCGGGCTTGGGCCTGCATTTATTTTTCAGTTCAGGTTTCGGGCGGGTCAGGAATTACAAATGACCCGACAATTCTACTAGAATAGAATTTAGGACAGATAGGTGACATGCATATTTGACGTTGCGCATAGTTCAGACATTGCTTTCGTGTATACTCATGCTATAGGCGTTCACTGTATTTAATACGTACACATGCTTAAACATTTTGAAACGATGCTTTAAGCTTGATAGTTTATCTTCAAAAATTTTCAGGGCCAATAAGGTTTGCTCCGTGAGTGCACGTTTATTGAATGTGATGAGTTGGGATGGATAGTATATGTAAATATAATAGAATATGTAAATAAAGGTTTCACAGCCGATTCAATTGTTGCTAAAAAGCCAGGTTTTCATCGGGTTTTAAAACAATTGAAAGATCGGGTTTTTAGCGGGTTCGGGCTGAAAAATTTTTTGATACCGGGTTTTTAGC